>JABTXL010005752.1:23414234-23441072 GCA_025134845.1 Neodon shergylaensis | reverse complement strand
TCTCTCTCTCTCTCTCTCTCTCTCTCTCTCTCTCTCTCTCTCTCTCTGTTCTGCAAGTGTGAGGATTTTCTATTTGTGCCACCAAATCTGGCTCCTTAGTACTGCACTGATGCTCAAAACTAAAATCAGTTGAGCTGGGGAACATAAGTCCTGCAGGGCTCAGCCTTGTCTCCTTTACTGTTGAAGGTATCATTAGTACCTAGATCAGCAGAGTGTTTACCATCGATTCAACATCACGAATCCTTCTAAGTGAGTAATTAGGCATGCAGCAATTTTCTGAAGGGTTAAAACTTTGCCACCATGGCGCATTTCACCCAGTTGTTCATCCTTAAACATGTTTATGTTCTGAGATTTCTAACATGCCACCATGAAGGGGCAGATGTAAATTGGGTATGAAGTCTTCAGTTTTGTAGTGGAGCAGTAAGCTATAAATGCCTTTATTCCAAAGAAGAAACTACTGGAGATGACAAAGGTGTCCAGGTAGCATTATGGGAGTTCTCAGGAGAGAAACCATACTTTTGACTGTTGAAATCAGGATGGCAATAACATTTGAACAGACCCTTAAAAGTTACCTGTGTACATTTTTCTTCATACAAGTGAGGAAAATAACTAGCTGATGAACAATTAAATATGTTTTATACACACAGGCACACACACACTACACACACTACACACACACACACACACACACACACACTCCAGTAAGTGTTAATTTATTTGATTAGATTTCTAACCTTACCAAGTAGTTCATTCCATCAAAACAATCCTGTTTGGGTGCCAATGTTCCATGATACATTTCAGTGGCAAATGAAGCATTATCCCAGCTCACTGTCTTGTTTCCGCTCTCCATACCGAGACTTCTCACTTGAACAATTCATTAAAACCCGGCATCTGTGCCAAGCTCCCCCTTGTGTCCATCCCCTTTTCTTTTTCATTAAAGCAAGGCTATTATGCAATCCTATTCTGCTTCCCAGGGTTCATTCTAAAAATGTCCTGCAAACAAACACTGCTGCTACTGGCGATTGGCATCAGGAGGCAGCAGGAAGTGGCAATAGCCAGCAGGAGTTCTCTCCTGAGTACAGTTTGGCAAAATGCTGTTTGGAGTGGGCCATGGGTCACTTCCAGCATCAACCACACACTAGGGTATGGTTCACAAAGGGAGGAAAACAGAAGAAAGTGAAAATAAGGATAAAGGGAAAGTCTTAATGTGTGAATTAATCAAATATGGAACATTTGTGCTAATGAGAAACTTTGGTCTGCTGTGGTCTAACAGGCTTCCAGAATAAATTATCTAAGGCTCTGTCACAGTGATGTGGCTTGCTCAAGAACACACAGATGAGAGAGAAAGACTGTGCGTGCCAGTTAGCACCAAGCTTTCTTTTTAGAATATCCATGTATCTTGACTCCTACATAGAGAGGCGGGACATGAGCAGATGCTCTTAGTTAGGACCTCTCTTGCCAGACTGCTTTTCAGTGGATGAATGGATACCACAGCATCACAAGGCTGGTGGATGCAAATGTGGTAAGGTAGGGAAGAATGTTTGATTAACTTTCTCATGAAGAAGAAGGGTACAGGGTTCAGGGAGATGTAATGAAGTCCTGTAGCAGAGGAGTGGTACCCAGTGAACGTCTAGGAGTGTACCGCCACCAGCTAAAGTAGCTAGCACTTTGAACTCCCAATAGCTTACACTCAGTGCTTTCCAATTAATCTGAGCAGAACTGCCTCTTTCATTCCATCTTCCCCCAATACTCTCATTCTCAAATACTGTAGAATACTTAATTTCTATGGCCTAGAACCTTCTAGGAACCCAAAGCTCATATACAAAACACCATGGTGGAGTTGTCTGTTGCATGATACTGGCCTCCTCTCTTAGTTACTTTTCTAGTGCAGCAATAAAAACCATAACCAAAATAAACTTATGAAAGAAATGGTTTGTTTTATATTACACTTCTTGGTAACAGTCACTTACTTAGGGAAGTCAAGGTAGGAACTAAAACAGGACAGGAATCTGGAGGCAGCAACTCAGGCAGATACCATGGAGGAATATTGCTTACTGGTTTTCTCAGCCCAATTTCTTATAAGTCTCAGTACTACCCGCATCAGGGGCAGAATTATGCACAATAGAGCGACCCTCCCATATCAATCATTAAATCAGAAAATGCCTCACAATCTTGCCACAGCCTTATCTTCTTGAAGCATTTTCTTTGAGTTGAGGATCCCTTCTCTCAGTTGACTCTAGCTTGTGTCAAGCAGACACCATCACATCAACTCTCTCTCTGTTTTTCCTTATATATGAGGGTTGGTTAAGCAAGGACCCTCAGCTCTCTTCAATATGCCCGCTGTAGACTCTTGGGCAGGAATGGGCCAGGAAGCTCCCTTCTTCTTCAAGCTTGGTCTCACGTTTTCCTGCCCCCATCTTGCCTCAATGAGGAGATTTGCTCTGGGCACACATTTCCTTTCTTAGACACTCAGTCAGGATTAAGTCCAATTTCTTGAAGAAAAATAATCAAAATGATTCTGCCTTACATTTTCTTGTAGACGCCCTTACTCTTATTGCTAACTCCAGGTGAGGTAGTGGGAAAGAGCCGCTCTCAGAGAAAGTGCTAACATCTAACTCTCTTAATCCTTCCCCTTATACTTCCATTCTTTTTTCTGGTAGATATTTAGAAATCAAGTCATGGAAGACAAGAAAAAAAGAAAGAACCTTTATTCATGTTCTTCACCAAAATAGGAAGAACTGTCACCTGTGAGTCACTCACGGTGTATCATTCCCTGCTCCAAATGTTTCTCATGTTACCTGTGACCCCTCTGCATTTCTGGAAGAAAAAAAAACATATGACACAGGAAAGAGCATAAGTTCAGAAAAGTTAAATGGTTTGCTTGAATACAAGCTAAGGGAAAGAAGAGTCAACATTTGATGCCATGAGGTCAGTTTCCAAATAGTAGACTCTTGATAAGCTTTTGTTTCAACCCTATATTGAAGATCTCTGGGATTGTCAAGTCAAGATTTTGAAATCTAGTATCTTTTGTGGTATATTTTTTCATTTTTTTGGTCTTAGTGGTGGAAGATATGGAATGAAGCAGGACACACATGGGAATAAGGGTGTAGAAAAGATAACGGTTAAATCTTACTTGTGCATTGATATTTTATACCCCATGAGCATTTTGAGAGACATGCAAAGCATGAGAAACAAAGGAAATTATTCTATGGAGAGAAAGGACCTCAATAGCCCAGGATAGATCACATGTGTTGTCTATATCTGGGTAATTTTTTGTTTCTGATGATGCAGCTACACCAAGGCAAAGACTGGATAGATCAAGAAAGCATTAGGCCAAAGGGTCATGAAACCCCTCTCTCCAATCTTTATCAATGGCAGACTGTGACAATTAATGATGATCCATATTTTCTGGTGAATTCAGGTGAAGCTTCAGACTTGTCAATTTTCTCCTAATAAAGCAAATTCTTC
Organism: Neodon shergylaensis; assembly: GCA_025134845.1. Taxonomy (NCBI): domain Eukaryota; kingdom Metazoa; phylum Chordata; class Mammalia; order Rodentia; family Cricetidae; genus Neodon; species Neodon shergylaensis. The sequence goes on along the minus strand of JABTXL010005752.1, from coordinate 23,437,604 downwards.
TTGCAGAGTAAAGGTGTCATATAGGACACACTTTGTCTACCATGGCTAACACAAAACAGAAATAAACAGAACTGCACAGAGCTAGGCAAGTAGAGTCACTAGCTGAAAGTGTGAGGCACCACCCAGTCCTTGTCTTTTATTGGTTCTTTGTGGTGAACACCACCCAAACAAACAACCAGGAGAACAGTTCAGACTTCTGCATTCTGAAACTAGATTTAGGGAAACTAAAGATGTGCAGAAAAAAGGTATTCATTCTCCTATTTATGTAGAGGTTTTTCCAGTTCTTGATTATCTGTTCTTTGTATCACTGAGTCCCATGCTGCAACTCTATGCAGGGAGATTTCATTTCATCGCAAGTTTGTGCTGATTGCTGTGCTACGGGAGGTTGGTTACCCAACTGGCAGCCAAACTCCCGGTGTTGAAACTGTTAAAGACTGGGGACTTTTAAAGTTGTACTAAATGCATTTTTGTCTTATATTATAGCCATGAGTCTATGGGGGCCAGGGAGTAGAATATTCTCTATAGGCACATGTTATTTTAATACTTGAGTCTCCCGGTGTGGTCTCTGATTAGGGGAGGTTGTGACAACTTTTATGAAGTGTAGTCTGGCTGGAGCAACCATATCACTGAGGGTGGTATTTGAGAGTTTATACCCTTTCCTTACTTTTGGTTTGTTCTCTGTTTTTCTGTGTGTAGTTGAAGATATAAACTTCTCACCTTCTTGCTCTGGCTACCTGCTGCATTGACTTCCCCATTATTTTGCTCTCTTTCTCTCTCTGGAATCATACATCAAACGAAATCCTTCTCTCTTTGGACATTTTATTTTTGACATATAGTGTCTTGTCACAGCAACAAAAAGTAACTAATATAGAAGTTGTGAGTCCCCTGGAATAGCACTAAGTGCTCTAAACCACTGAGCTATCTCCCCAGATCTCAATTTTCTCTCGTGTGGAGACTAACTCTTCCCATGTTCTTGGCACTGTCCTAACTGTTTGCATATGACTCATTTGGCCTCTCATATCAATTCTATGTGGATGACAGTGTGATTACACACAGGGACACTGGGACACAGAGGTACTGTATAACTTGAAGCAGGCTAAAAATCAAGAAAAATCCAAACCAGACTTAGAATGCAGGTAGTGTATCCTCTGAACTATACTGCTTTCAGAATGCCAATCAGCGGCATTAGGTGAGAGGGGAAAGAACCCTTCAAATATTATTGTAACTCGTGGAAAAGCTATTTTAGAAATGTCTGACCTAACCACAAATCTTGGGTTTTGAAAGGGTTATTTGATACAGGGGCTGAGGATAAAGAAATGGCATATTAATACAAAATACGCTTTATTCAGGAGACCACAATAAATGCCTTCACATATGATCTCTAATTCCCTCATCCAAATCTCACTATTGGTTTCTCTCACACATGAACACATGGGTAATGGATTCTTCATGTCCAAGTAGCTAGTTGGTGGTAGAGTGAGAATTCAGAACCTTACTCAATGTTTCTTCAGATTCTGAATAATTCTATTCTGGTTTAGGAAATTAAAAAGTAAACTGTCCCTGAAATAGAAAAATGAAGTTAGTTTAGTAATTTAGAACTCTGGGGCTTTTCTATGGGAAAGTCTTCTCTAAGGGGAAATCTTTGAGATTTAGCATCATTTCCTAGAATCACTAGGACTGTGGGAAGGCTAATAGGACGCAGGTGGGCACTGGAAGTTCATGAAATCTCAAATAGCTTTTTAAAAGACCAATAGTACCATGATTCTGAATTCTTTTTGTGTTGCCCATAGCCTGTATAGAGGTTTTACTAGAGAGCAATAAAATATCCCAACTCAATCCAATTTATACTTAAGAGAGAAGAAATAATAAAGTGTATGAGTCCAAACTGAAGACGATCCTTCATTTTGAGTTGCTTTCTACAATTGAGGGAGTCAGTACTTTCTATCTATTTCATTGTGAAGAAAAGTAATAGCTTCTTTGGGCTTCTGAAAATTTACCACTTCCAGGGCTACAGCCTAATAGTTTATGGCAAGGGGACAGTTCTGTCTGTGAAGGAAAGCCGTGCTCCCAAGTCCATCCTGACTCACCTTGGTTTTAACATCTCTTTTTCAGGACAGTCTTTGATTCCTGTTTATGAAGATCTCAATATTTTTTTTCTTTTGCCATCTGGGCCATTAGGAAACTGTCCAATATGCTAGTGCACATGTTCTTTACTTCTTAGAATTATTAAAAGTTGCTTAACACTAAATGGAACTTCTATATCATTGTCCTTCCTCAAGGCTTTGGAATCATCATGAAGAGTGGGTAGAAAGAATTTAAGAGTCAAAGGTTGGGGAAAACCACTAAAAATGTTTTCTAGACACAATAATGGTGTTTCAGACAGGAACTCACAGTGGCTGAGGTTGCCTATACTCGACTTTCATAAGATAAAGCTTAGGAATACTCCAATATTGATAGGATAGTCCATGTAGTTCCATCCCTAGCTGGGAAGCCTGACCACCATAACTGATGTAAGATGGGAAGTTAGTTATTGTTTCAGGAATGTGGACCCTGACATACTGCCTTTGTGACAGTGGGTGGCCCTATACCCATGTACATATTAGAAGGGCTAATTAGACCCAATGGTCTAAAAATAAAAAGAGAGCATAAAATTGGTAAGGAGATTTGGTGGGGGCTGTTTGAGAGTTAAAAGGGAAGAAACAACAAAGGATATGATTAAAACACAGTGTGTACAGGTATGGAAATCTTAAACAGTAAGTAAAATACATGTTTTAAAGGTTATATTCTACCGAGGGCTAGCAAAGTAATGGATCTCAGAGGAGAACCTACAGTCACACTTTATTAAACCAGCATAATCTCTAACTACATTCTAAATATTTGTCCTTGAGACCCACACTGGAGCACCAGACTGAGCTCCCAAGGTCCCAATGAGGAGCAGAAGGAGGGAGAACATGAGCAAGGAAGTCAGGACCACGAGGGGTGCACCCACCCACTGAGACAGTGGGGCTGATCTATTGAGAGCTCACCAAGGCCAGCTGGTCTGTGACTGAAAAAGCAAGGAATAAAACCAGACTCTCTGAACATGGCGGACAATAAGGGCTGATGAGAAGTCAAGGACAATGGCATGGGGTTTTGATCCTACTTCATGTTCTGGCTTTGTGGGAGCCTAACCAGTTTGGATGTTCACCTTCCTAGACCTGAATGGAGGGGGGAGGATCTTGGATTTTCCACGGGGCAGGGAACCCTGACTGCTCTTCGGACTGGAGAGGGAGGAGGAGAAAAGTGGGGGGGGAAGGGGCAGGAGGAGGGGGAGGCTGGGAGGAGGCAGAAATTTAAAAAAAATTTTTTTTTCTTTTCAATAAAAAAAAATTGTCCTTACGTTCACAGATCAGTGTATTCTTCATCCCTCATCAAGGAAACTTTTCTTTGGAGACTACAGAAAACCACAACCAGTAAAAACACAGTTGTTGAACCCAGTCCCAATGGCTACATCTTCAAGACAACTCCTGCACATAGCCATAGAAATAACTGAAATTATTTTATCTTATATTGTCCAATTCATGTGTACGCCCGTCCATGCATCTTTCATTTGTCCATCCAAACTAAAACTTTATTTGGTTTCTCCCTAGGAAAGCTAGAACAATAAATGTATAATGTTCTTATATGGTACAGTCTTCGATCTTTTATGAGGAACAGAAATGATTAACATGCTTAAGGGGAAGGGGATGCAAAGGCAGACAGAGAGGGGGTGGGGAGAGAAAACAAGATACCGGACTTGCATACAATAATGACAAATCACTATAGCAATATTCTAAGAAGAAAGATAACCCCAGCTCCTGATTTTAACTTTCATAATATCCTCTTTTGGAAAACAGGCTACAGGGGCAAGTGTATTAAGAGAAGGCCTCTTAGGCAAAGTATGCCAATATCCAGCCAGGATGATAGCTTACCCTGGTCTTAGTTTGATGAAATGGAGTCTGAAACAGGTGATTATATTCCTATTATGATTCATGAACAGTGCCAACAGAGCTTGTTGATGGGCAAGTGGTTAATGGGCAAGGAAAGAGAAATCAATGTCAGACTTCAGGCTTTAGTAACAAAATAACCTCTGATGTTCTTGCCCAGAATAGGGAAAGCCAAGGTTTGGATAGTGCAGAATTGAAAGTCTTTCCAGCTTTAACTGTCCTTGACCCTCAGGAGAAGGCACAGCAGGTGCAATGTAGACGGTATTTTGGGCTAAGTGTCTTAGGTGAGCAGCTGCAGTAGTCATAGGAGCAAAACGTATTTGTACCAGGAGTTCTGGTGAGGACTCAGAGGTGAGGATCTTAACTGAACTTGAGCAGACTTGCTGATGTAGCACAGGCTGGAGCAGGCACACTTTGCCTCTCAGACTCGGCTGGCTGGGCTAGAATCAAGTCTCATATCATACTTTTAATCACTGAAAGGCACCACAATATTCATTTGGGGATATCAACGGCACCTTTAATGCCTCAGAAAAATTTGTGATATAAGGCCATTTTTACTTTAATCATTTCCAGTATTCTGGTCATTTAAAAAATCCTTATTTATTTAATTTTATGCTTAGGTGTGTGTCTCATTCTAGGTATGTGTACCATGTGCATACAGCAGTTCATGGTGGTCAAAGAGGCATTGGATCCCCTGGATCTGGAGGTAAAGACAGCTGTGAGCTAATATGTGAGGTCTGGGAGCCAAACCTCGCTCCTCTGTAGATGAAGTGAGCACTCTTAACCACTCAACCCTCTCTCTAGGCCCTTGTGCAGTGCTTTTCTATTTGTTCTCTGTTTTGTCATTTTAAAATTTAAATTAAGATATAATCATGTCATTTTGTCCCTAACTTTTTCTACCTCCAACCTCTACCATGTCCATTCAAATTTTTCCATGTCCCTCCTCAGTCCCTCTTGAATTCTTGACCAAATTTCTACATAAAATTATTTGAAAAATTTTATACAAGTATGTAATCTATTATGAATTTACCACTGCCTCCTTTTATACTTTTCCAATTCTGGCAGGCTCCCTTCTTTTTTTTTTCTCAACCATCTCCTCCTTTCAAGTCTAACTTTTATTAATTTTTTTCATAAGATATGCTTATTTTTCCCTCCCTTAACTCCTTCCAGATCCGCCAACCTCTCTATCCTCTCAACTTTATGTCCTTGCTTTAACCCCTCCCTCTTTCTCTCTCTTCCTTCTCTGTCTATCTCAGAAAACCCCCCAACAACCTCAATGGATAGAAATCAAAACAAACTAATAAAAAATTCAAGACAAAAATGCCCAAACAAAGGAAAATGAAACAAAGAGCTCACAAAACTCCCATGGAGTTGGTATCATCATTTTATGTTGGTTCATTACTCCTTGGCGTGGTGTCTACCCTGAGTATGACTGGTATACCCAGTGACACTCTAGTACAGAAAATTTATTTTCCTTTTGCCAGTCTATATCAATTGTAAATAGTTTTTTTGGTTAGGTGTGGTACTCAGGCTTTACTTCTTCCTCTCAGTGCTGGGTTCATGGCCTCTTTGTCTTCGATTATTATTATTAATACACACTCACAACCTTCTGAGTCTGTTTAGTATTGCTTGCATGTATATGATTTCAGGGCTGATAACTTGATGTTAGATAACCAATTAGGGACTTATCCCTGGAGAAGACTAATTCTTTTTTTTTTTTTTTGTCAACATTTCTTAGTTGCCTGTAGTTTTTTGCCTAGGACTGAGGTCCCATGAAATTGCCCCCTTCTATGCTGATATGTCTTTTGGTACTGTCATTGCTTGAATCTTGTTTCTGTAGCTATATTATTATGGTATAATGGGTGTAGTTACACAACTCTTGGTTCCAACTACGACTTATAAGGAGTAGATACAACTATTTCCATTTTATTAATAGAAAAAACAAGGCACTGGTGAGATGGCTCAGTGGGGTGAAGAACTTGCTACCAAAACTGATGAGCTAGGTTTTCTCCTAAGAACCCACAAGCAAAGAATCCACTCCTGTGAGTTGTCTTCTAATCTCCATATATGTATAGTTGCACTTACATATATGCATGCTTACACACATACATACTGAATAAGTAAATAAATAATTAAAAATTAAACAAAACAATGCCTAAAATAGTCGAAATGTATATAAGAAAGAAAACAAAGGAAATGAGTTAAATTTTCTTTTCCTGTTGGGAGGACAGACCAGGTGCAAACAGTTGTATGTAGCCAATGTGTGCAAGGTGAAGGCTAGAGACTGGGAGGCTGAGTCTTTGGCACATGGGGTAGTTAGAGGTTCTATTACGTAGGATCTCAGGACAAACAGACTTTTTCATCTCTGCTATCCTAGTTGCTCCTGCTGGGTAGCTGAGATCAGAATGTTCAACAGAAATCTCTTATTCCTGGAAGAGCTGTTTCTATTAAGAGTAGCAGCTGTGCTGTGATCCAAGGACTCCTATAAGCTGCTCCACACCTTATTGTAAATGCATTTCTGACCCACAACAAAGATTAATATCAAGCATGAGTATTAGCAGCAGAAATTCCCGAGTGCATCATGGGATGGTGGAGGAAGCATAGTAAGATGTAGTGATATTTTGTTTGTGTTTTAACTTGCCTGAAGATCAAAGTGCAGAGCTAAGCCACTAGAGACCAGGCAGAGCACATGCATGTCCAACAGCAAGGTAGGGAGTTCCTAGGCCTGAGAACTATGCAGCTCACCAGTAGCTTGGACTTCGTTGGAGATGCTGGGTTCAGTTTCACGGAGGGGAGCTAACTAAGAAGCTCTACTTGCCTAGAAGTATGCTTATTTGGACTGTATTTAAAGCAGTCGGAAGTGTAAGAATGAGAATCCGGCACCAATGAGCTTTGAATTAATAGTCTCAATCTGCTGTAAAGAAGCAAACAGCTCAAAGGCCCATGTGCCAAGGCTGACTTTAATTCAGTTCTACGGCAGCACCTGCTATTTTAGACTCCAGATTACAGGGCTCTGCCCCTCCTGATAAAGGAGGAAATGTCTTAGAGGAATATCTATTTCTGGAAGCCAAGGACGGCCAACCAGAAACTGTAACACATATTTTGCTGCCTATCTGTCACAGCCAAAGGTCTATTTCATAATGTACAGGTGCCTTGCTTGTTTGATTTTACCTCATTCTGCTGTTCTCGAGCTTCTAGGACTGCCTTTTTAAATGCTGAAGCACAAAGTTTAGAGCCACTAGAAACTCTAGGGTGCGGCCCAGACAATAGGTCTGTTAAAAAATTTCTCTAAGAAGTTCTGATGCGCTAACGGGATTGAGTGGACTGTAATACACCAGGATAGAGCAGAGCACATTAGAGTTCAAAGTCCAAAGTCTTGGTTAGTGTCAGTCCTTAGTAAAAATCATATTCCAAAGAGGTCTCCAATGCAGCCTTAGGACAATGTGTCTCAGATCTGTTTCTGCCTTCCTGAGCAAGTTGTCAAGGCTGTGAACTGTTTTCCCTAAGGCATGCCATAGAATCCAAAGTTACTTCCTCCGAAGTTATCCACTGGGCAAGAATGATGGCTCTAATTTTTCCCCATGCCACAGGAGCTGGCTACGAAGATATTATGACCCATATCTAAGAGAAGAAGGGCTACCTCTGTAAAGACCAGACGAGTCTAAGCAAACCTATTGTCTCTAAAGCTTCCATTATCTCACACCTTGTTGTTTAGACATACCTCTACATGGCTATCCATGCTTTATCAACCCCAAGAATAAGAACGCAGTGTGTTCAAATTGGGACTTCGAGTCTTCAATGTGAAGGTCCCAGTGCTAAAAAGTATAATCAAGTATGTTTGCTTTTCTCATGTGACACTGTCAATTGTTGCTTTATTGTAGCAGACTCTCGCCTTGGACTCTCAGGGTAAGTTCAGATTCCATACACGACGATGCTCACTCTACCCCAGACTAACTAGTTGGGTCATCCCAGGAACATTTTAAAGCTAACTAGAGCTCAGGTTACTCAATAGGAACAGAAAAGTGTTTGAGCCAGTCTTGTAAATGATTCTTCCTCCACGGCCTGTCAAGTGCCTGCCAAGTGTCGTAGGAGTACTCAGCTACCCACAGGTTTAGCCCTTGCTTCCTTGCACACCTTTGCACATACTAACCCACCTAGAATGAGCATCAGCTTGCAGGGCTGCTTGAGCTAGCCTTCCGGCTCATCTCAAGCATCAAGCCATCGTCATCAATCCCCACTCCCCACCTCACTCACTGTATTATCATGTATGCGTATCTGTGTGTGTTCACGCACGTGAATACAGGCACACATGTGCTGCAGCATGTTTGTGGAGATCAGAGGATAACAACCTGTCCTTGCTTTCTACCTTGTTTGAGACACGGACTCTTTTCTGTGCCTTGGAGTTTAAACCAGGCTACCTGGTTGGTGAACCTCTGGGTAGTTTTCTGGTTTTTCCTTCCATCTTGCCGTAGTAGCACTAAGGTTACAGATGGGGGTGTCTGTGATGACTTCTAGGTGAGTTTTGGCTATTCTAATCCAGGTTCTCACGCTTGTATGACAAGGACTTTGCCCACTGAGCATCTTCCCGACCTCCAAGCATCACTTTAAGGGAATCTGTCCCTTGCTGGCCCAGGCCTCACAGCTGGTGTGTGATTTCTCCACACACTCCTCCTTGGTCCCCTGGGGCTGCTGTGATTGTCCTACTTGTTTCACAACACGCTGTCATTTATTTGACTGGGGATTCTCTGAAAGGCCAGTCGGATCAATATTGTTGTATTTTGCTTGTTTGTCGATCTCAGTGGAATTGAGGACACTTTGAAATTGCTGTACACCACAGCTCAAGCCGTCCTCCAAGGATGTGTCCTATCCAGAGTCACTGTGATGAAGGGCCAACGAGAAGCACTCACCAGCACATCACAAACTGTCTCTCTCTCTCTATTTCTTTATTTAAAGAATATTTATTCTTCTCTCACACATCCCAACTGCAGTTACTCCTCCTTCCACTCTTCCCAGTTCCACATCCAACAACCCCCTCTTCCCCCGATCCACCACCCAGAAGAGAGCAGGCCTCCCTGGGACATCCGCTGAACATGGTACAACAAGATACAATAAGACCACATTTCATTTCTTTCTTTGAGAATATCTTGTAACATATTTGATCACATTCATTCCCTTCCTTTAATTCCCCCAGATCTTCCTACCTTCTTACACACTCAACTTGATTTCCTTTACAGCCCTCAAAGAAAACCAAAACAAAATAAAACCCTGAAATACGGAATCTAGTTTGCATTGGATGACTACTGAGGATGGGACCCAGTGTTATCCTATTGATGAACCTTTTCCTCGCCTAATAGCTATCCATTGGCAATAGCTCCTTGGCTGAGGGTGGGACCTCATGTTCTCACCTTCTCTGTGCTTGGATTTTTGTCTGGCTGACTTGTGCAGGTCTTATGTGTGCGATCACAGTTTCTGTGAGTTCTTCTGTGAATCAACACAGACTATCTGGAAACTGCTTTCCTTGACAACATCTGCCAATGAAACTTCTCCTTGTAGTAAGTGATGATTAGCACAGAAAGTCACAAGTGGCCCATGTGCAGGGAATAAAAGACTGGCATTCTGAACCCCAAATGGGTTTTCTCTATCACAGCCCTCTCCTCAACGCTCAGGGAGCAATTTCTTTTCTTGTTGCATCTTCTGAAGGAAACGGCTCTCTGGTACAGACAGGGAGTAAACGTGTCACTTTCCATTAAGAAGGGGCTGCTATTTGTTGTTGGTTCCTGAGTCTTGGCAACTTGTTATTTTACAGGTAATGATAACGTTTGAGACAGCGATGCAGTATTTCTTTCTTCCCTGGTATAATAAAGAATGGAAGAAGCAAGGGGGGCATCCTATATTTCTTCTGTGAGAACAAAATCATGTCTACTGTATTTTTAAGAAATACCAGGGAACAGAGTTGAATAAATGCAAGAGCCTGCTCTAAAATCCCCACAGGAACCAGTGATGTAAGTAGCTCAGTTGGTAGAATGCCCAGCAGGCAGGAGCCCCTGGATTCAATTCCCAACGCTTTACAAACCACATTATCGTGGTTTATGCCTGCAATTCCCACACTTAGAAAGAGAGGGTAGAAGGATCAGAAGTTGAAGGTTAACCTCTGTAATGCAATCCTAATTAATCTTATTAAATAAATAGTCAGATATTAGGGGGTGAAAGCTGAAAGATCAGAGAAGCAGAGTAGCAGCCAGTGGAGTTCTTGCCTCTCTGAATGCTCAGACAAGAAGGGCAAGATCTTGTCTCTAGGAATTATCAGACTGAATCCTGAGCTCCGGTCTCTTCCCGCATTATATTCCTCTTTTTGCCTAGCTTTATCCCTTTCTATCTCCACCTCCTTAGTGCTGGGATTAAAGGCGTGCGACTCTCAAGTACTGGGATTAAAAGTGTGGGCCACCACTGTCTGGCCTCTATGGCTAACTAGTGGCTTAGCTCTGCATTCTGATCTTCAGGCAAGCTTTATTAGTTAGATCACAAACAAAATATCACCACAATCCTCAGCTATATAGCAAGTTTGAGATCAGCCTGGACTACATATGGCCTTTAAAAAAAATCTATAGTCCGGTGGGAAGAAATGTGGCGTTATGATAAATATATGTTACTAGGGACAACGAGATAGGGAGGGTAAAAGGAATTCCATTTTACTGTGTTTTCTAAATTTTTCAGTGTAAATATTTCTAGCATGTCTGATTTTATCAATTTGTCTTCAAACTCCACTATTTCTCGATTACAATTCGACAAGCTGGAGGATCCATTCATTCTTGTGTTTGAGTTTTGCTTACACCAGATCTAAGAGGAAAGCAAGATCACGGAGCCATCATAAACATCCCAGAACAGAAAATGGAAAATGGTGAGCCAGAGGCAGTAGTGTTTGTGATGCTAATGAAACTGAAGCTTCAGGGGTTTCTGGCTGGCATGCGCATATTCTAAATATACATACATTTGCATAGTTAATTTTATATCCAGAATTTTATATGCTTATGTTAAAAAGAATCACCTAAATTATATAATTTCATCTTCCATTTCTGCCTGGTCTTGTAATTTAGTTTTCTTTCTGAGACAGTCTCATATAGCTCAGGCTGGCGCTGGACTCACACAGCTTCTAACATTGCTGCTGCAGGCTGTGGCTTGTGGCTTTCATGTTTTCCTCATGTGGATGCTGCCGGGGCTCTTTTTGGGTTCTTGGGATTGTTCTTCAGTATGCCTTATGAAAAAGAAAGGTCAGTTTCTGCAGATCCGAATTTTGGATGACCTTGGATGCTTCTAGAAGCTGCCAGAATGTTGGACCACTATTCTCTATTTTTCTCCAAATGAGTTGTTCTCTCTCTAGGCACCCCTACTTCTTCTCATGTCTTAAGTTCACTCTCTTCTTATTTATGCTTGGCAAATCCCTTCACCAGCCTTTGTAACAAATTATGTGATTGGCTTTGCTAATTACTATCCCCCCTTTCAGCTCTCTGCTCTAGGGTACTCTAAATTCTACTGACCAGCTTATATATGAGTTCCCTGGGTAAGATTTTTTTTTCTGTTGAACTGTCTATCTTGAGCAAATAATCACATGATACCCTTTTTTCTGGGAAGGAAGTTTTATATCAAAGTACATTTAATAAACTAATAAAGCAGTGATTTCAATATATCCCATAGGCTGCATTACTACATAGCTCAAACCAGAACCTTTAACCCTTATTTCCCTTGCAATTTCTTAGATTTCTGTGCCAGAATGAAGGAATTCTAGTTCTTTTTCATTAAACCACATACTTCTATTTCCTTTCTTATAGTACTATGGAAAAGCACTATAAGCACATATGGATGAACAGTAGATATAGAAATTAGAGAAACCAAAATTTGTCTTATTCTATTACAATAACTTCATAATTGAAGCATTTCAAGCAGATGATGGGTTTATGTTCTTTGCTTTATAGCTGAAACGCTGGTGGCCCAGAAAAGAGAAGTGACCTCCCCAAGGACAAAGATAGTGTCAAAGCCCTAAATGAATCAGGCTTCAGTCTCCTGACTCCTGGAGTTCTTTGGAGCTCACACTGCGGGGTATTTGGAGGGTTGGATGACACTGGTTAGTAACGAATCTTTGCCTGAGTTATTTTCACTTGGCAGATGCTCTTATCTTCCTCCCATAGCTGATATCTGGGGCAAGAATCTGCCTGTATTTTCTCAGCATTGGCCGGGGCCAGCTGCAGGTCCCCACTGTGAAGTGGTCATGCGGAGCAGGTGGGCCAAGCATTTTCATTTCATAGATCATTAGCTCTTGGCACAGATACTTCTCCACTATCCCTGGCTCCCTAGATCTTATATCACCTGCTACATTGGAGGAGAACGAGACTATGGTCCGCAAAACTAGATGGATAGAGCCTCTTACTGGAGCTGTTTCTGGCTGGCAAAAATTTTACAAGTTCTGGAGGAGAATCTCACCCAGAGAGGCCCTGTCCTGATTCTTTCCCTTCCCACAAACTTTTGTTTATTCACCATTATCCAAGGTCAGGAAGACACATGAAAACAGAGAAAAAACAAGGGACATAAAGAGAAGCCAAGGGGTATGGGAGGCAATACTGACAGAATCTTTGAAATGTAATGACCTTTGAGAGATGAGAAATATGGCTAGAGGAGTCACAGAAAGAAGAGTGAAAAACGAGAGAAAGAGGGAAACAGAGAAATTCAGTGACAAGGGCAAACGGAAGAGAGACAGAGATGGAGGACACAGATGTTAACACAGAGTGGGCTTCAGAGATCCTGACTGACCCCTCTGATGGTGTTAAAGAGATAAAGTTCCCGAAGGTTACCGGAAACATCAGAGATCAGAGTGCTTGTGATTCATTCATTCATTCATTCATTCATTCATTCAAGTATTCATTTCTTTTCAATAAGACTTCCAAGTTTTGTTAGGCAAATAAGCAGGGGCTTAGCTGGTCAGAGGATTCACATCAAATGAGTCATGCATATGTTGGTAAGAACTTGGAAAAGAGAAGCCTAGAGAACATAATTATTGACTTCAAATATTTCCAGGACTACATTTGTGGATTATGAGTGGTGATTATGTGCTTTACTGGTTAATCCAGAACCAGAACATGGAAAGCATAAATGGATAGACTTGAAGTCAGTATAAAAAGCCTACAGATTCAGAGAGGCACATTCCTCACATCTGGAAGAAATACCAGTTGGCAGGAATATTACAGCTAGATTGAATGAAAGTACAATGAAGACAGTGATCTCTTGATACCTTATCTCTAAACCTGAAAGTTTGGGGACAATTCTATCTAATTCTGAATATCCCTAATGAGTGACCACCCATGAGTGGATTGAGGTCAACCATATGTCTCTAGAAACTGTACATCAATCAGTGTGTGTGTGCGTGCGTGTGCATGTGTGTGTTTGTATATTTACATGCATGTAAGCATGTGCATGTGTGGTATCTGAATGTGTATGTGTGTGTGGTATATGTGTATGCTTGTATTGTGTCTCTGTATGTATGTGTGTGTTGTGTTGACTGTGCTGCATGAAATGCTTCTTGTTTTGAACAGCTCTTGGAAGACTTTGCTAGCAAAAGAACCTTGGGAAGATTTGGGAAGCAGACGCGAATATGAGGAGGCCCTTCTTCTCTGGGTCTTGGGTCCAGAGTTGGTTGATTTTTAGTCTCTGAATGAGTCCCCATTTCATAGCTATGGCTAAAAGGCAGATTTATGAAGCTAGTCCAATATCTTTTCAGTAAGAACCTTACTTAATCTTGAGAAATTTGAACCTACAGCAGGAGTGTTTGAAAGTCACACTTCCTGTGACGAGGTGAAACTTAGAGGCAGGCTCTACATATCTTAACTGATAATCACTGGCTGCCTGAACTTTTTGGTACCAATAGTGTTCTTCCAGACCGAGTGCTTTCCTGTGAGGCCCGAGTCTGAGCCTGGACCTTCCATTTGCAATCTATGTAACCTTTGCCAATTATTTAAGCCATCCTACCTTCCTTTTTCTCTATAAAAAAGTGGTGGCAGAAGGGCCTGTGAAATGTCTCAGTGAGTAAAGGCGCTTGCTGCCCAAGCCAGACAACCTGAGTTCTATTCCTGGAATCCACATAAAGGTAGAGGGGATATAACTATCCTCACAGAGTTGCCTTCTGACTTCCATAGGCAAAAGGAGGCATGCATATGCAAGTATACATGATACTAATACATAAATGAAAGTAAAAATAACTAAAGCAGAGATAATACTGTCGATTTCAAGGCATCAGTCCTCAACCTTCACTTACTCATCCATCAGAAATGTATTCAGCACTTGTAAGGTAGCAGGTGGTTCAATTTAAATGGTAGGCTGTCCTAGTGTGCTTATCAAAACCAACTTAAAGAATTCCTTATTTACTTTCTATTGTTGTATGACACACCATGACAAAAAGAAACTTAGGTAGGAAAGGATTTATTTCAGCTTCCAACTTTCAGGTCAGAGTCCTCAGGGGAGTCACAACAAGATTTGAAGGCAGAAACTGAGGCACAAGCCATGGATGAGTGCTACTTACTGAGTTACTCTTTGTGGTTTGCTCAGCCTAATTTTTTATAGCACCCAACACCCACAGAAGTGGCACCCTCAGTTGTCTGGGCCCTCCCATAGCAATCAATCAGGAAAATGCCCTACATATCTGCTCACAGGCAATCTGCTGGAGGCTTTTCTCAGCTGAGGTTTGTCTTCTTAGATAACTCTAGCTCTTGTCAAGTTCATAGAAAAATCAACCAAGGCTGTGAGGAAACGGTTTATTTAGCTTACATTTCCAGATCGTAGTCCATCACTGAGAAAAGGAGCTTGAAGTAGAAACCATAGAGACATGATGTTTATTGGTTCGCTCACAGGCTCACATCCAGCTACCATTCATAAACATCCCAAGTCCACTGCCTAGGGATGGTTATCACCCATAGTGAACTAGGTTCTCTTACAACCATTATTAATGAATAAAATGCCCCAGAGTATGTCCATATGCCAATCTGAGTGAGTCAGTTCTTCAGTTGCCATTCCTTCTTCCTAGGGATGTTAAGTTGACAACCAGGATTAGTCAGCAAACAGGCATTATTCTCTCTTCCTCTGACTTGTTATAGGATGGATTTAGAGTCTAGAGTGGTTTGAACGAGAAGTGTCACTCAGGTTTGGGTAACTGAACACCCGGTTTCCAATTGGTGGTGGCAAGTGAGGTTATTATTATTTTTATTATTTTATTGTGGTATAAAAATTATAATTATTATAGTAAATACAATAATAATTATTATTATATCCCAATAAAAACTAACTAGTACAGAGGTCAAACGTCACAGTATATTTCTGAGTATACTCCTATTCCATCCAGTGGGAACTTTGGATTTTCAGCATGTTTTCATGTGCTCCTTCTTTCTCCTAAACCGTGGAAAGGGCACACAACTGATAGCTGCCTAATGATCAATTTCTGCTTGAAATGGAATGAATGCCTTAGGGCTATGCAGGTGACCCAAATGAGGCCAATCAGATATGTATGCTCTGTGGGGCTGCTAAGGGAACATCGGGAGGAAAGATGTTTTCATAGTTTTCAAAGGTCTAAAATGGGGCTGAAGAGATAGCTCCGTTGTTAAGAGCACTTTCTGCTCTTCTAGGGGTCCCAGGTTCAATTTCTACCATCCATATGGCAGCTCAAAATTGTCTGTAATCCAGATCAAGGTGACTTGACACCCTCATATAGATATAAATGTAGACAAAATGCCAATGTACAGAAAAAAACTTCCAGCACAAAAGAATGACATCAGGGCACCTGGAGTCATCTCTTAAGATAGGAAGGAAGTTGGGCTGTAAATGTGACGGAGGGGATAGTTTTAGTTCCTACCCCTCTGCTTGCAAACTTTTTGGATTTACTCTAAGCACGTTCTCCTTCATTGTAGTAGTAATTTTTCTATTGTTGTGATTAAACACCATGACCAAAAGCTACTTGGGGAGGAAATGGAAAAAGCTTTCACTTCCTAATAACAGTTCATCACCGAGAGGTCAGAGCAGGAACTCAAGGCAGGAACCTGGAGACAGGAGCTGATACAAAGGGCATAGAGAAGCACTGCTTACTGACTCAGTCCTCATGGCTTGCTCAGTTTGCCTTTTCAGCACTCACGATCACCTGCCCAGTAGTGACGCTGCCAACAGTGGCTTGGTACCTCTCATACAAATCATTAATCAAGAAAGTACTCCCACAGGCTTGCCTACAATCCAGTCTTATAGAGAAGATGTTAATGGATTAAGATTCCTTCTTGAACCTAGATATGTTGAGGTTTGTGTCAGATTGACAGAAACCAACTAAACACTCCTGGTCTTTTAAAAATTTTTTGTTAATCAGTCCCAGTGAAGCTAAACTACATCTGATCAGGAGATGCAGGAAAGCTTTCCTTTGCTTCTCTGGGCAGGGTGGGTGTGGAAGATGGGCTAACCTTATATTCTACTTAGTCCTTTCACTACTTCCTGCTTTTTGGAAATCAGCTGCACGTGGCCAAAAAGAGTCCTTCCAATCCCTCTTGTTTGCATGGGTAAATATGTCTAACGTTCACAGACCTGTTTGCCTTACCACTAAGCCTCCTCCTTTCTTTAAAATGGAGATGACAATTTGGTTCCCATAGGATTGTCACATGCTTTAATTAATTTGTTCAGAGTCTCAGAATAGAAAGAACGTCACATTTGGGGTTATGCATCAAAGACCTCATAGAACTAAGATAGGAAGGGTAGGCATAAGTGAGGCAGTAAAGTAAAAAGTGTAGCATACCGAGGTTCTCACACTTGACATTCATTGCTGTGTCTAACGAGCTTCCGTGTGTGCTTCACAGCTGTGCCAGCCAGCTCGTTTAACTTTCACTATTAAGACAGTTTCTGTCACTAGAAACCAAACAATATTAAAATAGCTATCAAATTTCCTCTTTTTAAACAACTTCTGCAGTTATATATTGGTCCAATCTTTTCAAAGTGTTGAAGTGTCTTACTGCTGTTTTAATTTTCACTTCCCTAATGGACTGCAATGGAAACCCATTTGTATTTTTTTTTCCCCTGAGATGTCTTTTCATATCTTTTGCTCATAGTACAGCTGGTTTATGGTCTAATTGTTGCGTTTTGAGAGTTCTTTTATACTCTATGATAGCAGTCCTATATCTGAATGTATGCTACAACTATTTTTCTTAGTTTATGTTTTAACTTTTAAATTATAAAATCTATTTAACCACAGGCAAATGTGTAAAAGTGAATACTGAAACCTGAAGTGCAGTTTGCAAATTTAAGATCCAAGACTTAGCATTTTAAGATGAATTCTGGATTAAAGTTCTTGCCATCTTCCCGTATATTAACAATTTTATATGCCTTTAGTAGTTTCATAGGTTCTTTATCAGAAATATTGGTCATAAGGGCAATGATTGCAATGTCTTGCTTTATATTATATTCTCAGTGTTAAACATATTTTATCTCCCATGAAATCAGCACTAACAACTGTATGAGGGTTGGAAAGGCTGAATGAATACATGAGTTTGGCTGGTAGCCACGGCTACACTGCAAAGAATTTAGCGAGTTGGCCCTGTTGCAGTTGACTGCACTCTTAATTAACATGTAGCCATACTAATTTATTATTGCCTAAGTTCTGAATTGTTTCCAAGTTCCTACCAATATAGAATAAAGTAATAGGGGCTTCTTTGTACTGCACTCAAACATTCCTCCCCCGTTTCACTTCATGATGATATAAAATAATCCTTGAGCTAAGAATGCTAGTCAAATTAATACACACAATATAAAATCCAATACTTTTATCACAGGAGATTGGCCCATTTTTCCAAAGATACTTGAGACCTTGGCTCTAAGGTAGGGTAGAGCCATCATCATTACCTTCAAAGGATCCTCTGAATTCAAAGAATTAAAAATAAAAACCCTTAAAGCAATAGGCATCTCCCTTGGAGAAGGATGTTGATTTGAACATAAAGAAAATACATTAGATGATAATTTGAGATCCTTAGCAAGTTCTCTAGTAAAATAGGGGGTCCTCGGTCATTCTTCTGCATGAAAAGGAAAATAAACTAGATGCACTTAAGGGCTCTGAGGGATTTTCTCATAAAATATTGATAGTTACTGATGTGGGATTCCCCTCTATATGCTGTGATTACCATTAAAGAATAAAGAAACTGCCTTGGCCTGTTGATAAGGCAGAGCGTAGGTAGGCAGGGAAAACTAAACTCAATGCTGGGAGAAGGAAGCGCAGAGTCAAGAGAAAAGCCAAGTAGCACCCCCCACCAGAGACAGACACTGGAAGGAACTTTAACCTGTAACCCACAGCCACGTGACAATACACAGATTAATTGAAATGGGTTAAATTAATACATAAGAGTTAGCCAATAAGAAGCCAGAGCTAATGGGCCAAACAGTGATTTAAATAATATGGTTTCTGTGTGATTATTTCAAGTCTGAGCTACCCAGCAGCTGGGAACCAACAAGCAGGCTCCTTGCAACAAATGACTGTAATTTAATGTTAATCATGTGTTATGGCATTGTTTCATGCTTCTTAACATAAGGAATATTTTTAAAAATTCTCCCCAAATATACATGAGGTAGACTGTTACTCTTTCCATTTTACAGATGAATAAATGAGTCACAGAGAAGTTCCCAAGATTCTCTTAGTAAGTGTATTGGGATGAGAAGCCTAAAACTATTGTGTCTGTCATGAGATGAAACCCAAAGTCAAGTTCATTTTTTTAAATGCATGCAATAATAGCCACATCCATTATTTTGTTACAAAAAACCATGATTTACCGGCTTAAAAGGGCAAGCCCCCATAATTCCTTTCCCTTTTAACCATTTACTTTCCTCTTCAGAGGGTTTAGAAGTGACTAATGTGAAATAGTATGTCTGTCAATCAATGGAATGCATTTCACAGATGGGTGGGCTCATCACTCTGAAGCCAATTACCCATCTGCACATAATCCAATAGGAGACTCTAACCAGTTTTTGGCTTGTTTGTTTTGTTTTGTTTAAACCTAGCCATCTGGCTACATCCTCGTACGGACTTGAGGACTGCCTCTGCCCTTTTTCTTTCTATCTCCCCTTAAGACACATACAAATCCATGGGAACTAAACCTGTTCAAACAAAGGAATATAGAGATCTGCTCAAGGTCACAGAGCTTGAGAGAGGAGATGCAAGGTTTTCATTGAGAAAATACATTAGATGATGATTTGAGATTCTTAACAAGCTTGGTAGTGAAATAGGGGATCCTCAGTCATTCTTCTGCATGAAAAGGGAAATGAAGTAGATACATTTAAGGGTTTGTGACATTGTGACACCAGGGTTTCTCTGAGAGGTCATAACAGTGTGATATTCTTTTAAGTATGAGGAAGCAGAGGTCCAGGCTATAGAAGATTCTTCCAGAACACTTTAGTAAGTTGAGAGCAGAACAGACACCTGCCTTAGAACTCTTTCCTTGATACCTTGTAAGCCTTCTTGGCTTGTGTTCTTGAATTGTTAGGCTGTTATTCTTTCCACCCCAAATATGGTCAGTCACAAAGACAGTCAGGATCATTTTTCATTGTCTCTCCTTTATTTATGTTTTCGGGGAAAGAGAGTTAAAAAGAAAATCAGCAGTCTGGAAAATGAAACATCCCATCCTTGCCTCCAAACATGACCAGGCCAAGTTGTAACTCAAATCACTCTTTATACTCTATGGTCATAAATCTTTCTAAACTAAGCTGCCATTAAAATTAATGGAAGAGCAGCGTCTGCTATTCACCCGTGGCAACTCAACCAACAAGACCCGTGAAAACAGTCCCTCCCTTTCTCCTGATGCTGACTTAAGCAATAAAGACTCACAGCCTTCACAAAGATTTCGCAGCCTTTGCTCTTTGCAGCAGTCTGCTTTACCCCTGGACCTAACAGGTGGTCTTCCCTTCTTCATCTCTGATTCCATTTTGAATGTGAGTTAAACAGAACTTGGAATTCTTCATGTGATGGTGAGAGTCTGCCTGCCTGACTCAGAATTCAAATCCTCCAATTACTGCATCTAACTTACAGTGTTACCACAGCTGAGAAATTTCACCTCCCATAGCCTTGGTTTTTCTTATTCATGACCTGAATGGCGGTGGGAGGTCCTTGGACTTCCCACAGGGCAGGGAACCCTGATTGCTCTTTGGGCTTATGAGGGAGGGGGAGTTGATTGGGGGAGGGGGAGGGAAATGGGAGGCAGTGGTGGGGAAGAGACAGAAATCTTTTATAAATAAATAAAAAATAAATAAATTAATAAAAAAAGAAAAGTCAGTACAGACAAGAACACATTAAAAAAAAAGAAACTGAATATACAGCAGTGCAACCATGCTTTATTGGCACCAGAGAGCATATTTCTTTTGTGGTTGTACCCTAGGACAGGCTCTAGCTCTAGGTTACTCTTTTTATAGCCATTTGGACTTACAGCTCATTTATATCTTATCTCACCTCTGAGCAACTCTATTCGTACTTGAACCTTTCTTTGTCTTAGGGTTTCTATTGCTGCAATGAAACACCATGATAGAAAAAAAAGGTTGGGAAAGAAAGGGTTCATTTGGCTTATACTTTCATATCTCTTCATCACCAAAGGAAGACATGATAACACCTCAAACATGACAGGCACCTGGAGACAAGAGCTGATACTGAGGTCATAGAGGTGTGTTGCTTACTGACTTGTTCATCACAGTTTGCTCAACCTGCTTTGTTATAGAACCCAGGACTACCAGCACAGGGATGGTACCTCCAACAATTGGTTAGAACCTCCAGCACCAATCACTAATTGAGGATATCTTACAGGCTTGCCTATACCCCAGTCTTATGGAGGTATTCTTTTAACTGAGGTTCCCTCCTCTCGGGTGACTTTAGCTTGTGTCAAGTTGACATAAAATGAGCCAGCACAACCTGATAATGTTCTTTGGCCAAAATCACTATCATATAAGGTCACAGGCCCAGGTACCAAGAGTTAGGACCTGTATACATCATTGAGTCATGGGCAAAAGTCAATGCACAACAGATATAAACCTAGTGATCCTGGTTCAATATTGGGTCTGGCCTGGGATGGTAGATGAGGAGATAAACAGACCTTAAACAAAATGTTAGGGAAATTTTCAGCCCCAAACAGAACAAAACAAAACAATTGCTATGAAAAGCTAAAACGTTTCATAGCTATCTGGAGGATCTGATGAGTGTGTTGAGGCATATTGAAAATCATCAAGTTTATTTCTTAACAATTTCATACATGCACATAATATGTTTTGATCATATTCATCCCATTACTTTTTCTTATCCTTCTTCCACTCCTTCCAAATTCCACTTTCTTCCCAATAACTTTCCTCCAATGTGTATGCATTTCTTGGTGATCCAATGAGCATAATTGGAGTTTCTTGCATAAGCATACACATGGGATTACTTAAAGGAAGATAGGTACCTTAGCAGTGACAACCTTACTGAAGAAAAAGGCTTCTCCCTCATGTGGGTCAGGAAGGCATGTACTATTTTATTCTTTGTACTTACGAAAGAATTTTAAGAGGCATATTTATTACAGGTGTATACCAAGCCTATGTATGTAGAGTGGGACAGAGAATGAAGATAGCAGTTCATGGAAACTTACAAAATGACATTAACAGAGGGTCTTTGTATGAATAAATGAGTGTAGGGCCATCCTGAAGAATGTTTCATCCCTTTGATCTTGAGTCCTACTCCTCCAAATACCCTTCCAAATAGCCCTCCAAATCTAGCACATTCTTACACCAAAGGGACTTATCCATACTCACTAATAAGCAGTAAGACTAAGTTTGGCTTAAAAATTTTTAGACTGGTACTATTTTACCACGGAAAGTTCTGCAATTTAAATATAAATCAATGCAAAAACCCGATTGAATTTGCAAGTATTTCTTTTTTGAGATACAGATTTCAGGTAATTAGATTGGTATTTGCTAGAGGCCTCATCATCTTATAGCCACCCCTACAAGCACACATCTTTTGCTACACATCTGCTTGTGATGCAGCTGGACTCTTCTTAATCAGTGGAAACGGTTCCCCAGAGCTATGTAATTACCTACTAACTCAGGAGGTCAAGGACAGTGCTGATGCAACTGCACTTTTGCTTGCAAAGAGTTTTACAAACTTCTCTTGTGAAATTGTCTATGTGTGGAGGAACGCTGGCTCTCAGCTGGGCCATCAGTATCTCCAACCCACAGAGTCATACACAGAAGACATGAGACCACTGCTCAGGTAAAGGCCTGATGGCAACACTGACCCTTAGCCGGTAACTAAGAATGTGTCTAATAAATAATTTCTTACAGTAATATAAAATGCTTTATAAATAATATGAAAAAAATGTCTGTGATGGTTAATACTGAGTTTCTACACTACACAGTCTAGAATCCCCTAGGCGATGAGCCTTCTGGTATACCTAGGAAAGATTTTCTAGATCAGGGTAATTGAGGTAGACCTTTACACCATAAATGTGAGCAGCACTAATCCATGGAGGTTCCCAGATTGCACATAAAAACACATAACTAAGCATAGTGTTCATCTCTCTACTTCCTGTTTTTGGATGCCTCACACTTCTACTGCCATATCCATCCCACTTGAGATGAACTTCCCATTAAACTATGAGCCCTTAAGTTGTGTTTGTCAGGTGTTTGTTATACCATTGAGAAAGGTAATGCATAAACCTAATTCAGACACACGGGGTGTGAAAGAACTACAGTTTACTTTCTCCAACATGCTGGGCAAAGGCTGCCTGTATGACTACCTCTCACATCTTCAGATGCCCACTCTCTAGAGGGCTTTCTTGATAATCAAACCCCACCCCATGTGTTACCACAACCTTTTCTGGAAATGTCAAGCATTCACCGTGCTAGTCCCCTGGCAGTTGCCTGTTTTCCTCTGGACTTTGCTCCGTATACACCTTTTTCTCCTTACTCTGCATTGTACTTCTTTGCCACATTCTAGTTTAAAGTAGATCTTTTGCTGAGTACTCTTTCTAGCCAGTCACTGAGCTCAACACAAACTTCTCCCTCGCATACCCTCTTATAATACATTCTTCTAACTCTTAACTGATTTGTTTTTGTGGAAGACCTCAGAGCTGGTGGCTGAGGTTGGATTTCCATCACTATAAATAGTGTCTGACTGCTACCATATTCTTAGGTCTTCTCACTACTGACACATATAGGGCTTGCATATATAATTTTTTTCTATATAATACAGCGATTGCTTTTCTGGTGAAAAGCACTCTTTACCACTGGCCTTAGTTTAGTTGAGAAGCTATATCTGAAAAAATGTTTGATAAAGATAATCATTTAAGAATCAATATCTATCTATCTATCTATCTATCTATCTATCTATCTATCTATC
>JABTXL010005752.1:23394195-23408243 GCA_025134845.1 Neodon shergylaensis | reverse complement strand
ATCTATCTATCTATCTATCTATCTATCTATCTATCTATCTATCTATCATCATCTCCATGCGTGTATGTGTGTATATGGGGTACATATATGCCACAAAATACACCCAAGTACATGTGGAGGTCAAAGAACAAAATTTTGGAAGTCAGTTCTCTAATCCCACCTTGTTGTGACAGGATCTCATGTTGTTTGTGCCACTCTGTATACTCCAGGCCAGAGAGCATGTAAACCTCTGTGTGATTCTCCAGTCTCTGATTCCCATTTTACTCCAGGGATTCTGAGATCGCAGATGTGAGTTACTGCATCCATTTTCTATGGGTTTTGGAAATCAAACTCAGATCTGTGTGCAGCAAGAGCTTTTATGTGCTTAGCCAGCCAGTTGGCCCAAGAAATCTCTGAAATACCTTAGTATGCTTATCATAGCCTCTATCCTTTCATAGACATTGTAGGTAGCACTTAAGTAGGAGACCACACAGCTAGGAAAGTCAGGACTAGGACGTGAACTCACATTTCTCTGTATTCTTTTCACTTTGCTGTGGTAAGTTAACTGACCTCCAGCAGATGACAAATAGAGACAGTGGGACAGAGTTCTCCTCTTTCCTTTTTTCCTAATTCCATTGGAGGGTGTAAAAATGCTCCCCTCCAACACTTCCATATGCCCATGAAAGGACAGGCAGTGGTGTTGGCAATTCTCAATATTCCTTACACAGTGAAACTCTTTATAGAAGGAGAGCTCTCTGTGGGAACAGCAACAAAATCCATGAAACATTTATTTCGGGGAGGTGTAATTAAACCAAAGGAAGACGTCAGTGTATTTTATGAGGAACTTATATGTAGGAGCCTTGCCCAGCAGCTGTTTGATGACAAGAATAACCTTTTGGTCTTGTCTGCTATAGTATAAGAAGGCACCTGGCTAAACATTGAAGGCCCCAGTGTAAATAAAGCAAGAGTTTGCTTTCTGGAGTATGGGGACCAATAAGAATTCACAATTTGGACAATAATGTAATCTTGACAAGTGTCTGCCCTTTCCTTAAGCAACTGTATCTCTCTGGGTCTTAATTCTCCTGTCTGCAACATAGATACAATTATTGTTTTATTTATGAATTGCAATAGGCTTTGGCAAATACAGGAAATGCTTGCAAGAAAGTCTTATACCCTTAGGAAGGAAGGCAACACATAACTCCTAGGTACTTATGTTATTAATTTTATTCAAAAATTAAAAATGTATTCGAAAGGGCACAAAGGAATTTTTTACTCTAAGCTATTAGGAGGTTCTGGCTGAAAAGATTCAGCCAAGCTTTTCTGTAAATGATCAGGATAAAGCTTTTATTTTTTTGACAGTCTGAGTTGTTTCTTTGCCCTACACAGCTTTAAAACCCCATTGTGATTCATTTCAACTTTCAAAATGCAAGGTGAACATGTTTGGTAGTGATATGTACTGAAATGACATTTTGTTGACAGTGAGCAAGTAGTTATAAAGCATGCTTAGAAACCAGAGGCAGAAGCTAATTTGGTCCTCATATGATGTCCATAGCTAGAAGCTTATGCATTTGCCTTCTTGGCAAATAAACCCTTCGTATGAATTAAGGAAATTGTAAGCAAAAGGCTTGCTTGTCTTTCATGTATATAAACTTAAATTTAGAGTGTTTTTTTTTCTGCCTATTTTTACAGAGTGTCTCGTGACAAAGATCATGAGGCCCTGAGTTGACAAACACAACAGTGAGTGACAGCTGCTCATATGTCAGGTATTTAAACTGTGCATGTTATTCTATTCTATTGGGCTTCCAACTTGGAAATGGAGGTAAGAATGTGACTTGCATTAGAATTTCATGGAGTGTGGTAGATGCTCGTAAGGATTGTCCCGATAAGCCTATTGACCTCTTCTGTAATTAGGAAACTTGCTTATTTTGTCCTGAATGTCCTCAAGACCCTCATGTACCATCATGGCAAGCAGAATACAGGGGAACTTCCACTATGATTCTCCAGGAATATGCCTTAGTTATAGTTTATATTGTTGCAACAAAACACCATGACCGAAAGTCAAGTTGGGGACGAGGGGGCTTATATGGCTTACATTTCAGCAATGCTGTTTATCACTGATGGAATTCAGGATAGGAACTTAAACAGAGCAGAATCCTGGAGGCAGGAGTTGATGCAGAGGCCATGGAGGGGAGCTGCTTACCAGCTTGCGTACAGTTCAGAGGTTCAGTCCATCATGGGAAAGAATGTGGTGGCATGCAGGCAGGCATGGTGCATGGAGAAATAGCTGAGTGTGCTACATCTTGCAGGCAGTAGGTAGTTGGCTGATTGTCACACTGTGTGTACTGAGTGAAGCTGGAGAAAAAGACCTCAAAGCCAGACCCTACAGCGACACACTTCCAACAGAAGGTGTGACTCAGATTAAAGGTGTGGCCTCCAGCGTCAAAATCTGGTCATCCAGTCTCCTCCAACAAGACCACACTTCTTCCAACAAGGCCACACCTCCAGAGAGTACCACTCCTTATGATTTTATGGGGACCAAACACATTCAAACGACCATAGAATAGCTGTTGATTTCCTGGAAAACAAGGAGAGGCCCCAAAGACTTAGGGCCATCATTTACTTTCTCTCTGCTTTGAAAGTAGAAGTGGCCTGGAGCTGTAGCTCAAAATAGTGGAACAGAAAGAGAGCACATTAGAGGTCAGTACAGGATCAACAGAAAATCAAGGGAAAAATCTCCTACCTGTGAAATGAAGAAAAGTATGCCCTATTTATATAAGTGTATAATTGGTTCACCTGTGTCAAATGAAATCATGACTCATAAGAGACTAAATGACATATAGACACATATTGTACATTCAATGCTCAGAATGCTACAATTCACTAATTGTCACCTTTGCCACTTGATGCTATTTGGTAACTGAATTATAAAAATATTATTTTCTTAGCATAACTGATATACTGTATCAATGTTATGCTAAAAATTATGTGAAACACTGGGAGTACAAAGATTAGAAATACTTAACTGCCTTGAATCTTTCAGAATCTTTAAAGGATAAGTGTAAGTATGGGAAAATGTCTTTGAGTTTGAGGGAGAAAACTGACTGATCACCAATAACTTAAAGACAAAAAGAAAAGGGAGAGAGAGATCTTCCAGACATCTCCCTTTGTAAGTCCTCTTTCTTTATATACTTTATCTCATGTCCTACCCCACATCCTTATTACTATACCCTACTGGTGTAAAGTGCTTTCAGTTGGCATCAACATGAGCCCCTGTAATTCTTTCTAAGAAAGTAAACAACATAGCAGCAATACATTGCATCAGAAGCACTCAGAATGTTATATACAGGCCTGAAGAAATTTACAAATACATGCACCATGTAGGGACAGAGAATAAAGTATGAAAAGCAAGAGAGCTTTGACAAGTCCTCCCTGGAAGACTTCTTTCTCCCTCTTGCATTTGTCTTGATGCCGATGTGTGAAGTAGCAATGGGAGATGTGGGATGCAATGTATTGCTGCTATGTTGCTTACTTTCTTAGAAAGAATTACAGGGGCTCATGTTGATGCCAACTGAGAGCACTTTACACAAATAGGGTATAGAAACAAGGATGTGGGGTAGGACATGATATGAAGTATATAAAGAAAGAGGACTTTCAAAGGGGAGATCTCTGGAAGATTTCTCTCTCCCTTTTCTTTTTGTCTTTAAGTTATTGGTGAAAAGTTATTGGAAAAAGTATGAGAAAGGGTTGCTATAGTGAATATGGTGCCATTACTAGACTAGGAACACTATCCTAGATCCTGAAATATAACAATAATAACAAATGACATTTGTGGATTATTTCTATGGTGTTCAGTGCTCTCGGCATTATCTTATTTGATAATTGTAATTAATTTCAGAGTTAAGAATCAGTATCTGTTACTATCGTATGGTTTCAGTTGATGAATGAGCATTGTTGGCATATGTTTTTTATTTATGTTAATGAGTAAGATGAAGAGTGAAGCAATGAAACCAACAATAAAAATTTTTTTCTTCACTGAATCAGAAAAGGGTTTTTGAATACTGGGAATATTTCTTCTCTCCAGATACAGTGAAATGACCACAGATAAGACTCACATTTAAGGTCAATTCACATTTCCCCCAATCTAGATTACCAGCAAAACAATGACTAAATGGGTTTCATGAAACTCACAGATTAGGCGATGGTTAAGAGTGATCTGTCTGCACAGCCCCAGTGTTAGGATTGCAAGTGCATGCAACTGCATGCTACCACACAAACTTCTCTATGTGGGTACTAGGGCTGCAAGCGTGGTACTCATCCTTACATGACAGGCAACTTGCTAAGTGAGTCATCTTCCCAGTTTTCAAGTAAACATCCTTTGCATCCTATAATAGATGCTGTTTGATGACTGTCCATTCCTTCACCACTTAACATTTCCAGGTCCAGAACATGCTAATTTTTATCTTGAGGCTTTCTCTAACATCATTAAATGAACCAGTGTCTTGATAATATCTGGGTACAATCCTCAGCATACAAAGGTGGATGACATGGAGAGATGCTTTAGATGCCCTAAGCAGATGTTGTATGTTCACTGTTCGTCATGATGCCACAGTGGGACACATATCCCTGTCTTTATAAGTGATAACTCATTTGAGAATTACTTATGATTTATTTCCCATTTTTTTCTTTTCTCTGTCATTTACCTTGTACTTGGTACCATACTTTTTTCAAAACATGTGCCAATTGATTTTTCTTAGCAAAGAAGCCTAGAGGAAACCCCAGGAGTTTCAGGGGTGGTACTTCTCCACAGTAAGCAGGTGCATGCTTATTTGATATCTTAGTCGGGTATTGGTCCTCTCTATAGCATTCAGTTGAACAAAAATACCTCACTACAGAGGAATTGGGACAAGTCTCTCCTTCAGAGGTGAAGCCAAGGCTCATAGGAGAGAGAATTTTTTAGGCCTTCCTCAGCTCTTTAATGGCAGGCACAGAAATAGACCTCAGCTGCCACATAGCTCCTTTAGCACAGAAGAAGTCTTATAACCTGGGTATCGTGCAGAGCCTGTTTCTGCCCATCGAACCTGAATACCACTTTCTGTGGCTAAAACAATAATTTTCTTTACAGAAGGCACCCCTTTCTTACTTAGAGGTCATGCCAATTATGTGTGTCTGACCCTTATCTCCAACTACTGAGTAGTATGACCAGCGTCAGGTGTTAAACAGTCAGTGTGATTCACCAGCTATTACTATTTCAGGGTAAGCATCTTACCCAAAGAATTGCAATCAGAGATAATCATGAGACCTTCACATGCCTCTCACTACACTTGAGCTATGACTATGAAAGCCCAGAGATATTAGGAATTTAAAAACTGCATAATCAAAAAGGAGAAGGAGGGTGAGGGAAGAGAGGGAGGGAGAGAGAGAGGAGAGGGAGCTTCAGAAGCACAGCTTCTGCATCTGGTTTAGTGGAAATGTGAAGACATCCTAATTCTGGATTTTTTGTTACATAAACAAAACAACAAGATCTTTTGTTTTTTCTTGTAATGTAATTGGAGTGTGTTTTTCTTACACTTGGGGAGAGCTAATGATGCATTATGTAGCCTCCCAAAGGGAGACCCCTTGAGCATTTGCCTCATGAATTTGGATTTTGTGGAGACTCAGTGCCTAATGATGCATTGTTTACCATTGTGTCTCCAGTGCCCAGCTATTTACCCCACACTTCATAAGCCTCACTTAAGCAATTGGTGTCTGAAAGCCCATATCCGTTCGCCTCCAATTTACATTTGTTTCTACTAGACATTCTAGGTTCTGAATTGAATTCATCTCATTCCTTATTTGTTTATTTATTTATTGCCTAGAATTTCTTGTTGGCACATAAAAAAAATCTTTATGACTCAGCAGGTAAAAGTGCTTGCCATGTAATACTGTTGACTTGAGTTCAGTCCCCCAGAACCCATGTTGAAAGGAAAACAACCAACTCTCTAAAACTGTGTTCTGATCTCCTCACATTCCACATGGACACCCATAGACGCTTGCTCACAAAACACACATCTATTCAAGACAATAATGAGTAAACTAAAATCAAATCTTTACAAAGGCATCTTAATAATACTAGGACGGTCGTAGGACAGAGCATATGTGCATCTGGGCCATGGTCACCACATCAGCTGGTGTTCTCTCCAACCTGCAGGGAATGCATCTGCTCAGTGCTCAGTGCTGTTGCGCATTCCCCTTCCTTTTTCTGGGAGACATCAGGAGCAGGGAGCAATTATTATTTTTGGCTTCGACCCATCTTGTCATGCTCAATACCATTCCCACTTCATAGTTTGACAGTCTAGGGCAGGCACCGAAGCCTTGTGCCCAGTGGCCAGCTATTCTGGGATGTTTGTTCCTGATATTCACGGTGGCTTCCTGGCTGACTCATCCCCCAATTGAGCCCCCATTGTGCTGGGCCAAGATGGCTCAGCAGCCAGTTTTGATGCCCCTAATCAAAGAATGACATCCTAGAATCTTGCAGTCAGCCTTGCACACTGGACTGGCAAGCAATTGAAAGCTTCTAAATTTAACCACAACCACTTTAGAAATGAGAATCCGGGAGATTTTGAGGATGGAAACTGGGGTGTTCTCTATTTTTTTTATTTGTCTTTTGATGTTTGAAATGACTCTGAGTCAAATCATGCCTGAACTTTTCTTTGTTAGCGATGTGAATTTTGTAAAAGTCACTTTCTACTCTGAACACTGGTGCCCATGGTAAAAATGGTCGTCATAAAATCCCAGTGTGAGGTTCTAAAAATGATAAATGATCAGCTTGTTAAAGGTTTATGGTCAGTACTTGACATCTTGTTGGCCACCGTGCTATTATTCTTGTTTCTTTGTACATTCCCAGTGTTTGTATAGCTTATACCGGGAAATGCTGAGGAAACAAGTTAATGAAAGAATGGGTGAGGATGTTGACATCTCCTTATTCTTTCCCCATTGTTCTACTTTAACTATTTCAGTGGACTCAACAATTCACATACCTGTGTGCTTGAAGCCACAGAATGACCTCCAAGCAAATATGCAGTCTATTCTGATATCTCCTAAGTCAACACACATTTTCCCTACTTACTTTGTTTATTCATTCAGCCTTGCCTCAGGCATTTTGTGCTCTAATTCTTCCTTAGGGGTCAATTCCCAGAAGGTTCCTTGTGCCGTTTACTATTTAAAGGTATTCCTACTAACTCCTTACCCCTCTATCCCCTTCAGGGGACTAGTTAGCCCTCTTCCTAAACCACAGATATAGTATGTTTCAGTGTTTTCAGCAGGGAACCTGTGTCTTCCCAGGTGAGTTCCTACCTCTTATTCATTTCATTTCCTTTTATTTATTTACTGATTTGTTAGTATTTTAGTGTTTGTTGGTGGGTGCATGCATACAAGCAAGTGTACAAACGTGTGTCTGTGTATGGAGACCAGAGCTCAACCTGGAGGTTAGTTACTCAGGTTGTATCCACCTTGTTCTTTGAGACAGTGTCTCTTACTGGCCTTGAGCTAAACAAATAGGCTAGGTTCACTGGCCAGTGAGTAGCATGGATCTGATGTCTCTCTTCCCTCATATTGGGATTATGTATGTAAATAACCGTATCTGACTTTTTAAAAAATGAGATCTGGGAAGCAAGCTCGGGTCCTTGTCCTCATATGACAACCACTTTACCGACTATCTCCCCGGCTTTGCTCCGATCCTCTTTACACGGGCCTTTTTGTTCCTGATACCAAATTTTGTCCCTTTACTTTCAAAGGATTTCTAGATAAGATCTTCTCATGTAGCCCAGACTGGCTTTAAATGTACAATCTCACAGTCTTAGCCTCCTATGTACTGGAATTTCAGGATCAACTCCCAGATACCTTTGATCATTGTCACTTGAATATGTATTGCTGGTCACAGAGAGAGCACACTGAACTCTTTGTTGGTATTATCTCATTACTATTATTAATCTAATAGAGTTCTGTGTGGTGTGCTGCTTTTAGTCTATTCTATTTTAAAGAACTTTATTTACTTTTTATTTTCTGTATACTACAGCTTATTTGTGTATGGACAATTCTTAGGTGTCGGCTCTCTTCTTCTACCATGTGGGTCCAAGTGATTGAACTTAGGTTTTCAGCAAGAACCTTTATCTGCTGAGCCATCTTGCCAGTCCTCTCTCTATAGTCTTCTAGATCACATTTTGCTATTTCCAAAAGCTATAGATCAAACCTAGTCAGGTAATTAACAACAACAAAACAACAACAACAAACAAGCTACCAAAAGAACAGCAACATGATAACAATGACATGGATGCTAGCAGATGATGATTTGCATGGCACACGCGAGAGGGTCAGGTCTTTTCAATTCACTAGATTCTCATAATAAACAGTGAGTTGGGCGTTCCTTGCTTCCCATTGTGAGCGTCAATAGAAAAGGAGGCAGAGCAAAGCTAAGAAATACCAGCAGCTGGGGAAATGGCCCATTCAGTAAAACACTTGTCTTATAAACATAAGGACCTGAGTTTGGATTTCTCGAACCCATGTTAAAAAGAAAAACCTGAGTGTGGTGGCATGTGCTTCTAACCCCATCAGTGACAATATAAAACACAGAGACATGCGACTTTCTGAAAACCTGCCTGTGTGGCAAAGTTCCAGGCAAATAAGATGCCCTATCTTGAATTACAGGTAACAGGGATGGATACAGATAGCTCTCTGACCTCCACATATCTATACACACTTTCCCTACCCTCAAATATCCATTCCTCCCTCACACAGATTACAACAGCTAAAAGGTGCCTAATCAAAATGTGAGTTCATGATTCTGACTCCCAGGGTCTGCAACTGTAGCCTTTAAGGTCTCAAATTATCCACCTTTACTATTGTTGACCATAATTAAATAAGATGATATGAGGAATAGCAGAGAATCTGGAATTCAGTCGCACTTAGTAGTTGTGACAGTGACAGAGACGATGCACCAATGAGGATGAATGTTCACTTGAAGTCACATTTGCTCTTTATATTATGCATTAGTCTCATTTGTTGCTCGATTGTCAGCTGCTTCCAGCAAAACCACATCCCAGTTCCAAAATTCTGCTCCTCAGGAGCCTCAGTTTCCCTGTCTAGAATAGAAAACAGTGTTTTTCAAGTTTTATCCAAACGCAGAGCTTTCTGATACTCTGTAACACTCATTCTGAACTCTCCCACAGTCTAGAATGTCTCATCTACAGATGGCAATCACTCAATAAAGAAACATTGCATTGGTAAAGTCTAGATGTAAAATCTTAAGTGCAAGGACCTTCTTTAATTGAGATTCTGGTGAAGGAGGAGGAAAGAGATATGCCTGAGTTTCAGGGTGCATTCTGGTGTATGTCTAGAGATCTTGGCTGAGGGAGATAGAAATGGGGCATTTTTAAATGGTGGAATGATGCGAATTTGGAAAGGAATCAGGGTATTGCTTTCCCAAATGAACACCCAGCTTGCTCTCTCCTCTGTTGTTTTCAGCCCATTCCACAACTCTATGTGCCACTGGGTTTCACCAGTCATGTTGTCTGCCTTCTGCTGAGAAGAAAAGGAAGGGATGAGAGGGAGTGAGTTAAATTTAGCGAGCCCACACAAGACTCCAGGCAGAGGCAGCAGGCAGCTCCCACTTACTTAGCTTCCCCTGGGGACAGGAATAAAGTTTTTCTGAAAACAGAGCAGAAGGGAAGAAGGAGCAATGATGTGTTGTGACATGCGCCAACTTCCTCTCTGTTCCCTTTCCTCATCCAGATCCGCAGATTGTTTCAACAGAGGAGTGCTCCAGAAGCAGTTATCACACACCAGTTTTGAGTCAACCATCACCTTAGGTCCCAGACGAAGAAGTGAATAGAACATAGTAACAAGATCCAGATCTCAGGAATTACCATTTGGTGA
The DNA here is from genome assembly GCA_025134845.1 of Neodon shergylaensis. NCBI lineage: Eukaryota > Metazoa > Chordata > Mammalia > Rodentia > Cricetidae > Neodon > Neodon shergylaensis. The sequence goes on along the minus strand of JABTXL010005752.1, from coordinate 23,398,355 downwards.
GGTCAGACAGAGAAACAAGCATCCAAATGTATTGCATTATTTTGTATGCATAATTATATAAAAGGAATGTTAGGATCCATAACATCAGCTTGGCTGGCAATAAGGGCAAACATGGGGACTTTCTGCTTTCTGAAACCAGAAGGATTTGGTAGACCAGTTATATGGAAAACTAGAGCCATTCAGTCATGTCTTACCAACCGCTGGGGCACTTTTTGCTCCTTTGGGGAGAAGCTGCCTGTTTGGAATAAAGCTCATTCATTACTGATTTTTTAAAATCTATTTCTGTCTGTTTTCTTCCATCCTTCCTGGGCCACCCTCTCAGGTAACAGTTACTTTTGATATAGCAACTTTTGATCACTTATAAAAAACCCACATTGATTTTCAATGATTTGCATCCAATTATCACAATATTGCCGGCTTAAAATAATGTGACTATGGATTCACACAATGGGCGCTACATAGCTAGTCCTTCTTGCTTGCGGTCTCAGGGTCTGCTGTCAAGGTATCAACTGAGCTGTGTCTGGCCCTGTGCAGATGGGGCTTCCTTGCTTATGTTTGTGTCTTGCACTCAGTGCCAGCATAAAGCTTTGCTAGTACTCCCACTCTTGAGGGAGAAGAACTGTGTGAAACAGATGGGAGATAAAACATCTCTGCCACTCGATCCTAATGACGTCTCCAAATGAGAGAGATACAGGGTACCAACTGGCCATCTCTTGTCATCCAACAAGGCATTCAGTACCAGTACTTGATTGCATCCAATTGAGTTGCTGGTTTAAGAAGCCCCATGGAAATCCTGAAACAGCCCAAGCTGTTGCCATGACTGTAAACTTCTCTCCACAAAGTGACTACAAGTCCCCATTGCTGAAGATAACACTCATACAACTCATCGAACATGGAGAAGTAGAGCTGATGCCTACACAGAACTTTCATCCCTATGTTCTAGTCTGTTTGGAACAGGATGATACTCTGCAGCATGGGGAGATGTAAACACCAACCCAGATATAAAGCCATTTATCTGCAATGCTGTCTTGCCTGTAAGATGTCTTGGGCCAACGGTGTCACAAAATTTGTGGAACTAACAGTCAGTGTCTGATTTGACTTGAGGCCCACTCAGGAGACAAAGCTCATACACAACACTGCTTGGTTGACCAAAAACTAAAGATTGGATAGCCCAGAGATCTAAGGTAAAACCAAATACTATTTATCTAAAAAACATAGGGATAAAATGGTTCTTAATGATATTATGCTATACTCATAGATCAGTGCCTTATTCAGCCATCATCAGAGAAACTTCCTCCTTCAGCAGACGGAAACAAATTCATCAATCCCCAGAAAGACAATATGCAGAGAGCAGGTTGGGGACAGAGATAGAGACCTTGAAACACAGTTCTAGATGAGATATCTCCATCAAATTCCGCCCCCCCCCCCAGGACAGGAGTGAGATATTCTTCTCATACTCATAGACTTGAAGAAGCAATTCATCATTAATATATGACAATGAACCCCTACTACAGTCTAAATTGGAAGGAAATTCTTTAGTGAAGTCTCCAGACTGAGCCTGATTGTCACTGAGACCCTGAGCAAAGGCACATATAAGTTGCACTCACTGTATGTATCAATAGGCAAATTATTCCAAGCTACCAATGTTGTGGCAATTCGGAGCAAATCATTAAAAACTAGTGTAGGATTTTTTTTATAAGTAGGAAAAACTTAAAATGCCTTATATCAATCATCCATGAACATGCTCGAAATTCAAGTATCTTCTCTGTTGATCACTGTCAAATGAATGCTTGGAAGAATACAGATGCACAGAGACTCTAGGGAGGGGTCAACTTTGTTTATGTTTTACTTATTTGTTTTTAAATGTTTGTAATTTAAATAGAATTACATCATTTCCCCATCCCATTCCTATCTTCAGTCCCTTCAAGCTACTTTCTGGGATCAATTTTTCGTTAATTTTTATTGATTTTATTGAGCTGTACATTTTTCTCTGCTCACCTCTCTGCTTCTTCTTTCCCCTTGAATCTACTCTCATGGTCCCCATGCTCCCAATTTACTCAGGAGAACTTGTTTTTTAATACTTCCCATGCAAATTAGATCCACATATGTTTCTCGTGGGGTCGTCATTGGTGTCTAGGTTCTCTGGGATTGTGATTTGTGGGCTGGTTTTTCTTTGATTTATGTTTAAAAGCCACTTATGAGTGAGTACATATGATAATTGTCTTTCTGGGTCTGGGTTACCTCACTCAAAATGATGTTTTCTAGCTCCATCCATTTGCCTGAAAATTTCAAGATGTCATTAATTTTGTCTGTTTTGTAGTACTCCATTGTGTAAATGTACCACATTTTCCTTATCCATTCTTCGGTCGAGGGGCATTTACGTGGTTTCCTGAAGTTCAAGGCTGAGTATGTCTACTGGACTAGTATGATGGAATACTCAGGTTTCCCAGATATGAACAGGAATGCAGTAAATTTTGCTTTTTTCTGTGCTAGATTCAGAAACTAAAGGAGGAGTGGGTGATGGGTGAAATCCCAGGGCTTCCCTGGCCTTCTGCTCACGTCACTCTCTCTCTTATGCATCAGAGACACCAAATATAATACTTTATATGTACATTTTTGTAACTGAGCACCGAGAGAAAAAAATTCATCTATCTAAAGAAGACACAACTAGAGAGAGAAGGAGAAACCCTAATAGAAGCTCTAAATGCAAAGCAAACAACAGAAGAAAATGATCTTCAATGACTAGGAAATTCCAAACCAAATTTCTCTAAGGGATAACCAGAACCTTAGAGACTATGCCCCTCTCTTGTCCAACCAGCAGAGTTCTGCTCTTCTGAAGGCCTTCAGGTGGAGATTACAAAGCATCTCCTGGGAGACCGTGGATTATACTGTTTTAGCATTCAGGTTTCTGAAAAATAGATTCTCACGAGTGAATTATTTGAACATTAGATTGTTATCCCTTCCTATAAGCAATTATCACTGGTGTCACTCAATGACATGACAAGCAGGATTAGAGATTCACAAGGGTAACTTGTGGAAGGTGTTCTCCAGGCAAAAATTTGAGAAGCCACTAGTTGGGCTTGTCCTTTAAATCATTGAGCTCACTGGAAGTTAAAAGAGCAGTCAGTCCAAACTGTTTCTTCAATTTTCCTTCCTCTCAGATAAGCTATACAATTATTGATAGCGGTGAATGTCCAAATATTTGTTTAAGGAGTAATTTGAAGTCTCTGATTTATATTCATGAGTTATTATATAACTGCATAGTTTGTTGGCACTTCCCCCTTAGCATAATGATTAATTGAAGATTTAATGCAGATCTAATGCTATTTTTCAAACTTTGTCTGGGAAGCTGTCTTTTCTCCAGAAATCACAATTATTCACTACAGTACAGGGAAGGTTTTGAATGTCTGACCTTACTGGCTTCTTGTTTTTCTTTCTCCCTTCATGATCACAGGAAAGTCTCCCACAGTTTAGCTGCAGTTCATTTACACAGAGGACTGAGATGTTGAGTAGGACCGGAGCCTCTGAGGCTCTGTCAGTTGACTGTACATGTCTTTTCGCTGTAAGCTAGAGTACCCTACAGACATTATTGTTTTTAAATACTCCCCAGCATGAGTGAGGTGGAAAAACACTGCCAAGGACCTCCTTTTGTTACCAGAAAGTTAGAAGTGTATCTGTGGAAAGTGTTTCTGTACTGTGAAGATATTTGAGTTGCTTGAAAGGTGTGGGGAGATCAATGGAGTAACATGTATACACAAATGCATAGACACTCACTGGTTATTCAGCCCAGCAAAAATTCACTATTCTGTAAAGACCTTTGTGGGACCTCTTAGCTAGATGCTAAACAAACCCACTTCTTTCCATTCCTACATACCCACCAGGTGATGTTTCTGGGTCTCCTTCACAGGGAAGATGGTGCTGGAATCACAGTAATATTGAGTAGAATGGAAGGAACAGGTTCAAACCACTCCCATGTCCTCCCCCAACATGTGCATGGGCTGATGTTCTTTCCACTTTGTCTGAGTCTCTAGCTCACAATGGAACCTCAGTCCTTGAACACAGTAGGACTCCAAAACATCTCTGACTCACTGACTATGATATGAGCAAGAAATGATTTTTCTTCTTGGCTATGACTAGTTGTGTGTGTGTGTGTGTGTGTG
>JABTXL010005752.1:23358938-23394185 GCA_025134845.1 Neodon shergylaensis | reverse complement strand
GAGAGAGAGAGAGAGAGAGAGAGAGAGAGAGAGAGAGAGAGAGAGAGTTGCTAGTGCAATTGGCTTTTGGAGATTCTTGATTCCTGACATCCCTCAGCTGCAACCAATCGCTCAAATTAACCAGTGCCTCAAAACACAACTAGGTTCTTCTGGTCTCTCTCAGCTATCTGTAGATTTTGTTTTTTGTATTGTGTGTGTGTGTGTGTGTGTGTGTGTGTGTATCTGTGTGTGAAACTATTCTCTGGGTCTCAGACAGATTATTTTTCTTAACAGATTAGAAATATCTCTATTGGCATTTATTGCTATTAATTATTAACATATTTTCTTTCATGTCTCTGATGATGAGTATGCAACCATTTAATTATCTCTTTTTATTGCTATTAGATCTTTTTTTTTTGAGAAGGAAATGAAAACCAACATTTACCATAAGAAAATAATAGACAATCATGCAAAACTTAGAAAATATGTAGAAGCCTCATAAGTCCTTCTCACAGGAAAAACAATAACATTGACAGTGTCCTCTCCTGTTTTTCTACTGTTTGTGACTTCACAATTATTTCTATAGTTTAGATTGTCCCATATACAGGATTAGGAGTTGAAATTTTTCTCACAATCTTTCTCAAAGCACACAATACTGGAATGTAATGATCTCTTACAGTTGAAAGCTTGAGGCCACTAACTTGGCTTGTGCCTTTGTTTCCTCCTTCGAACATAGAGCTAAAGCTGCGGATCTGTGTTATCTAAAATCGTGCTGTAAGAGTTATACGATTATGTATTAATGTGAAAACACCCTTGGAGAACAGTAACAACTTGTTCTTTTTTTTTTTTAAAAAAAAACAGGATACCATTCTGGCTAAATAGAGTCTGGAGGATTCTGATTTGCAAGCTGATTAAGGTAAAATAATAAATGATGTTTAAGTCTGGCTTTACAAGTAATTACTCCAAAATTTCCAGCTCTCCAGCCCTGGGAGGCAAGCAGTCAAGGCTATTTGTCAATTTAATGAAGCTGTTCTCGCTTTTAACCTTATGGAATATTTTTTTTTTCCAGCTTTAGGTGAATGAGTGACCTGTTTGCTAGAGGGGTGTTAACCTCTTGTCCTTTGAGGCAAACTTTCCATCTTTCTCTAACAGCTGTGCTAATGGGTGTCAAAGAGCAGATAAGAGTGTGACAAAGAGAGGACTTGGTGTGCAGCTGGGGTGGATGTTCCCACCCAAGTTAGTCAGCCACTGGAAATCTCAAGTCATTTGGGATGCTTTTGGAAACCCTAACAATGTAGTGCAGTTGATAGAAGAAGTGACCCAGAAATACTAACGTTTATCTGTCTTGATGTTCTCAATGTCTGGTGTAGAGCCTGAAACATCTATAATTAGGATAAATAAATGAGATACTAAATGAGTTAATAATTAGCATGAATGAATAAGAGGTCACTGAATTCACTGCTGTTGCAGTACTGACATTTGTCAGAGCCTTTTGTAGGGGTTAGCACTAATATTGCTTTGGTGGAGGAGGCAACCGGGACTGAACCCTTCTTTTGAGGTTCCTCTCACAGACATGTGGCTATTGTAAATATGGGAGAGGAGGCAGTTTTATAGCTCCGTGGTCCTGGATAAATTAACCAATCTTCTTTTGTAAGCTATGGCTTATTAAAATGCCTATGAAAACATGGGAAATTTGCATATATTGTTTTATTTAACCAGTAAAACAAAGTTATCCAGTAAGAATGGTTATAATAGCCTTAGAGCTGGAGAAACTGTACAACCAGGCAACAAATAAGACCTCATAATTTATGTTCAGGCAAGGTGGACATGTTTTTTCTAGACTCTTATTGTTTGATAAATTCATTTATTTATAATCATTCTGATGAAATTCACTCTTGCATTCTCTTCCCTTCAGTTTGCTCCCCACCCCCCCACTCCTTTTCTCTTTTAACTTCATGTGCAAAACATTCCAATGAGTCCACATACCGCTGCATGTCTGTGAATGAATATAGGACTGGAGCATAAACAGCCTCCAAGGGATCACATATGTCTTTTTCAAAAGGTCTTTAGTGTTTTTTATCCCTCCCCATACACGTCAACAGTTCTGTTACTAGACACCAGTGGCTGACAGTGCTGGGAATAGGAACCTTTCTTTTGGAGAGGCTGACAAGTGAGGTCCTATAGAACCCCCAAACATTACATTGCTGCTGCTCTTGCTTACTTTCCAGTAGTTAACTCTAAGACCCCATTGCTGAAGACACCACATACTCAAGTCATAGAACATGAAGATATCAAGTTGTTACTGACTTGGAAGCTTCATACTCATTGGCTAACTTTCATAGTGCTGGCAGGTGCTGTGCAAGATACAAGATCAGAGAAGTCATCATTGATCATAGCCAGCTGTGAACTCTGTGAACTACAATAATGGTTGGCCTAGCAAGAAATGGCCTCCTCCGAGAAACTTTGCAGTTGATGGCGATTAATGCAGAGACACACAACTGGCCAAGATACAGAAATAATATACTGTGTAGAGCTCAGTCATCAAAAAAGTATCTATACCATAAGACCCTCCCAAGGCTTAGGGTAATATGGCAAAAAAGTAAATCTTCTCCCAGAGAAGGTCGGGGAGAATAGGGGTGAATATGAGCTAAATATGCAATAAACATGTATGAAAATATCACAATGAAACTCATCCTTTTATATAATGAATAAGTACTAATTAAAATAAAACCATGCTACTCAAAAGGAAAGAAATTTATATCAAGAGAAAAGAAGTCATTGTTTTTTACCGCAGCGTAGTACTCTAATGTGTATATATTCCACACTTTCTTCATCCATTCTTCCATTGAAGGGCATCTAGGTTGTTTCCAGGTTCTGGCTATTACAAATAGTACTGCTATGAACATAGTTGAACAAATGCTTTTGTCATGTGATAGGGCATCTCTTGGGTATATTCCCAAGAGTGGTATTGCTGGGTCCAGGGGTAGGTTGATCCCGAATTTCCTGAGAAACCGAAACACTGATTTCCAAAGTGGTTGCACGAGATTGCATTCCCACCAGCAATGGATGAGGGTACCCCTTCCACCACAGCCTCTCCAGCAAAGGCTATCATTGGTGTTTTTGATTTTAGCCATTCTGACAGGTGTAAGATGATATCTCAAAGTTGATTTGATTTGCATCTCCCTAATCGCTAAGGAGGTTGAGCATGACCTTAAGTGTCTTTTGGCCATTTGAACTTCTTCTGTTGAGAATTCTCTGTTCAGTTCAGTGCCCCATTTTTTAATTGGGTTAATTAGCATTTTGAAGTCTAGTTTCTTGAGTTCTCTATAAATTTTGGAGATCAGACCTTTGTCTGTTGCGGGGTTGGTGAAGATCTTCTCCCAGTCAGTGGGTTGCCTTTTTGTCTTAGTGACAGTGTCCTTTGCTTTACAGAAGCTTCTCAGTTTTAGTAGGTCCCATTTATTCAATGTTGCCCTTAATGTCTGTGCTGCTGGGGTTATGCTTAGAAAGCGATCTCCTGTGCCCATTTGTTGTAGGGTGCTTCCCACTTTCTCTTCTATCAGGTTCAGTGTGCTCGGACTAATATTGAGGTCCTTGATCCATTTGGACTTGAGTTTTGTGCAAGGTGATAGATATGGGTCTATTTTCATTCTTCTACAAAAACAATGACTTCTCGAATTTTGCATGCAAATGGATGGAAATAGAAAACACTATCCTGAGTGAGGTATCCCAGACCCAAAGAGAGGAACATGGGATGTACTCACTCATAATTGGTTTCTAGCCATAAATAACGGTCACGGAGTATATAGTGGTGAACCTAAAGAAGCTAAATAAGAAGGTGAACCCAAAGAAAAACATATAATTATCCTCTTGGATACGGGAAGTAGACAAAATTGAGGGGAGAAAATTTGGGACCTTGGGGGTGGAGTGGGATGGGAGTATCGGGGGATGGGGAGAGAAAAGTGAGAAGGGGAGGATGAGGGAAACTTGGGGAAACAGGATGATTGGGATAAAGGAAGGTTGGATAGGGGAGCACGGAAGCTCAATTCTTAGTTAAGGGAGCCACCTTAGGGTTGGCAAGAGACTTGAACCTAGAGTAGCTCCCAGGAGCCCAAGGCGAGGTCCCCAGTTAGTTCCTTGGGCAGCTGAGGATAGGGAACCTGAAATGACCCTATCCTACAGCAATGCTGACGAATATCTTGCATATCACCATAGAACCTTCAGCTGGTGATGGATGGAGATAGTCACAGAGACCCACACTGGAGTACCGGACTGAGCTCCCAAGTGCCCAATGAGGAGCGGAAGGAGGGAGAACATGAGCAAGGAAGTCAGGACCACGAGGGGTGCACCCAACCACTGAGACAGTGTGACTGATCTATTGGGAGCTCACCAAGGCCAGCTGGACTGTGACGGAAGAAGCATGGGATAAAACCAGACTCTCTGAACATGGCGAACAATGGGGGCTGATGAGAAGCCAAGGACAATGGCCCAGGGTTTTGATCCTACTTCAAGTTCGGGCTTTGTGGGAGCCTAGCCACCTTGGATGTTCACCTTCCTAGACATGGACAGAGGGGGGAGGGCCTTGGACTTTCCACAGGACAGGGAACCCTGACTGCTCTTTGGACTGGAGAGGGAGGGGGAGAGGAGCGGGGGGGAGGGGGAGAAGGGTGGGACGAGGGGGAGGGAAATGGGAGGCCGGGAGGAGGCGGAAACTTTTTTTTCTTTTCTTTTTCTCAATAAAAAAAAAATTTGAAAAAAAAAAAAGAGAAAAGAATATTTTTCACAGTGTCAAAAGATCAAAGGTGCTGAGTGCTGAGGGTAGGGGCTGAGCAAATCCTTGGACGACAGGTGCCCTGTGAGCCAGGTAAAGCCAGGGAGAAATGATGGTGTCATTTGAAGTCACTATTTCTGCAGCATATTCTGTTATGTACTGCTAACATTATTAAAGTTCTCTGGATGGTGCAAGCCCACAGAAACAGATTGCAAATACTTTAACCAAAATATAAACTCGTTAGAAGAACACAGCCAGACAAAACCACATGCAAATTAAGCAGCCTGCATTCTGAAATGGGGGAAAGAACGAATGATTTCAGCAAAAACGAATGTGCAACATGGATTTATTCCAGGCACTTTTTGTTTTCTCTGCATAATATTCATATTCCAAGGACAGAAGGTTAGGTGGACTGTTTTGAGGATAGGGAAAGGCATTGGATCATTTTAAACGGTCCAGTAAGATGGTCTGAAATGAAGAGATTGTTCCCCAAGGGAAATCAGGGCAGGAATAGGAAATGAATAACAATCCAATAGAAAACAAAAACAGAAGGGCTATTTTGAAGAAGAAAAGGGGCCATCAGGTGGTGGAAGGGTTTCAGAGGGTAAGGAAGGTAGTAAACATGTTCAGAACACAATGATTTATATTTGCGTCAATGCCATAATGAAACCCGTTATTTTGTACACCAACTAAAACAAATAAATTTTTAAAATACTGCTCAAGAGAAAAACAATGTCCATCATACAGTTTCTACTTCATTATACACAGCTGCAATGTGCACTTCTTGAACCTGTCTCCTCCTGATTGGGTGGTACTTCTTTGCCTAACATTTGGTCCTCCACCTTCATGAACTGTCCCTGTTTCTGCCTTAGCTGTAAGAAATCTGGAATGGGCAGTTTGAAGATCCTTATGGAGTAACTTGTTTTCCTGTTATGCGAGATAGTCCTATCCACCACTTACCAGTAGGAGTGGGAATTTGCTCAAATTGAATGCTTCAGGAGGGTTTTAATTCTATTCTCACAGAAGTAATATTGGGATTTTTATCGATTTATTTTTAATTGTGCATCATATCCTAGTGTCTATGTATGAGTACATGCATATGAGTGCTGGTGTCCATGGAGGCCTGAAGAAGGTGTTGTGTCAACCAGAGCTAGAGCTACAGGCAGTTGGGGGCCACCCAGCCTGGGTTCTAGAACTCAAACTCCTGCCTTCTGCAAGAGAAGGATGCTTTCTCAACTCCTGGGCCACCTTTCCAGGCTCATCATTAGAACTGCTCTAGGGTAGAACTAATTCTGCAGATTACTTTGGGTAATGTGAATCTCTGGGACCCCAAATCTGCCAAAATGGCAGCACAAAATACAGAAACTCTGAATTATCAACGAGTCACTAGTAAAGAGTTTCCCAACAAAGAAAAACGGAGAACTACTTGATCTTATCAAACTGTTAGGGAAAACAGTGCTGTGAAGATTTGAAAGAAAATATGCCCTCGCCAAAGGAGTGGCACTACTAAGAGGTGTGGCCTTGTTTGAGGTAGTGTGTCACTGAGGGGCCAAGCTCCCCCTCATGATGATAATGGACTGAACCTCTAAAATTGTAGGTGAGACACCCCAATTAGATGTTTTCTTTATGAGTTGCCAAGGTCATGGTGTCCCTTCACAGCAATAAAAAACTAAGACAGAACCTAACTGATACGAGAAGTGGGGAATTGCTGTGATAGTCCCGATATTGTTTGGAGTATATGAACTTTAGTACTTTGGGTTAGGAAAACAGTAGAATGCATTACGCATTGCTTAATGGACTATGCCAGTAGAAACATGCAAGACAGTCGTGCTCAGAGTGATTTGAACTGCCTGGAACTGGATAAAGAGGTTTCAGGGGAAAAGAATTTTAGGGTATTGCATAGAAATCATTCTTGTGATATTTTGTTGAGGGAAGAGGCTGCTTTTGCCCTTTTTCAAAGATTCTGCCTGAAGCTCAAGTGAAGAGTTTTGAATCATTTCTGTTGACAGAAGAAATCACAAGATAGCTTAGTTACATTATGCAGTGTGGATATTAGTGGTAAGTCAAATGAAGATATATAATGAAAAGGAGCAAGGCTGAGGAAAGAAAAATATTTGAAGAGAAAATGGGCTCCAGAAAGTGGAATGGAGCTAAATTCTCTGTTTAAAGAGATAAAAGGATTAAGAAATGGAATAAAAATAATGGTGACCTCAGGATAAGATGCCACCTAGCCAAGCTTCGAATCTGTAAAAGTGTAGTGGGAGACTATTTTTTGTTTCCTGGCTGCCCAGACTCCCAAAATAATCACACAAAACTGTATTATTTAAATCACTGCTTGGCCCATTAGTTTTAGCTTCTTATTGGCTAACTTTTACATCTTAATTTAACCCATCTCCATTAATCTGTGTATCGCTATGAGGCTGTGGCCTACCGGATAATGTTCCATCTGGCATCTGTCTCTGGCAGGGGCTACATGACTTCTCTCTTACTCTGGCTCCTTCTCCCAACATTCAGTTGAATTTTTCCCACCTATCTAAGTTCTGCCCTATCAACAGGCCAAGGTAGTTTCATTATTCACCATTGGTATTCACAGCGTACAGAGAGGAAAAGAACAGAAAGAACAGAAGAAAAGCTTAGAGCCAGGTGTGGTGGGACATGCCTTTTATCCCAGCACTGAGAAGGCAGAGGCTAGTGAGTCTTTGAGTTTAATTGCAGCCTGGACTACAGAGAAAGTTTCAAGACAGCCAAGCAGTCAAAGACAGAAAACTGGTGAAGATATAATTGCCCCAGTAAAGAGCAGAACTTGGCAGATTCAGCCACATGGTCTTGACTTTATAGTTAAGTATAGAAGAAAATAGTTGTAGAGTAAAGCCATGGGGTATTGACATGTTTCAGGATTGCCCCTGAATGGGGGCCTAGTAGAGAGACCATTGTGTAAAATTGTGAAGTGAAAGCCTAGATTGCCTTGGAAAAATCAAGATGTTAGAGAAGCCAGAACCATGGGATACCTGTTGAGAAGAGCTGCTAACAGAGTGTAACCAGGTCACGACAAAGACTGTGTTGCAGTAAACAGAACTCAATGGAGTTGGAGATATGGAGAGATTTTTGACAACAGACATGGAGAAGGAGAGTTTGGAGCTTGCCCAGATGGTTTTCGGTCTTGCTTTGGTTTAGTATTTCCTTACTATGCTCCTTGTGCCATTGTATGTTGGAAGTATGTGATCTGCTTTTATAGTTTGACTTTTACAATGGGATTACAGTTAAGAGACTGTCACGTATTTAAGAAGAGTTTTTGGACTTTGAAACAAATTTGAGACTGTTACAGACAATGGGGACTTTTGAAATTGGACTGGATACAATTTTTTTTGCATTATGATATGGCTGTAAGTCTTTGGGAGCCAAGGAGTGGAATATGGTTTGAAAGAAAATGTCCCCCAAAGGAAGTGGAACTATTAAAAGATGTGGCTTTACTGGAAGTAGTATGTCACTGTGGGACCACGCTTTGAAGTATCTTTGGCTTAAGCTTCCCGCGGTATGACTGTCAGTTTGACTGTCTGTTGCCTGCAAGATGTAGGGCCTTCAGCTATTATATACATCTGACTGCATACTGCCATGTTTCCCCTCCTGATGATAATGGACTGAACTTTTGAAACTGTAAGTGAACCACCCTAATTAAATGTTTTCTTTATAAGGGTTGTCAAGGTCATGGTGTCCCTTCATAGCAATAAAAACCTAACTAAGAAAAATGTGAAATTTCTCAGCTGATCCAACAAATTATTTTCTTAATTTCCTTAATTTTCATTGTTAGTTCATTATTTAATACTGATTTTTCTGTTGCAGTTTTATGTCCCGTAACTTTGGTAGACACATAAATTGTGTTGTTTTTTTCACAGATATAGAAAATTAAGCTTACAAATTATTTTTTGCAATAGTAAGGAACACATCTGGAGTTTCATGTTTATTAGGCATGGACTAATAAAATGTGGTTCATCTTTAGAACAGCACAATACTAAAAGCAATTGAAGGGAATCAAACAAATCAAAATAAATGAATCGAAATGACAAATAAGTTGAAGAGTTATTTATCCGAGGAACAGGTAGATACAAAGGTACCCAACACCACTGAACATAATCAATGCTAAACAAACTAAGGAAGAATATTAATGTATTTCTTTTAAAATGTCTATGATTAAAATCTACTAGCTTTGATGTGGAGTAAAAAGAATCTTTTCTTCAACACTATTGCAGGTTCCCCCAAAAATTAAAAATGGAGTTTCCTTGTATACAGCTATCTTGTCTTTAACTTCATATTTAAAGAAATGAAATCAGTATCTTGAGAAATATATACTACTGTGTTCATGTAGTATTAGCCACAATAGCTAAGGCATCAGAACAAGCTAACAGTACATGAAAGAAGGAAATGTGGTGCATATATAATGGAGTATTGTTTAGCCACCGCAATAAGGATTTATGCCAGTGTGGATAAACTCAGAGGACATTTTATAAAATGCGTTAAATCCAACATAGGAAGACAAATACTGTATTTGTCATCTGTAAAGTCTAAAAATCTTCACAGTCACAGAAACAGGGTGGAATGTTACTTGCCAGGGGGTGGATCTGTGGGGAAAGCTGGGAAGGTATTTATCAGAAGATACAAATTTTTAGTTACATGGTCAGCAGTTTCTGGGGACCCAAAGTATAACTTGTGTGGTTGTAGATGTGTTAAGTGATTTGTAAAAGCACGACACAAGTCTTATACCCATAACACACCATCATTTTTGATAACTTAAATATATAAACATTTGTTGAGTTATTTTTATGTCTCTTTAAATTTATTTAGAATTTTGTTCATTTTTTGTTTCATTAATTTTTCATACAGTATTTTTATATTATTTCTCCCTCAACTTCTCCTAGATCTTCCCCACCTCTATACCCACTCAACTTCATGTTCTTTATCTCCCCTACACATAAACATATACAATGGAAGAATAACAAAAGAGAATAGTAAAATCAAAGCAAACAAATTAAAAAAATCAATAATACACAAAAATACAAAAAATAAAGCGCACACACACACATACACACACATACACAGAGAGAGAGAGAGGTATACTTACACCAAAGAACATCCAGTACATTTTGTATTGAACAACTATTCGTAGACATGGGACCTGGTCTGGAGTTCAGTTGATAGACCCAGTGACACTTCATTGAATGAAACTAATTTTCCCCCAACAGAAATCAATTAAAAATAACATCTTGGGTATGTTTGGGGATTTGTGTTAATTTCTCCCTTTCTTTTCTTTTTTTTTTTTCGAGACAGGGTTTCTCTGTGGCTTTGGAGCCTGTCCTGGAACTAGCTCTGTAGACCAGGCTGGTCTCGAACTCACAGAGATCTGCCTGCCTCTGCCTCCCGAATGCTGGGATTAAAGGTGTGTGCCACCATCGCCCGGCTAATTTCTCCCTTTCTATGTTGGGATTTTTTGTTTGGTTTGAAACTGTATAGGTCTTGTGCATGTTATCACAGTCTCTGTAAGATCATTTGTGTATCAGGCCTGATGGGTTTAGACGATGCTATTGTTTGTTGAATTATTTTTAATGTTATATTCAAGTTTTTGAGTCATAAATATGCATGGGCAGGTTCCACTAGTCAGAACACTGGCCATTATTGTGGATAGCTAGACTTGCAACATCTTTATTAGCCCAAGTATCCATTAATATATGTACAAAAGCAGGATTTCTAGTCACATAATAATGCAACCTAGGAACAACATCCCGAAATAATTAGAATGAAGAATGACTCTGTTTGCATATTTGACAGCTAGCTAAGTGCCCTGCCCATGGGATGTTAGAAAAATGTTCTCTGGCTTCCAAGTTAGGAGTCTGTTTAAGAGCCATGGCAATTTTTAAGATAAGTTTTCTATTTTAATGCTTTTCCTTTTGTTAGGCAGTTACTTCCTCTCAAGAGGTTCTTGGTGAGGCCCCCCTGTGTCTCTGGTGAACCTGAAGTGCCCACACTTAACATTAACTGAGAATGGAAGATCTGAGAAAGAGCAAACCCAGGAAAATTAAGTGCAAATGTTTTCTCCAAACCAGTGACTCTCCAGATTGAAAAACTCCTCCAGGAATTTTAGCAATTTTATTACTGCCGAATTCCACCTAAGACCCAGAAAATTAGAATTTTTTTCATAAGTTTTACTCTTTTTTACTCTTGCTTCTTCATTTGTCCTTTGAGAAGTTCATTCAAAATGTTTTTTTTTAAATCATATTCAGCCATCCCTCATCTCTTCCCATATCTTCCTGCCTTTACTTGCTCAACTTTTTGTCCTCTTTTAAAAACAATCCATCAAGGCCATTCTGTACCAACACGTATTTGTGAGTGTGTTGTGTGGACTTCCGCTTGAGCATGGCTGATCTCTGAGGGACTACTCATGGTGGAAGATACAAAATAATCCCACACTAGTTCAGAATTATGTGATTTATTTAGGATAGATTCACAGATCACTGTCCTAGATCAGAGACCTCTGAACAAATGGGGAATAAGAACCAAATCTAGCAGCCAGAAGTGAAAACAGGAAGCAAGAGTTAGAAGCAAGAGCAAGCTGCATTTATAGTATAAAAAGCCACATTAAGTGGGCTGGTATCTTAAAGGCTATTGGCCAAAAAAGCTGAAGGAGTTCCCACAGCACCTCCCCTTTTGTTTAAATAAGAAAGTACTAAACACAATACAAACTATATATATTAGGAACAGATATCAATTATAGGATTAGAATTACAACCAACATAAACAATATTAAGCAAGAAACAAATCCTAATGTTTTAACAAACATTCTACCCTAAGGAGTCTAAGTTTGTTTTGGAAATGGCTTGGCTAGATCATAAGAGGATGGTAACTATGCCTATCTAATCTTCAACTCTACTGAAGGCCTGAGAAGGGAGACAATATTACTTGAGTAGGCAGGAAGTGCAATCAAGCAGCTTCCAAAATGTGCAGTAGATGACAGAGACAACTGGCTACCTGAACAATCACCCAAAGTCTCATTTGCAATGTTGAAGCAACCAACTTTTGGCTAAGGCCTCAAGTACCTGAGAGGCCATTTTCAAAGGCAGAAAATTTTTCAGAACTGTCTTACCCTGTCTTGGCAAGGTTTGGCAGTCTTTTTTTTTGTATCCTGCTTTTCCAGTCCAGACATCCTGCACTTTGTCAGTGATCAAAACAAGGGCAGTTCCTTGCCCAAAGTCCAGTTGTTCCAAGAAGAAAACAAATTCCAAGTGGAGTGTTTTTGGTGCCCAACACTCTCTTGAGAATATATTGGTGCTGTCAGGAGCAATTGTGTCTTATGTCAACAGAATCCTAAATTATTTAAATGCCATGTTCTACAGTTTTTGAAGTGGTTGTAGGTTACCTATCTATGCAGAATACAATGTTTATGAATCTAAAGAACCTAATTAGTCTGACTAAAAGCATAACAAACATGAGTGAGTATTGATCTATAATATTTAATACCTATATAACTTAAAGATTAAGACTTAATATTGTAATATTAAGCAATCATTAAGCAACTGTGCTGTAAAGGAGGACAATGACCTCAAAATGTAAACAATGTATAAATATCTTGATCATAGGTAGAAATATATAATATAATATGATAAATATATGTAAAATTATATTAATAGACAAAATGTCTTAAACAGAGGTAGAAACATGCATGCATACAATCTGACAAAACATATTTGTATATGAGTACAAATATTGTAAACAGAAATAGGAGAATATTCAATATAACAAATGTAATTTGAACTTGTATCAATATACAAAAATCTATACCAATGTATATTGTCCATAATTAATAGCTCACAAGTATTCATTCTATTATTATTATTAGTATCAGTAAGTTCACACTAACCTACCTATTATCCCATTCAATTTTTCCTTTTTTTTGAGATCTCTGGACCTACATAATTTTCACCCCAACTCGCAACCCTTTACGAGTAATAATCACCCCTGAAATGGTGTACCTAACAATGAGGATAAACTTTGTTGGGAGAGGGGATGTCATCTTTTAGAATTGCTTCTTGCTGTCATGGGGGAAATGTTCTTTTTATGGGATCCTGTAAAAGTAAAATGATGGTTAAGTTTCAAGACTGCTGTTTTGTACAGTTGCTGAGTAGTCGATAGTTTTTTTTCTTAATTTCTTATTTGGATTTATGGTCAGATCATTGTAAGAAGATACACCATTTCCACAGCTGGTACCCAAAAACTGGTCTCATAGTAGCGCTACCAGCATCATGACATCACATCAACCAAGTGGAGTTGTTGTTTTGGGGCCCCATCTTATTCCTGGAAGCTTCAAAGATTACTGCAGGAAAATCTACTGTTCATTGTTGAAAACTTAAACATCATTCATATAGACATATATTCAACAAAAGATACAATATAGACAAAATGGGCATGGAGAAAAGTAAAATATTTCCTTAAAATCTATCTTCTTTCTGTCCCATACCAGATGGCTCCTGGCATGAGACAGAAATTCTGAATATTTCTCTTAACAACATGCTTGGATTTAGAGAAGGATAACCATTGTCCAACTCTAAAGCCAGGTCTGATTTTTAAGTAGAGATATATACACGTCCAGATAATCAAATTTTACCATGCAGATGATAAAGCATCATGAGTCAGATTTCTCTATGCTTAGTGATCCTTTCTGGATAGTTGTTTTTTTGTCTTTAGGCATCTAGATGTCCAAGGTCTCTAGACTTTTTAAGATGTGTATTTTCCTGAAAAACAAGAACAGAACCTTATCCCAACCCCTATGAGTTTTCTTACCACTTGTGTGATTGTCACCTATGTGGAAAAGTTGTCATTTCTCTTTCTCAAGAGGTTTCTCTTTTTCAAATCGAACCTTTATCAATTTTGATGGTATCCAATTTTTTTCTTCTCTTATAGAAACAAGAGCAAAACTTCTTCCCTAACATAGCAATCTCCTGGTTTCCATTGTGAGGTCAGCACATCCTTGAAATACACCAGTTGATTTAATTCAGAAGTTTTTTCTATTAACCAATGTCTCTCTGCTGCTGTTGTTCCTTTCTCATTAATGTTAAGAAAATTAAAAGTTAATAAAGCATTATGCAATCTATTTCTGGAGGTATTTTCCATCCCTCTCTGTTTGTTTAGCATATCCTTTATAGTTTGATTTGATTGCTCTGTTGTGAATTGTGACTCAGTAACTATATTGAGAGGTTCTTTAAAATCGCTTAGTACCATGAGGCTAGCATATAATTCTGCCTTTTGGACAGAATTATTAAGGGATTTGTTTCACCTTACTTAATTCTTCTGATTTTTAACCTGCCTTCCCTGACTTATTTGCATCAGTATAAAAGTGTATGGGCTCCAGTTATTGGTGCATCATGTACAGTTTGGGGAAGAATCTAAGTAATTCTCTTTATAAGGTTAATTCTATCACTTTGGGGATAATCGCTCTGAATTTCTCCCAAGAAATTAGCACAAGATCTTTGCCATGGTTCATTGTCTTCCCCTAATTTTTAATTTTTTTCAGCAGTAAAAGGAACTATAATCTCTGTTGGGTATATACCTGCTAGTTGATGAAGTCTCAATTTATCTTTTATAATTAATTCAGAGACTTTTCCCACATAAGTTTGTAATTTTTTTTTAACTTGGCTCATGTGGTAAAAAAGATCCATTCTAAGATAATATCTTCTTTCTGCATTAAAATTCCTGTAGGGAAAATTATGGGGGGCAATATGACTAGAACACAATTAAGATTTTGATTCACTCTATCTACATGTGCCTCCTGTAATTTTTCTTCAAGGAATATCAATTCTTTTTCTGCTTCAGGTGTACTTCCTGTTTAGTTAGGTAATATTATATCCTTCTGGGGTCTTTGATGGAGTTGAAGAATACATAATTATAATTATGTGGTTAAAAATATCCATTCTAATATATCTTCCTTCTGCATTAAAATTTCTGTAGGGGAAATTATAAAAGGCAATATGACTAGAATGTGATTAAGATTTTGATTTACTCTATCTACATGTCCCTCCTGTAATTTTTCTTCAACGAATATTAATTCTTTTTCTGCTTCAGGTATACTTCCTGTCTGCTTAGGTAATATTATATCCTTCTGGGGTCTTTAATACAGTTGAAGAATATGTAATTATAATTATACTTTTCCTTAGTTATGATAAAAGATAAAATAGATATAAATATTGTAACTATAATTCTTGCTTGACATCTGTCTTTTTATATGTAATTTTTTCTATATGAAAGTTGAAAGCTTGCTTCCTTTTTTATTTAGACAGAGTTGATGTGGGATTCCCCTCTGTATGATTTGAATACCATTGCTTAATAAGGAAACTGTTTTGAGCCTATAGCAGAGCAGGGCAGAAAAAAATCTAGGCAGGGAAACTAATCTGAATGCTGGGAGAAAGAAGGCAAAGTCAGTGAGACACCATGTAGCCCCGCTGGGAGACAGATGCCAGAACTTTACCCCATAAGCCACAGCCACGTGGTGATACACAGATAAATGGAGATGGGCTAGTTTAGGATATAAGAGTTAGCCAGAAATACACTTAAGCTATTGGCCAAATAGCATTGCAAATAATATGATTTCTGTGTCAAAAACTGGCTCTCTCTTTCCCAGAAGCTTTTAATTGCCAATGGCTCTTCAGATAGAGGTGGTATTCATGCTCATCCCACCATGCCCAACATGCTTGGAGTTTGTTGGGCTTGAGTTTGTACAGGTCTTGTCTATGTTGTTACAATCATTGTGAATTCAAAAGGGAAACTATACAGTTTTGCTCAGAAAACTTTTTTTTGTAGTTATCTATCACCTCTGGCTCTTACACTCCTTCAACCACCTCTTCTTTAATGATCTCTGAACTTTGGAAGGAGGACTTGTGGTATAAATGTCACAGAGCTGAGAATTCAGAAGTCTCTTATTCTCTGCATGTTGATCAGTGTGGCTCCATCTTAATTACCACCTATTGCAAATAAAGTCTTCTCTATTTTCAATGAAATGGAAAGAAAAGAATGGAAAAAGAAAAAAAAGACTTCAGTAATGAGGGTTGAGAAATACATTAGCTTGTAGATATAATGGTAAGTAATTAGGAGTCACTTTAATAACAATGTTATTCTCTTTTCTTACCCATTCAAGAGGAAGGGGAGAAACAAATAGCATTCACGTAACTTTAATAACATTATAATTATTATGTTTTATTATTTATGAGTTGTTAATCTCTTACTATGTCTGATTAATAAATTATTATAGGCATTACAAGTATGTAGGAATGATATACATAACTATGTAGATACACCTTTTAATACGCTCTGCATTTTCAGGTGAATAATGAGATTCTTGAGACATATCAATAAAGGACTAACTATATTACTTAAAATAAACTCGATTGAACCTTATTTGTGTCAAAACTAACCACGATACATGACACTGCTTTGCATTTGTTTGGAAGACAGGAATGAACATCAGACAGTAGCAGGTGCTGGAAACTATTTGAGAAATTGGAACTCTCATACACGGATGGTGAGATTGTCAAATGGTGAAGCAACATTGGAAGTTTCTATAAATAATTGAAAATCTATGTCTATGCAGAAAGTTTTATATGACTGTTCATAGCTGCACTTTTTTATCTTATTGACAGATTTTTTTTCAAACTTCACATTGTAATTATGGTTTCCCCTCCCCCAACACCTCTAAGTTCTTCATCACTTCTTCTCCTATTTGGATTTACCTGCTTTCCGTCTCCAATTAGAAAAGAATAGGCTTCTAAAGGATAATAATAAAATATAATAAGATAAAGAGACAACAAAATCACAGCAAAACCCAATCTGAGTAGGATAAAACAAAAAATCAAACAGAAGGAAAAGGGCCAAAGGAAACCAGAAGAAACACATATAAATGCAGAGATACACATGTATATCTACACCACAGAAATCCCATAAAGACACAAAACTTGAAACCATAATCTATATGCAAAGGAGAAGGTGTTAAAAATACCCTGACATGACATCATGAGAGAAAGATCCTCCAAAGGTGCCATACAGTTCTTTTCCTGTTTGCCCTCTACTGAGGGGCATGTGGCCTACCCTCAAGAGTAGTTTGTTTCTCCAGCATTACTCTTATGTCGGAAGATTTGTTTTTCACTTGCAAGTAGTTATCAATTGGAGCTAGAGACTGGGTTAGAGATGGGTCATGTATACACATCCTTTCAGTACTAGGACTTCATCTGATACAGACCCATGCAGGTTCTATGCATGCTGCCTCAATCTCTGTGAGTTCATATGTGCATCAGGCCTGCTGGGTTTAGAAGGCCTGGTTTCCTTGGTGTTCTCCATCCCATCTGGCTCTTACACTTTCTGCCTCTTCTTCCAAAGGGATACCTTGATTCTTGAGAAGCATTTGATGGAGACATCCCATTTAGGGTTGAGTATTCCAAAGACTCTCAGTGACTGCATTGTCTGGCTGTGAAAGAAGTATTACTTAGGCTATTCCAAATACGGTATGTTTCAAATGTCCATTACGTGATGAAGAGGTAAATAAAACATGGCTTATCCATGCAATGGAATACTATTTAGCTCTAAAAGAATGACTATTCCAACATGAACGTACCCTGAAAATGTGAGAAAGTATGAATTCATTATTATGAAATGTCTTGAACAAGAAAATCCTTGGGGACAGATGGTAGATTAGTGGTCCTCAGGGCCCGGGAAAATGTTTTCTTTGGGATAATAAATGTGTTTTAGAATCATTTAGTGATGCAAATTTTAATGATCAGATTAAACAATCAAGTTGTGAAATTTAAAAGGGTGAGTTTTGTGACATGCTACTTGTATCTCAATAAAGTTTCTATGTGGAAGGAAAAAGCACATATGGAGATGTATCATACTCACATTAGCTTATCAGAATTAATTCACAGAGACTCAACAACAACAAAAAAAAAAGAGTCATTTTCCTACCACTTAGTTCCAAAATAGGAACTAACGGTTTTTCTGGTATGCAGTCAAAGAAACAGTGGTATGCTTAGCAGTGAAGGAAAATGTGTTTTTTTTTTTTTGTATAGGAGGAATGTAGCATCATGTCATTCATGTTGTGAATGACATCCTGTGGATGGCTTAAGAACTTTTAGAAAAGTGGCTTTGTCATCTTGTCTTGTGCACAGACGATATGAATTAATCTCTTCTGTAGGTACAATTGACATCTCTCATCCTGTCTTAGTTAGGACTTCTAATGCTGTGAAGAGACACTATGACCACAGCATCTCTTATAAAGAACACATTTACTTGGGGTGGCTTGCTTACAGTTTCAGAGGTTCAGTCCATTATCATCATGACAGGGAACATGAGAACATGCAGGCAGATGTGATGCTGGAGTAGCTGAGAATCCCACATCTTATAACCAAAAGAAATTTGAACTGACAGCCTCACTGAGGGAAGCTTGAGCAAAAGAGTCTTCAAAGCTTAGCCCCACAGTGATACGGTCCCTCTAACAATGCCACACTGCCTAACAGTGCCACTCCCTTTGGGGGACATTTTCTTTCAAACCACCACATTCCACTCCCTGACCCCTAAAGGCTTATAGCCACATCACAATGCAAGAAATGTATCCAGTCCAACTTCAAAAGTTCCCATAGTCTATAACTGTCTCAAACTTGTTTCAAAGTTCAAAATCTCTTCTTAGATGCACGACAATCTCTTAACTGTAAGCCCATTGTAAAAGTCAAAAAATAAAAGCAGATCACGTGCTTGAAACATAGAATGGCACAGGATATACATTACCATTCCCAAACACAGGGAAGGGGGCATAATAAGGAAATACTGAACCAAAGCAAGACCAATAAGGCAGCAAGTAATCCTGAAAATATCATGTGATGTTTGTAGTTTTTAAGGACAAGTTTGAGGGCAAAGTAAAACCCAATTCTTGCTCTAACTCTTAGTCTTCATTTTCTGCTGGAGAAAAATGAAGATCCAATTAAAAGATATTTAAAAAATAATATAGAATTTTTGTACAAATATTTCTCCTGTTTTATGTCTAGAGGTGACATATGTGCACTATGGGAGTCATATTGTTCATCTATCACAGATGTTTATGACTGTGTATGCCCAAAAGAAGACTGGAAAGGCTCCGGTGCTCCAGTATCTACAACACGCTGTCAGAAGTGTTGCGTCTTAGTGGATTGACACTAAGACCTGGTTCAAATGAACTTAAGCACAATTTCATGTTTGTCAGTCACTGGAATATATCCTTTCGGAGTTCCTATCAATGTTTAAATTGCTTTTAGAAAAGTATATTTTTATTATTGATTTGTAGGCATTCTTTACATATTCTAAGTATAAATTTCCCCTAGGCTTTAATCTACCTTTTAATCTCCTCTTTTTCTATTCAGATAAGTGCAGGCCCCTTTTGATATCAACAAAATCTGGCATATCAAGTTGCAGTAAGACTACTTCCTATTGTATTAAAACTTGGCAAATTAACTCAATATGAGGAAAAGGGTACCAAAATCCAGCAAAAGTGCCAAAGACAGCTCTTGCTCCCACTATTATGAGTCCCTAAAGAACACCAAGCTATAAAACTGTAACAGAGCAGAGGGCCTAATTCAGTCCCGGGCAGGCAATCTCTGTGAGCACCTACAAGTCAGCTAAGTTGATTCTGTGGGTTTTATTGTGATATCCCGGACCCCTCTGGCTTCTACAATCCTCTTCCCTCTCTTCCGCAGGATTATTCAGGCTCAGCTTAGTGTTTGACTGTGAGTCTCTGCATCTGTTTCCAGCAATTGCTGGATCAAGCCTCTCTGATGACAACTGGGCTAGGTACCAATCTATGAGTATAACATAATATCATTAGCCATCGTTATGTTGTAGGAGGCCGCTTGTTTGTTCCCAGCTGCTCAGCCTTGAAATAACCACAGAGAAATGGTATTAATTAAATCACCCCTTGGTCTATTAGCTCTAGCTTCTTATTGGCTAACTCTTACAATGTAATTTATCCCATTTCTATTACTCTGTGTATTACTACATGGCTGTGACTTACCAGCAAATTTCTGGCATGTCTGTTCCCAGTGATGGCTACATGGCATTTCCTGAATCCGCCTTCTTTCTCCCAGTGTTTAGTTTTCCCCGCCTACCTCTGTTCTGTCCTGCTATAGGTCCAAAGCAGCCTTCAAATTAATCAATTTAATCACAGCCTAGAGAGGGGAATCCCACATCATCATTACATTGACATTTTTTTTTCCAGTAGTGTTTGGTTCAACCCTAGGTCTTTGAAAATCTCTGGGTCCTGGCACTCCAGGCAGGGCAGGCATGGACTCACTCTCACGGCTTGGGTCTGAGGCTGGAACAGTCATTGATCAGCCATGTCCACAATCTCTGCATTAGCCTTTCCCTGCATATACCATAGGCATGACATGTCAAAGATTATGTGGCTGGTTTGGTGTCCTAATCCCTCCACTGGAAGTCTTTCCTGGTCATAGGAGATGGCCAGTTCAGTGTAGTTGTCCCCTGTTGTTCAGAGTCTTAACTATGATCATCATTCCTAGGACTTTCCCTTGCTCCAGTTTTCTACCTCACCCCAAAATGCCCCACTTTCTAGTCGTCTCTTGCAGCACTTGCCTTCTCTATCCCTCTACCACTTGACCCCTCATATTTCCATCCCCCCCACTCCCAGTCCACCCACCAAGTCTCTTCTATTTTCCCTTCCCAGGGAGATCCAGCTGTCCCCCCTTAAACCTTCCTTCTTAACTAGACTCTGAGTCTGTGCCTTGTAGCACAGCTATCCTTTATTTTACAGCTAATATCCATTTATAAGTGACTACATACCATGTTTGTCTTTCTGAGACCAGAGTTTTTAGTATAAATATAGTTTGTATTTATTATAGTTTTATTTTTGGCTAGAGATTTTCAGATCATGATTGGAAATAAAAAAAAAAGCCCAGGATGAGGATCCTAAGCGACCTGATGATTGGGCATACATTTCTCAAGCGTGGTGGTGATTTTTATGATGATCTTCACTTGATTTGCAATCAGATAGAAACCATATCACCAAGATGCCCTAGAGGGAGTTTCTACATGGCTCAACTGAGAAGGGTGGTCCATAGTGAATGTATGTAACAATTTTTGATGGAATGGGATTCTGAAATGAATAGAAATGCTAGTGGATTGTTTGCATCCATTTCTCTTTGCCTCCTGACCATGGATAAAATATGAGCAGCCACATCCAGTTGCCATACTATGGTTTTCATGCAGTGATGGGCTGTGCCCTTGAACTGTGAATCAAAATAAGCTCCCTCTTCCTTAAGTTCTTTTTGCCTGGTAGCATGGCATGGCAATGAGAAAACTAACAACATAAGGAATGTTTATCAGGGCTGAAAATGAAGACAGAAAATGACAGGAGACAGGAAAGCCTGGTGAAACCCGAAACCTGTCAATCATGAGAAAAGCAGACTCCACGGTGCCCAGGGCTCTGGAAATACTATGCTGACCAATTGCTGATACTCACAATTATCTCTGTCACATCAGGCCTTCTGTGAGTTAATCCCCCTAAATCCTCAGCCTCAATTTTCTTACATCTATCTTGCAAGATTGCTATGCACAGACAGATGTTAATATGTATCAAAAGTATATATGAAATACATTGCAAAATAAAATTAAGGTTTGAATTTTCAGAGGCATGTCAGTATAGGAGAGAAGCTCATCCAAAATTAATGGATGAGATTATTTAAAGCTACAGGTAATGTAACAGTTGGATTATCTTGGGAGAAATTAACATTTCAGAGTACTGTCTCTGAAACTGTGATAGTTAACATAACTCCCCCACAAGTTCGGGCATGTTCTTTCTAAACTGATAAGTAATATATAAGCATTTCGTGATTTTTGCCATCTTTCTCCATTCGTGTTTTTTTTTAAACCTCAGGCAATAAAGAAAAAAAGGATAAATTAGATACACTTTCATGTTGGGTACAGACTCTGGCTAATGTGTATTTGGTTTCAACATTTCAATCATGTATATTCATGACAATAAGTGAAAAGAAAATTGCTTCCTGCCCAACATATTCCAATGAGGATTTTGATACACAGAACAATCATGTAATTGGTACATTTCTATTTCTACTCATGTCAGGTTGGGACAAGAGGCTTCTTATGTAAAATGAGGAGACTGGTGAAATTGAAGCTGATTTTCGGATTACCTGTTGATAAAATGGCATATTTTTCTGACTGTGGGAATTCTGCCCAGTGAGCAAGGTCAAGACACAATCTCCAAACTGTGACAGCATAGAAGCAATTGGGATCTGACTTCATAAGGATGTTATACTCTACTTATTAATTTTATACATTGTTACAGCACCGTATGCTGCTGTAGATGGCTGTGACCAGAACTGTACTCCTACGAAGTATATATATTGAAGCCGGAATCCACAGTGGGACTTCCCTGGGGTTTAGGGATAATTAGGCTTTAGGAGGCAAGTAAGGTTAAATGAGGTCATAAGGGTTGAGTCCTTATCTTATAGAATTGGTGTAACAAATAGAGGCTGCTTTCTGTTTCTGTCTGTCTCTCCCTTCTCTTTCTGACTGTCTGCACCTGCAGGTGCCCAGGAAAGCACAGGTAACAATGTAGCAAGGAAGCTGCCGTCTACCAGCCCAGAAGCGTTTCTGTCAAGACATGGAAAAGCTGGCATCCCAACCTGAGACTTTCCAACTTTAGGACTGTGTAGGAGAATAAATTCCTATCCTATAAGTCACCTGTTCTATTTAAATTTACCAGCGAAGGTTGCACAGATTAAAGTATACACAAGGAAGACTGTTACTCCTGCGTTCTACAAACATTCATTGTACTGAACATAGCCTGTGTTGAATGCATGCTAGCTCCTGGGCTACTGAATGCTGTTAGAACACGGGTTTTGTTGTCCACGGACTCAGGGCTTAGAACTGATCGCCTGTCTGAAAGTCAGATCTACAGCAGGGGTAAAAGGAAAGGACTGTGGGATCATGCTGTAGAATATATTTTCGTGTTTCTGAAACTGCCAAAAGATGCTTACCTTAACTATCAACATTTGGCCTGAGACTTGAAGGATGTGTTTTAGAGAAACTAGGGTAGAATCGTTACGTGTATAAATATCAGAAAGGAAACAGAAACACCGAAGAAATCCCAAGAGGTTTATGTACAAAGGACATGGGATGGTAAGGTTAAAATGAATAACCTTTTCCAATTTTATCTTCCTCCATGGTTAATGCTGTTGGATTTCACAAGTCTCAAAACTGTAAATCCATTCAATTTTTTCCAGGCTAGCATGGTGTGGGAAGAAAGAAATAGAGACTGAGTAAGTCATATCTGGTCCCCTATTCTGTCCAAAACCAGCAGCTTTTCCTCAGATTGTTGGGTGGCTTTAATTAATTTCTTGGGTTGTGCAAAAGTTAATTTCAGACATTCTTTCTAACAGTGCTGCTATTGCTTTTTTATGCAAGATCTGGCTTTTATATGTCTTTTACTTTTCTGAGACAGGGTTTCTCTGCATAGCCCTGGATGTCCTGGAACTCACTCTGTAGACCAGGCTGGCTTTGAACTCACAGAGACCACTTTTTATCTGCCTTTATCCTTCTATTCACACTCTGTTTCTTGTATAGGGAAGGTCCATCTGATTTGAAGGGTTTTGAAGAAAGAAATAAAATAATTGGATTTGTGTTCACTTTTAGATAGAGTCTGTCACATAGATCAGGTAGAGCCTGGAACTCACTGTATAGCCCAGGCCAGTTTCAAACTCATAGTGATTCTTCCTGCCTCAGTATCCCATGTGCTTGGATTATCTGTCTGTACAGGTTGGATTTCTTTTTATTATTTTCTTTTCAGTTTGAAAACTAGGTATATAAAAAAGGAAGACACATGACAAGCCTTGGCAGTCACCCAGGAAGTGACTGGTAGCATGAATTTGAGAAGAACAGCTAGTAACAAACTTTCTTAAGTTCCTGGTGATAAAAGCTATGAAGCCTCTCTACTGCATGGACATTTGATCTACAGTGACTCATCTTTTTGAGTGACCCTAGAAATCAGTAAGCTTATGATGTCACCTATGTTACTAACTTATATTTACTATTTTAAGGGCTCTTGTCCAAGTAAATCTTAGCTGAACTGAGAGAATGGACCATACCTAATTGACATTCTTTGGCTTGAAGCTTCCCTGAACACAAGGTCTCCTATAATGAGGCATATTTATGTGATGACTAGAAAGTCATGTCTATGGAATTCTTCAGTGTTATCCTCTGTCAATTAGCCATATGTTTTTAAACCAAGGCTGCTGTACTTAAGCAATACAGGCATTATCTGCTGGCATCTTATTTCAGCCTTCTTCTTGTCTCTGTGCTTGGTCTTTGTGTTTGACCTCTTGGGAGAAGGGGGTCAAAAATAGCCCTTTCACCAAAATGAATGTCTGGTTCCACATTGGTGCTAAATCCTGGTTCTCTTCCTTACTCCTCTGTGTCAATCTTGTAAGCCTCATATGACCTAGAGTGGTTCTGGGAGGTTTTGCTGTTTCAAGATTCTAACAGAGCACATAGTATACCAGCTTTGCAGCAACCATGTCATTTGTAAAGTGGGGACATCCTGCCTCTTGCTAGGGAATTTGTGTTGCTTCGAGTTTTCAGAAGGTCTCTTGTGGACCATATTGAATTTTCCATATCAGCTTAACTCAGCTTTTGAATGAAGGCCTAATTGTCTAGTATATAATATTGTTTCTGTTCCAAGCAACTCTGGAGATCAGAAACAACAATAACATGAAATGTCAGTGATTTTTTTGATGCTTCAGGCCTTTTCAGTTAAACAAAAGGTTGGTGTCAATATCTGTATTTTATAGTCGCACTTTATTTGTGTTATTTACACATTAAGGTTCAAAATATTCTGTGGAGTGCAATTTTGTGTCTGTATGCATGTGTGTGTGTGTGTGTGTGATGTCACAGGGTGCATGTGTGTAGAGGTCTGAAGATTTTATTTGAGCCATGCTAGCTTTTTTGTTTACCACTGTGTATGGTAGGTTAGACTTATGAATTCCCATCTCCAATTTTTGAAATCTCACAGTAGATTTCAACAGACATTTTCATGAAAAGATTCAAATGATGGGATATTGAACATTTTGATCGTTCATGTATGGTAATTATTGAGAAATATGTAATGAGATACAACTTCGCTCTTGCTGTTTCAAGAGGATCCATAGTAGTATGTGCAGGTAATAATGTATAGAAAAGGGAATCCTGGCAAAGTAAATCACTGTAACCGCTATAGGAAACAGATTTTTCCCAGAACATTATGTTAGAACTGTCATATGACCTATCAGCCTGATTTCCATATGTACATACAAGGGATTAGGCCCATACTTAGTATGTTATTATTCATAATAGTCACAAAATATAAACAGCTGATGTGACTACCAGCTGATAAAGAGATGTATATGGACAAAACTGAGTACCATCCAGCCATAATAGAAAGACAACCTTCATCTATGATAATCTGCATGGAGCTGGAGACAATCATTTTATTGGAAAGAAACCAAGCATAGAAAGAAAGGTTGCACATGGTCTTACCTATATGTGGAATGTAAGACAAGCCAGAGGCTTGAGTGAGAGATGGAGAAAGAGTGACCTGTGTAAATCAAATTACAGATACACAGGACTATTCTGATGTGCTATTATACAGTAGGTGATTATAGGTAATACTATGTACAATGCATATTTGAAAACTAGAAGAAATAACATGGAATTTGCAGCCATGATACCACAACAATATCGTTACCTGTACAAGACTTGAACATTGGTAATATTAATGCATATGCAAATGTGAGAAATCTCCCTTGGATAAAAAAGAACAGGAAATGAATAATTGCTGAAAAGGGGGAAATAATCATCCTTAAGACTGAACTCCCAGCTGGGCGGTGGTGGCACACATCTTTAATCCCAGCACTCTGGAGGCAGAGGCAGGTGGATCTTTTTGAGTTCGAGACCAACCTGGTCTACAAGAGCTAGTTCCAGGACAGGCTCCAAAGCTACAGAGAAACCTTGTCTCAAAAAAAAAAAAAAGGTTGAATTCCCAATGAATTTTATAATACCTACTGGTCATCTCTGAAACCATGCACATAAAAGCTTTATTAAATAGACTCAACAGTTTGAATATCTATCTATCTATCTATCTATCTATCTATCTATCTATCTATCATCTATCTATCTACCTATCATCTATTTATCCATTCATATATCTCTCTGCACATGCACACACACACACACACACACACACACAATCAATAATAAAAAGAGACCATAAATTTCAGAGGAAGTAAGAGGGGGGCTGGAAGAAGAAATGGTAGAAGGATGTAACTATATTTTAATTTAAAACAATATTAAGAATAAAATAAAACTAGGAGAGAGGATTTTGAATAGTTTCACTGTAAGAACTGATAAATGTTTAAAGAGATGAATGTGCTTTTCCTGATTTAAGCATTGGATAATGTAGGCATACATCAAAATAATACATGACGTCCCATGTACCAGGTAAGTGTTACAATGTTTTCATCGAAAAAGTTCAGTGACTTGTTTATCAGAAAAGGTAACTACTAGTAGACCCCTTCTCCAGCCCTCCAGCCTTTGTTTCAGCATTCTTCTCGCCTTCCTATGGAGCAGAATGTGTTAGCCATGCCACCCTGAGCCCTAGTGCCAAGGGAAGCCAATGGAAACTGATTTTGTTTTAGGTCTTACTAGAAAGTGAGATGCTCGCCCCCGGAGCCAGTGTGCAAGCTCTCTAGATTGCAGCCTTCCTGCTGAGGGGGAAGCTCCACATCCTCATCCCTAACACTCATGTCACAGTTTTGGTGAAGGCCTTGTCACAACTGGCAAAATTTTTCTTCCGCTGAAAGCTGCTCATGCATATTCAGAAACGCAAATTAGAATGTGTCCTCTTAACTGGAAGGAAGCTAATAACCTGTGATTGTTGCCCGTGGCACTCCAACACTCAGTGTCTTCATTAAGCACTGGGAAGGGAGGAGCTTCCTTATGGAAACCTGTTTTGTCTTTTTGACAGCTATGTACTAATTGTATGATGCCTTATATTTCTTCGGGGGGCACTTACTCTTTATTTGAAACCTAGAAGATAAAAAAGTAAAGCTATAATATTTTCAATCATAGGATCTCAAACTTAAGAACTTTGTGATAGATGCTCTCATCTGACACTTTGATGACATTTAACAATTATCAAGGAAACAAACCCCTGATCAGATCTTTGAGGACATTTCTCAGTTAGGTTAATTGAGATAGGAAGACACAGCCTAAATGTGGATGGCATCACTGAGAAAGCACACTGCATGCAAAGGAGACACCTGGCTGACAACCAGCATTCATTGCTCTATTTTGTTTTTTCTTTCTGGTTGTGGGTGGGTACAATGTGACCAGATGCATCCACCTCTGTCACCATGCTTTCTCCGCTGTGATGGACTGTAACTTCAAGCTATGAACTCAGATGAATCCTTCCTTAAATTGCATTTGTCAGTTCTTTTGTCACAGAGCATGAAAAGTAACAAAACACATTAAAACTACCTCATTTTATCAGTCAAAGAAAACAGAGCTCTGGAACCAGACCAATTGTTACAAAGTTACACTTCACATACTAAGTCTCCCTCCCTCATTCCCTGATTCTCCTCTTCCTGATCATTTTATTGCTCTCCGTTTGTTTCATGTCATGCCTTGCGTAAAAAAATTGAAAGCAATGTGTTCTGAACTGATTACACACCATTATCGGGCCAGCTCTTCAAAATGCAGAGATATAGAGCTTTGCAATTAGATAGAGAAAACAAATAAAGGTACCAAATCACATCTAATGGGTTGTAAGGATATATACATCGTGCCTTAGACTAGGACCACCATAGTAAACAACACATGTAATCATATACCATTGTTCAACATGTATTTTGTATGATGAAATGTGACTCTTGATATGGGAAATATTGTCAGTAAAGTATGGTATGAGCCCTTCCTACCTAGAACCTGCAATCTAGTAAGGAGCCAGCAAAGGGGCAAATGTGTTACTGACTTGATGCTATTGCACACACAAATACACACAACAGCACACTAGCAAGCCTGGGAATCTGGGGCTTTAGCTCAGAGAACAGCACTTGCCTTATATGAAGAATGCCCTCAGGCCAGTCTCTCTGCTACTGTCATAACTGAAAAACATAAAAGAAGGAAGGAACTATTCCTATGTTGTGTAAATTTCCTATCACACTTTCTCCTCTTTCCCCTCATTTAAGCAATTTTCTTTATTGGCCTTTCTGGCAGATTATACCTCTCACAAGATCATACATATTGAATCTCTTTTTTTCAAGTATTTATTGGTCATCTGATGTTTGGAGAACTGTCTGTTTAATTCTCTGCCTAGGTTTCTCATCTTTTTACTCCTCCTGATTCTTTGAGACTTCCCCTTCCATCTAGATCCACCCCTTTTCTGTCTGTCATTAGCAAACAAACAGGCTCTTATTCTCACTCTCCCGCTCTTCAACTGCCCAGTGTGCAGCTGCCTCTGCTCCCATCATTTGCTACATAAAGGTTCTATGGTGACATTTAAGATAATCACCAATCTGACAACAAGGGCAAGGCCAGCTCGGGCACCCTCAACTATTGCTTAGGGTCTTAAATACTACTTTTAGGTATATATCCAAAGGATGCTCAATTGTACCACAAGGACGTTTGCTCAACTGTGTTCATAGCAGCATTGTTTGTCATAGCCAGAACCTGGGAACAACCTAAATGCCCTTTGACTAAAGAATGGATGAGGAAAATGTGGTACATTTACACAATGGAGTACTACACAGCAGAAAAAAATAATGACCTCTTGAATTTTGCAGGCAAATGGATGAAGCAAGAAAACATCATTTTGAGTGACGTAATCCAGACCCAGAAAGACAATTATTATATGTACTCACTCATAAGTGTTTTTTAAACATAGAGCAAAGAAAACCAGCCCACAAATCACAATCTCAGAGAACCTAGACAACATTGAGGACCATAGGAAGGGTTTCAACTCTTGTAGTGGGCCCTAAGTTGAATCACGTATTGGTTGGTGACTTCCACAAGTTTTGTGTCACCATTGCAGTAGTGCAATGCACAACACCAAAGTAGATCAAATGGTTTGTGACTAGGTTGGTGTTTATTTTTCCCTTTTGGTAGTTGCAGAGTACCTCCTGAAACTAAAGAGGTTAGCACGTATGAACAAAAACCCTAGGTAGGCACCAGCTCGACCTCTCCACAAGGAATTGTGTAGAAGCTGTTTTCAGCAATGGGTCCTTGCTGTCATTGTGTGAAGAGCAATATACAGTCCTGGCAACAGCCTAGGTTGTTTAGAAGTTACCATGGAACCCCTTTGTCCAACAACTCAATTAGATGCAACCCATTTCTGGTACTGGAAGCTTTATTTAGTGACAAGACATGCCCAGGTGAGATAGCTAAGCTATCTCTCCCACTATTTGGTGATTTCACTTAGATTGCCTTCATATGTGCATATATATATATATACATATATATATTATCAGTCACAGAGGGGGCTTATATCTGGCTTCTTGGCTCTTTTTTTTTTAATTTATTTATTTATTAAAGATTTCTGTCTCTTCCCCGCCACCGCCTCCCATTTCCCTCCCCCTCCCCCAATCAAGTCCCCCTCCCTTGTCAGCCCAAAGAGCAATCAGGGTTCCCTGCCCCACCCACCTCCATCCAGGTCTAGTAAGGTGAGCATCCAAACTGCCTAGGCTCCCACAAAGCCAGTACATGCAGTAGGATAAAAAACCCCTTGCCATTGTTCTTGAGTTCTCAGTAGTCCTCATTGTCCGCTATGTTCAGCGAGTCCGGTTTTATCCTAGAGAAGCTAAATAAGAAGGAGAACCCAAAGAAAAACATATAGGCATCCTCCTGAATATTAACCCTCATCAGGCGATGAAAGAAGACAGAGACAGAGACCCACATTGAAGAACCAGACAGAAATCTCAAGGTCCAAATCAGGAGCAGAAGGAGAGAGAGCACGAGCAAGGAACTCAGGACCGCGAGGGGTGCACCCACACACTGAGACAATGGGGATGTTCTATGTGCATATATTTTATGACTTTCCTAGTGTATTAGGTTTCAAAATTATCCTCCAAGTAGCTTTTAATTGAAGCTGTCTCTCCCAGTATCCATTTGCTTGTCATCTCCCCTCTCTTCCCTACTTTAATGCTCCTGTCCTATCCCACAGCACTTGTCTGTCCACCGCTAACTATTCTATTTCTCTTTTCTATGGATATTGATCTACTCTCCCTAGTCCTTTACTCTATACCTAACTTTTGTAGCTTGATATTAACTGAACGACTAATATCACCATATAAGTCAACACATACCATATTTTTCTTTCTGGGTAGGAGTTACCTTATTAGGGATAATTTTTCTAGTTCTATCGTCTTCCTGATAATTTCATGATTACATTTTTTTGAAAAAGCATTGAGTAATATTCTGCTGTGTAAATATAACACATTGTCTTTATCTATTTGTCTGCTGAGGGACATATAGGTTGTTTATAATTACTGGCTATTATGAATAGAGCAGCAAAGAACATGGTTGAGCAAGAGTCTCTGTGGTATGATAAAGCATCCTTTGTGTACATGCCCAAGAGTGGTACAGCTGGATCTCGAAGGAGATCGATTCCTATCTTCCTAAGAAAACATCACACTGATTTCTATAGCGACTGTACAAGTTTGTGCTCCTACAGCAATGTATGTGAGTATCTCTTACTCCTTTTTCTTGCTAACACAAGCTGCCATTTGCTTTGTTGATGTTAGCTATTCTGAATGATAAATGAGATGAAATCTCAATGTAGTTTTGATTTTCAATTCCCTTATGACAAAAGATGTTGAACTATTCTTTGACTGTTTCTCAGTCACTTGAGTTCCTGCTTTTGAGAATTCTCTATTTAAATCTGTTCCTTATTTTTAAATTGAGGTTTTGCTTTCTTGATATCAGTTATTGAGTTCTTTATTGAATATTAGGCTCAATCAGACTTGAAGTTCGTAAGAATATTTTTCCATTATGTAGGAACGATTGTCCAAATGATTGTGCCCTTTACCATGTAGAAGCTTTTAAGTTTCACAAAGTTTCATTTGTTAATTGATCTTAATCAGTGCTAATGGTGTTCTGTTCAAAAAGCATTTTTCTTGTCAGTGAATGAGTTCCAGGATATTCTCCACCTTCTCTTTTATCAGGTTTAATCTATCTGATTTTCTATTGAGGTCTTTGATCTATTTGGAGTTGAATTTTGTGTAGAGCAGTAAATGTGGATCTATTTGTATTCTTCTACATGAAGACATTCAGTTTGACCATCACCATTTATAGAAGATGTTATCTTTTCCCCAGAGTGTATCTATGGTTTCTTCATCAAAAATCAGGTTTCCACAGGTGTGTGGATTTATGTCTGGGCTTTCAGTTTGACTCCATTTATTAGTATATCTCTTTTTGTGCCAGTACCACATTATGAAAGCTCTATAGTACATATATTTCCTGCCTGGCTACTGGCCAATCAGCATTTATTTAAAACATAATTGCCAGAATACAAAAAATTGTCCCACACCACATGGTAACTACGTCGGTTGGTGTTTTCCTTCTGAAGGGTGGTTTTGCAGGTTTTATTGTGGAATGTTTTATTTCCTCCATCTACTGTGATTGAAAGTTTTGCTGGGTATAGTAGCATGGTCTGGTATCACCCTGTCTTTAGTGACTCCATGAAGATATGGTACTGAGTTTCTATATTCTGAGATCTCATAAACATTTTACTTTTAACATAATAGTAATAGTGGTCAACAACATAGTTTTTGTTCTTTTTTTCATTTAACATTTCATCGTACGCTAAATATCTTTAAACTTTTAATGAACTTAGAAATTATTTTCACTTTTGTCTTTAAACAGATATACATAAGTAGAAATAGAAAAGCAAAATTATATCAACATTCTTTTTTTGTATATTCTATGCACATGCTATTTAATTATGTATAAAATCACATACACACCATTTATATATGTAAAAAAAACTCATCACCTTGTTTCAATTTGCTTTACACAGATGATACTTAGATAATTTTATTAATTTGTTTCGATTATTCCAATCTTCTTAAATGACAATTTTGGCTTATGATATTTTTATACCTTCTTGTTTTAGTACTATTGTTTTTATTTTACTTCTGCATATAGTTTAATCCCTACAATACATTATTTTTCTGTAAGTCGGTATCCATTTCTTCTACCATATCTTCAATCTTCAATTCCTGAGATTCTCTCCTCCATCTCTTGCATTCTGTTGGTAAAGCTTGCCTCTGAGTTTCCTGTTTGATTTCCTAAATTTTTTACTTCCATATTTCCCACATTTTGAGTTTTCTTAAACTGTTTTATTCATTTTCCTCCACTGTTTGCTTGTGTTTTCATAGCATTCTTTAAAGGATTTATTCATTTCTTCTTTAAGGAAATATATTTAAAAAGCTATTTAAGGTGATTGTCTTGTGTTTCAGCTACATTAAATTCCCTGGCCCTACTCTGGTAGGATTGCTGGGTTTCAGTGGAGAAATACTATCCTGCTGTTATTTTTTGTGTTTTCACGCTGGCGTGCAAGCATTTGGGTTTGGGAAGATTGTAATTCTAGATGCTGATATCTGTTCTTTGTTGAGTAGGTGCTCTGTTCCTTGGTTTCTGTTGACATCTCTGATTCTACCGAGAGTGTGCTGGCTGTGTCTTGCTTGGTAGGACATTCTTCCAGAATCCTAATAGCTGTGGCCATTAGAGGTTCCAGGTAAAATGTGTTTCTAGGTCTTGCGAGCTTACACCTAGGAATGGGGATGTACTTGGAGGTGGGACTGAGGGGGTCCACAGGAGGGGAAAAATGTTCCTCCAGCATCTGCTTAGTCTCCTGGGAATTGAAACAGAGAGAAAGAAACAGCTGCATCAGTCAGAATTTTACAGAGTTGGGCATGAAACTAGGGGATTGGATTTGGAGGAGAGAAAGAAAGGGTGCAATTTAATAAATTTAATAAATCTGCAATTTATCGACCTGCATCACTGGTCAGTGTCTCACAATAATTTTTCAGTCCTTGAACATGAGATGTTTTAGCATCTCCGGTAACTTCTTTAAATTTTTAGAGCTGTTAAAATTTCATTGCTTATGTTTTCCAACTCCTTGATTAGGTTTATTGCTAGTCATTTGGGAGGATGTTAAGTAAATGTGATTGTTTTTTTTAAATTTCTTTCCAAGTATTCATTATTTTTGTTTAGAAAATAACACTCATTTAAACTTTTAATGTATGCATACAAGTGTGTCCACAGAGCCCTGAAGAGGGTTTTGGAAACTCTGGAGCTGTAATTACTGGTGGTTGAGAACTATAGAGCTGAACTCTGGTCATCTGAATGAAAACAAGCTTTCTTCACCACTAAGCCATATCTCCCTCACAAGAAAAGCTACCAAGCCGGGCGGTGGTGGCGCACGCCTTTAATCCCAGCACTCGAGAGGCAGAGGCAGGAGGATCTCTGGGAGTTTGAGACCAGCCTGTTCTACAAGAGCTAGTTCCGGGACAGGCACCAAAGCTACAGAGAAACCCTGTCTCCAAAAGCCAAAAAAAAAAAAAAAGCTACCAATTATTATATGATGCATTTATATCCTGATAATTGTTTAAATGTGCTTATTAAGTTACGTCTCTTTCTGATGAGTATTTAGGTTTTTAAAAGTATATAAGTAGTTCATATGCAAAAAGGGCTAATCTGATTTCTCTTTTACTATTTTATCCTTTCTCTAAGATTTTCTTAACTTACTCCTTCGGCTAAGAATTCCAACACTAGACTTGAAAGAGTGCTCATTCTTATTGTTGATTTTAGGGGATGCCTTAGATTTCTATTCACTATGTTAGCTATAAATGTGTTGGGTATATCCTTAATTATATTGAATCCATTTATCTAACTTTAATTTCTTATGGGAATTTTATCATGAAGTGATACTGAATGAAGGCAAATTCAATTTCCATTGAGATAATCACATGGTTTCCATACTGAATATCTTGTATTCCAGTCTATTAGTTTGCTTTCATTGAAGCATATTTCCGTCTGTGGAATGAAAATGAGTTGGTCATGGTGTTGATTTTTAAAATTTATGTTCACTTTGATTTGTAAATTTGAGGAATTTTGCATTATATTTATCATGGGGATTGGTCTTTAGCTCTCTTTTGAATCAGGTTTCCTTCACTGGGCAAGTTTTACAACATTTCTGCCTTTACATTTGTAAAATAGTTTGAGGAACATTGATGTTTGTCCAACTCTTGTTACTTTCCTTTAGGGATTTGTCTACAAATCCCTAAATTTATTTCCCAAAAAATTTGATAATAGCATTTTTTTTTTTTTTTTTTTTTTTTTTTTTTTTTTTTGGTTTTTCGAGACAGGGTTTCGCTGTGGCTTTGGAGCCTGTCCTGGAACTAGCTCTGTAGACCAGGCTGGTCTCGAACTCACAGAGATCCGCCTGCCTCTGCCTCCCGAGTGCTGGGATTAAAGGCGTGCGCCACCATCGCCCGGCTTCTAGATAGCATTTTCTGAGTATGACAATGCTCTGGAAGAGAACTTTCATTCACTCATGAGAATTAAATTATGTAGGAGAGTGAATCAAGTGTAATCTTGTAGGAGCTAGCCATAATAAGCTAATTATGAACAGATGACCCAAAGGAAGTTCTCTACTTCCAACAACTATCACCTGCCAGAGTAGGACTCAGCCATCGATAAGTTTATTGGTGGTCTGAGTCTCAGTAGTTTACCCTGAAGCGATACCTGGTTACAGGTAGGACCATAAACTAAGATTACCTGAACACCACCCAAGAACAGACCACCCAAAGGAAATGCCTAACATTCCAACCACTGTAGATAGGATCACCTGCCAGCACACACTCACTAGGACACCCCTAGACAAATGTCAGCCAGTCAGGGGTCCTGAACCTCAGAAACCCCTCACTCCCATTTTTATTACTATAAAAATCCAATTCTGACTGAGCTCGGGGCTCTCTGTTTATTCCAATATGTTGGACATGTAGAGAGACTGAGTTTGCAAACTTGCATGTAATAAAGGCTCTTTGCTTTTACACATGGAGCTCGGTCTCCTTGTTGGTTTTTGGGGGGAATCATGAATTTGGGCATAGCAATCTGAGATATTAATCTCTGTACCAGATAAGGCTTTTCCCGGGCAATGAATTATAGTCTAATGAGTCACTTGATAAAGTGTAGCTTTAAAGGTTCTTGACTTCTTTATGCACAAATTTTATGTGTATGGTGCCTGAAGATGGCTGGAGTTAGAATATTAAACTATCTCGCATTAGTAGCCCATCCACCATTGGCATATCTGTATCACCTGGGACATGGTGTATGGGCTTGTAATTTATTCATTTCTTTCTGCCTGTTGGCAGATTATT
>JABTXL010005752.1:23343206-23358538 GCA_025134845.1 Neodon shergylaensis | reverse complement strand
TTTTTTTTTTTTTTTTTTTTTTTTTTGGTTTTTCGAGACAGGGTTTCGCTGTGGCTTTGGAGCCTGTCCTGGAACTAGCTCTGTAGACCAGGCTGGTCTCGAACTCACAGAGATCCGCCTGCCTCTGCCTCCCGAGTGCTGGGATTAAAGGCGTGCGCCACCATCGCCCGGCTTCTAGATAGCATTTTCTGAGTATGACAATGCTCTGGAAGAGAACTTTCATTCACTCATGAGAATTAAATTATGTAGGAGAGTGAATCAAGTGTAATCTTGTAGGAGCTAGCCATAATAAGCTAATTATGAACAGATGACCCAAAGGAAGTTCTCTACTTCCAACAACTATCACCTGCCAGAGTAGGACTCAGCCATCGATAAGTTTATTGGTGGTCTGAGTCTCAGTAGTTTACCCTGAAGCGATACCTGGTTACAGGTAGGACCATAAACTAAGATTACCTGAACACCACCCAAGAACAGACCACCCAAAGGAAATGCCTAACATTCCAACCACTGTAGATAGGATCACCTGCCAGCACACACTCACTAGGACACCCCTAGACAAATGTCAGCCAGTCAGGGGTCCTGAACCTCAGAAACCCCTCACTCCCATTTTTATTACTATAAAAATCCAATTCTGACTGAGCTCGGGGCTCTCCGTTTATTCCAATATGTTGGACATGTAGAGAGACTGAGTTTGCAAACTTGCATGTAATAAAGGCTCTTTGCTTTTACACATGGAGCTCGGTCTCCTTGTTGGTTTTTGGGGGGAATCATGAATTTGGGCATAGCAATCTGAGATATTAATCTCTGTACTAGATAAGGCTTTTCCCGGGCAATGAATTATAGTCTAATGAGTCACTTGATAAAGTGTAGCTTTAAAGGTTCTTGACTTCTTTATGCACAAATTTTATGTGTATGGTGCCTGAAGATGGCTGGAGTTAGAATATTAAACTATCTCGCATTAGTAGCCCATCCACCATTGGCATATCTGTATCACCTGGGACATGGTGTATGGGCTTGTAAT
Organism: Neodon shergylaensis; assembly: GCA_025134845.1. Classification (NCBI taxonomy): domain Eukaryota; kingdom Metazoa; phylum Chordata; class Mammalia; order Rodentia; family Cricetidae; genus Neodon; species Neodon shergylaensis. The sequence continues at coordinate 23,357,517 of JABTXL010005752.1, read as the reverse complement.
TTATTCATTTCTTTCTGCCTGTTGGCAGATTATTCATAGTGATATAGGGTTATTTGTTCTTGTGGTTTCAGTTATAATTTCTTTTCTTTCTTTTACGATTTTATTCATTAAAGCTCTCGTTTTCTTGATTACCTTAAGCTTTTGTCAAATTTGCTGATCTATTAAAATCTTCAGCTTCATCAATCATTCCTATATCTTCTTCGTTTTAATTATTCCTGCTCTGATATTGACTTTGTGAACAATTGATCTACATTTATCTAGCTACGTGAAGAATAAAGTAAGGCTGAGAATTTTCATGTAGGCATCTGTTGCTGTAAATCTTCCTCATAGATATACTACTTCTGAATCCCCTGTCTTGTTGTATTGTAGTAGTTCTTCACCTGTCTTGATCTGTCAGTTTTTCATTTATTTTCCTTTTCATTTCTCTTTGAGCCATTGGTCTTTCCAGAGCTTATCTTGTCATTTTCACAGATTGTGAACTATTTGATTGTCTTGAGTTTCCAAATTAAACTTCATAAAATGTGGCCAGAAAAATATGCTTAATAAGATTTAATTATTTTCAAAGTGGTTAACATTCATTTTGGAGTTTATGATCTATTGTGGTGAATGTTGCATGTTGACTGTGGAAGAATCTTTATTTTCTGCTTTGGATGGGATAGTCTATACGAATCCGTCAGGCCCATTTTCTCTTTAGCATTATTAAAGTCCAATGTTTCTCACTTTATTTTATGTCTGGATGATCTATCAGTTGTGCAAAGTGAGGCACCAAAGACTCCCATCATTATTATTATACCTTTCTTTTTACTATTTCATCATAATAATATTTGGTTCACATAGTTAGCTCTCTTATGTTGGATATATACAAGAATAAACATATTGTCTGATGAATTGACCTCTTAATAATTATAAAGTATATCTCTTTGATTCTGTGACATATCTTGACTGAAATTATTTTTCTTTCAAATACAGCCTCCTCTACTCTCTACTACTAATTCTACAGAAAATATTTCTCATATTTTTACTTTGAGATTATTTGCTAAGGTGAAATGAGTTTCCCATAGACAGAATGAACCTTGGTTGCATCTCAATTTTTTGTCATTTTAAATATATTTAGCAGTTAATGTCTTTGGAGGCAATATTCTATTTACATAGAACATTTAAAGAGAATGATGTTATTGTAATCTATTAATTTTTTACTGTTTCGTTTAGAGTGTCATTGTTTCTTTGTAGTTACTTTAACTCAGTGCCTTTTTTTAAAATGTAGCTGTGTGCTTTTTAATGTAGCCTTATCACTTTCTTTTGTGTAACTACTTAAGGATTTCTGTGTAGATGCCAGGAAGCTTTGAGTTATACAAAGTGACTTCCAGATATTTGAAGCTGATGAGTTCCAACATGTTTTGAAACCATAGTTAGTACCAAAGTCTACACAATCAATAGTTGTTTCTATGCATAATGTGCATGATAAACTTATAAATTAGGCATAGTGAATGATTACAAACAATAATTAATGATGAAATAGAAAAACTGTAACAATATATTATGCTAAAATGGCCTCCATCAGTCTTCTTTTCCTTTGAGGCCCTTATTAAACTAAATAAAGGTTACTTGACCACAAGCACTGTGATAGAATGGCAGGTAGTCTGGTAACGCAGACAGCTGCTAAGTGATTAACTGGCAGATTGAGAATAAGGTGAGGAATGCTGGACAGCAGGGTGATTCATATCCTGGGTGGGAAAGAGCAGGGAGGGGAACAATTTCATCATGCTACTATGAATGGCATGCAATGTAAAACTTATTAAAGTGTTTGTTTCTAGAATTTTCCATTTCACATATCCCGAACAAGTTCATCACATTCCTATGAATGATATGTCATTTAAAACATAAATTGTTTATCCTGAGAGCTTTCTATTTCATATTTTCAGACTGCATTGATCATAGCTGTTGAATAAATATTCATAAAACAAAACTTTAGACAGGCAGGGGGTACCATTTCAAGGCTATAACACAACAGCAATTTAATATCAACAGCTATTTCAGGCTAATATATTCAATCATATTCAAAATTTCTCTTATTTTACTCTCCCTTTGCACCAATGCTTTTTTATGGCATGAATGTCATAGCCTACATTTAAAATCTATTTATATTCATTCTTGGAGAATTTTATACATTGGTGCAGTGTATTTTGATCATGTCCATTCCCCATTCCTTTCTCAAAGTCCTCTCAGACCTACTAGGCACATCTTCCTCTCAACTCCATGCCCTCTTTGTATTTAATTTTGATCATTTTTATAACCATGAATCCAAATTGGGATGCTCACGTATGTATGTGTGAGTACACAGACTTCTGCTGGATCATGGAAAACCTACCAGGGACTATGCCGTTAAAGACAACTGACTCTTCTTCCCCCATCAGTCACCAACTGACAATACATTATTAGAAAACAGTGGGGCTCTTTATCTATGCTGGAATTTTAACTGGACTAGTCTTATGCAGGCAACCACAGCTACTATGATTTCATTAGAGCAAGTGCCCTGCCATGTCCTGAACACATTGTCTTGAAACAGTCCTCCCCCACCTCTGCCTCACAAAACCCTTTGTCTACTCTTGTGCGATTTTCCTTGAGCCTTAGAGTAAAGGGGAGTGATAGGAAGATATTGCATTTAGGGAAGAAGGCTGTGTTTTTAATTGTAATACTTTTAATCAGGTATACAATTTCTTCTTTTAAAGTGATTATGTACTACACTGTAAGAGTATACTGAATTTGACAATGTGCTTGCCTTTACTATGGTAACCTATTTTTGTGCCCTTTCCTGTTGGCACGTCTTTCGTTGCAATTTGCAGATGTCCTGTTACCTTTCTTGGGAGCAGATCTAAAGGCAAAAAGTTTCTTCAGATTTTATTTGTCTGGGGGCCCTCTATACTTAATTTCAGAGTTTTGCCCATAAGATTTTGTTTTTGCTGATTTTGTTTTCTGTAAACATTGGGCAGACCCAGGTAGGCATGGACCCTTGGGGAGACAGGGTTTCCTTCAAAACTTTGACCACTGAATCTGGGAGAGTGGACTGGCTCCAGCTTCACAGTTACAGCCTCAGATGGCAGAGGTATTGCCATGTATGTGTGAATCTTACTGAGGATTTGGGAAAACTTCTACCAGGTCACTCAGCAGGTTTCTATGAGAGCTAAATTGCCCCAAAACTTTAGCTGAGAGTCACACAGTTGCCTTATAATACACAGTTGGTTGAAGGTTTGCAGTCCTGACTCAGAAAACATGAGCCAATATGATTTCTGCTGGGTCCCAGGCTGAGCAGGACTGCTCATTGATTGTGACTAAGAAGGTCTAAAGCTAAAGTAGACTGATTCATGACTCTGGTGGTTTGAGTGAGACAACCGTCATATTTCCAGTTATTTGAAAACTTGGTCCCCTGTTGGTGACACTGTTAAGGGAGGCTGAGGTGATGTGCATCGCTGGAGGTTGACTTTGGGGTTCTAAAGCTTCCTGCCATCTCCAGTTCACTCTCTCTGCTCCCTGTGTGTGGCTGGAGATGAGTGATCTCAACCACTGTTCTAGCTGCTGTGTCTGCCTGCTGCCATGTTTCTCCACCTTGGTGATAATAAACTCTTATCCCTCTGGAACTGTAAGCCACAAATAAGCCCTTTCTTTTATAAACTGCCTTGGCCATGCTGTTTTATCATAGCAATAGAAAAAAAAACTATCATAAAGACTCACATGACTGAGATTGGTTGGCTAGAGTTGGGACAGGGAGATATGGCACAAATTTAGCTCCTTTAAGACACTTGGTGCATGGTGATGATGGCTGAATTAAGATCATAGTGGCATCTAGCAAAAGTCCATCAGCTAATGGAACTGTTGCAAGGTCTTTATCCAGACACACAGTGATGAGCCTGTCACTCAGCTTTACAATATCTTGCCTGAATCCCCAAATCCCACAAAGGTGATTCTGCCCACATACAGATGCCAAATTGTGACTGTGGAAATATGAGCAGGGTCTCCCCAGTCCAAATGATACTATGGAGGTATCATCTTGATAGATGAGTAAGGATTTAAAGAAAAAAATGCATAGGACTGCTTCAGATGATTCAAAGGTGGTTATTGATTAGGATCTGTGAGACTGGATGAGCAATAAAAGAGATTAAGAAACTGAGAATATAAAATATGTGATTCCAAAAGTGAGATATAATTTTACTGGGATCAATTGTAGGAGTAAAGGCTTAGAAGAGAAGGTAGATAGCATAGGTTTTGCTTTACTCAGAGATGACAAGTAAAATCTTCATACTGAGTAAAGGAATCGATGTGGAATCTTTTAGCAGACTGAAAGGATTCTTCAGGCTCTGCCAGATGAAATCTAATGACGATAAACAAAAGACTTGCAGGTTCGAATCTAAACAGTCATTTGCAGAAAAAAAAGCAGATCTCAGGTGTGTACATACTCAACAGTCACACACATACATACAACGGACTATAAAAAATGAATTATTAGGGGTTAAGGAGTCTTAGCTCTACCCCTCAATAGCAGGGTGGTTTGGAGTATAACCTGCAACCTCAGCTGAAGGGAGCTGATTGCTCCCTTCCTTGAAGATTAAATCTAAATATGTTTCAAATACCAAATAGATTGGCAGACATACTAGTGACCCAAGAAGTAGTAATTTACTTCTCCGCATTGATTACACACCTGAACTGACAAAGGACCTGTTCCATGAGCATACCAACAAATTAGGAACTCTGAATTTAAAAAAAAAAAGAATGACTTACATGGTAAAGATCTTGAATACCACATTCTCCCTGTGTCATTAAAGGGAAGTAAACAAACTTGGTATGGTTGATATATGCATATCTGTTATACATACAATATTATATATTATTATTCATTATAATCTATTACATTTTAACATATTATACCATTGTATATTATAATATAAATATTATTCAGGAGCTTCTGAATACAGGTGAAATAAAATGTATTGAATAGTTTTAGAATATAGAACAAGAATCATCAATCCTTTTGAACTCCTTAGTCCCTGTTTATGCTTCAAATCTTATGCTAGTATCACATTTTAAGATTTTTTTAATGACTAATTTTTTTCACAGCACATTTCTATTGTTGATTATCTCTCTCTGCAGGATATGTAAGTTCCACAAGACCGGGGCCATGCCCATTTTACAAACCACTATATCCCCAGTCATCAGCATGAGACCGGAGGTATAGATGTTGAATATGTCTCCTTACCACTTCAGGGAAGGGAATTCATAGGAATGATGGATGACACTCAGATACTGTGGTGTCAGGGCAGGCTACAACAGAAAAACCTAAAGAGAAGCTAGCCCCAGGTACACATTAGCTACCTTAAGATCAGAAACTGATTTAACCTAGTTACTAATCTTTTTTAGCACAGTGGTCAGACTTTCCGCATTCAACCCTGGGTACTTAATAGGATTTCCATCTGAACATGTGGTAATATTGCTGAGAGCTAATAGGGAGAAATAACTTTGCTAATCTAAGGACAATTTCCAAGTTAATGAAGTGGAAATTATCAGAGGAAACGAAGGTCAAAGCCTAGGCAGAGGCTTTTAGCAAAGGCAGGCAGCCACAGCAGGCACCTAAGGACAAGGGGCTCTTATTTGATTGGGAGGGCATCTTAGTCATGCAAATTAATGGGAAGGAAGTAAGGAGGGAGTTACCTTGGGCATGAGCGATGATGGCAAGTGACTGGAGACATATGGCCACGGAGAAAACTGAATTATGTCAGCTTGCAGTGATTCACAGATAACAGCAAGAGGCTCACAGAGGCAGACTGAACATTCAGGGTGTTATGTAATCACGCCCCAGTGATGCATGAAAGCACCGTGCACTCTGGTATTTGCAATCTGACACACTTGCTCTGTTGAAGAATCCTGGGGATTTGTGACCCTGGAGCCTCAGTTTGCATAGCTAAAAGAAACATTGCCTAAGTCTTTTCAATACCTAGAGAAGCCATTCACACTTTTATTTTTATCAGTGCTCACTCATCCCTTCACTAGTGTATGTCTTTATTCAAGGAGCTATTCAAAGCCTAGTTTGTAGCCACCTGTGGGTCCAGGTGGTATGTTGCTTCCTCCTTTGTTACTCATGCTCAGTCAATAATCATGTCTGTTAGAGATGATTACAAGGCTCAACACCGAGGACCCTGTCTCCAGCTCATCCCCTTTTACTCTTCAGCCAGTACGATCCTGTGATCTGAATATGGTTCTCTCCTGCTGTGTATCTCTCCCATCTCCTGTAAACGGTGTCCATTCACCTTTGCCTCATCTATACTTTCATAATGTTCCATTGAGCATTGTAAGTTGTCCTTACCATTCTGATTTCATTGACTAGTCGGATGGGTTTCTGACCTGTTTGGGTGACTCAGAGGGTCCACCTTTTTCCTGGTTATGGAGATTGGCTCAGCTTTAGACATACGCCATACATCGTGTCAATCAGTTAGGAAGTATCTTGGAGCTAGACTGAACCAGTATCCAAGGAACAAGGCTCCTTGTGTGCTTTCTAATGCTGATAGTAAGGTGCCAAAAGATCGGTGCTTGAAATAACAATCTAGGAAGTCATGTTCAGGCAGAAGAGAAGTTCTTTAAAGAATGAGTTCTTTTGCTTAGGAGATCACAACACTGAAACTAAGATGCTTGCCAGTCTGATTTGCTTTAGAGGCTCTGGAGAATCAAAAATCTGGTTCTAAGCTCATTTTTGTCAGCAGAATCCGTTTTCTCAGTGTTGCAGAACTGACATCCTAGTTTCTTTGCTGATTGTTTACTGGAGACTGCTCTCACTTTCTAGAACCCTCTGGGTTATTAGACAGAAGAACCTTCCATCCTTAAAGCCAACATAACAGTCAGATCATTTACGTTCTGAATTTCTAAATTTTTCTTCTGCCAAGAGCTGAAGAAAATTTCTCTCTTCAGAACTCATATGCACAAGGTAGGGGTGTTTCATACTTTTAATATCGGCCCTCAGCAGACAGAGACAAGCAAATCTCTGTGAGTTCGAGACTGGCCTGGTCAGAGTGAGTTTCAGACAGCCAAGGCTACACAGTGAAATCTTGTCCAGAGAAGCAAAAACAAAAGCAAAAGCAAACACATATGCAGTTAGGTCAGGTGTACTGGGAGTTATGGTGCTTAAAAGAAATCCCACACTAGCTAAGAAATAAGAAATAGTCATTTATTAAGGGATAAACTCACAAATCAGAATTCTCCACTTGACAGGTTGAATCACGCGAGCAGCCAGGCATGTTGCGAGGGGAATGAGAGAGAAGGAGGGCACACATGCTTGGCTTCCCAGTAAATAGTAAGAGAGGCCACGCCCCAGAAGGCGGGCTAATACAAGCTGTAATACTTCCTACACCAGTCAGGCTGATTTGTCCAAACATTTTAAGGTTTACTGCAGTATAAAACAATGAAATAAAGCTTTGGATTTTGTTCACCTCATTCTTTTCCTACATGTTATAGCTGCTTATAGATACAAGGGTGGCAGTTTTCATAAGTGTCTGTAGTCCTGAACAAATGTGTTTACAAAGAAAGAGGGCCATGAAGAAGTGCAAAGGTGAAGGGAAATGAAATAGAAATGATAGACACATAGTTTAATCTATTCCAGCTGGACCTCTATCTGCTTCTCCTGTGACATGCGACAATGACTTGTAGATATTTTGATTCGTGTTGTTATTACTTGTAAACCCAAAACGCAAAAGTCCTAACAAATAAGCATTTGGCAAAATCAAAGTTTCTTCATTGTTATTGACAGAAGAAGCAAACATTGTATGCATGGCCATTTGGGGTCTGGTCTTTGAGGACCTCTTAGCAACATCTCTCACTACTGTACTCTCTATCCATATACACGTATAGATGAGTACACACGATCACTCATGAGTGTGCACACTCACAAGCAGTCTTAGGGCTTACTATTGCTGTGACGAGACACCATGACCACAACAACTATTATAAAGAAAACATTTACAGTTTCAGAGTTTAGTCCATTATCATCAAAAGGGGTGCATAACGCTGTGCAGGCAGATGTGGTGCTGGGGCTGAGAGTGTTATTTCTTGCAGGCAATAGGAAGTTGACTGACTGTCACACCTAGGGAAACTTGAGAAAAAGACCTCAAAACTGGCCCCCACAGTGACACACTTCCTCCAAAAATGACACACCTCTTAATAGTGCCACTCCTGTTGGTGGGCATTTTCTTTCAAACCACCACACATGCATTCACACACCATACACATTTTTAAGCATTATGCTACAATTATGGAATGTAATATACTTCCAAGAGTGTGTCAACCTTTCTTTTCTGTAGATGTTACATTTTCCTGAAGAATCTTCTACTGTAAACTGCCAAACTGATTTCTATTTAGCAGTTTTTTCTCACATTAAAGATGACTTCCTTCTATTTTGTTGATTTTTCTAAGAACCAGCTCTTTGTCTCATTGATTCTTTGTATTGTTTTCTTTGTTTTTATTTTATTAATTTCAGCTCTCAATTTGATTGTTTTCCTGTATCTAGACCTTTGAGTGAGTTTGCTTCTTTTTGTTCTAGAGTTTTCAGGTACTCCATTAACTCACTAGTGTGGGATTTTTCCAGCTTCTTTATTTGGCATTTAGTGCTATGAACTTTGCACTTAACACTGCTTTCATTGTGTCTTACAAATTTGGGTATGTTCTGTGGTCATTTTCATTGAAATTTAGGAAGTCTTTGATTTCGTCCTTTATTTCTTTCTTGACCCATTGATGATTCAGGTGAGCACTGTCTAAAATCCATGTGTTTGCGGGCTTTCTGAATTAGTGTTACTGTTGAATTTTAATTTTAAGCCATTGTGATATAATAAGACATTTGGGTTATTCCATTTTTTAAAATCTGTTGAGGTTTGCTTTGTTAGCTAGTATGTGGTCAATTTTTGAGAAAGTTTCATGAAGTGCTGAGATGAAGATATATTCTTTCATGTTTGGATGGAATATTCTGTAGTGCCTGTTATGTCCGTTTGTGTCATAACATCTGTTAGTTCCTTTATTTCTCTGTTAATTTTTTGTCTGGCAGACCTGTCCAGTGGTGAGAATGGGGTGTTTAAGTCTCTTACTATCAGTGTGTGGGGTTTAATGTGTGATTCAAGCTTTAGTAATGTTTCTTTTATATTTAAGAATGGGCTTGTATTTGAGACTTAGAGGTTCAGTACTGAGATTTCCTCTTTATGGATTTTTTTTTCCTGTGACTAATATGAAATGTCCTTCATTGTCTCTTTTTATTGATTTTAGTTTGAAGTCTATTTTGTTAACAATTTTCTGGATAAATATTACTTACAAAATTAAATCATGACCAGATAAGCAAATTAAATAGACAAGTAACTGTTAAAGAAATAGAAACAGCCATCAAAAGTCCACCCTAACATCTACCCCATCTATGACCTGCTGGAGTGCATGAAGGGACTGGTCCTTTGGAGCCATAACCTCAGGATCCCCATGACTTGGGGCAACAGCAAGATATCCTACAGCAGTTTTGGTGAGTGTCCCATGATGATGGCGTGTCAGAGGCCTTGAACCAGGCCAATGACTCATTGCAATGAACATTTTGTGGATGGGGTTGATTGAACGAAGGGTACACTGCATGACACATTGCAGCACCAATGTCACTAGGATGAATAAAGAGGTATGGGAAAGGTGGAGGAGCAAGGTGGGTTTCTTTTTGTTTGTTTTTAATTGATTTGGCGGGTTTATTTTGGGAAGGGATACTGCAGGGGAGAAGGAAGGATATGGAGAGACTGGCAGGTGAATTGGATTGGCGTGTACAATGTGAACCCCCCCCCAATCAATAAAGGATAATGCTATAAAAAGAAAAAAAGATAACTTCCTCTAAGGAACCCTCAATCTTGGAGAAGTCTTCTCTAAGTCTTCCACAGGAACCTCATATTTTCTCTGTAACTGCTCATATCACAACACATAGCGACTATAATTTCCTTTAAGTTTTAATAGATTTGAAGTTAAATGAAGGAAGGGCAGTGACTCACGTGAACTTATACCTTTTGTATGTTTCTCATTGTCCAGAATCTAGTGATCACAATAAATAGTTATAGATTCAAAGAATCATCCGTGCATCGTGCAGACAATGTCTAATGAAAGGGAAAATCCAACTATATTAGAACAATTGAAATTCCATTCTGAACTTTCTGGCTGTGTCCAACACTGGATGTTTTTTCTAAGATTTTGTTGTTGTTGTTATTGTTGTCGTTATCCTTGAACTCATGCTCATTGGGTGAAAAGTCTTTTGCTTCTAAGGATTAACACTTGTCTTTAATTACTGACCCTACTATATTCCCTTCCTCATGCTTATGCTTTTCACTGGGACAAGCTCTGGCTTTCCTGGCAATTCCCCAGAAACATCACAGCTGGTCTCTCTGGCTTGAAGTTCCTCCAGTGAGATGATTCACATAGCCCTCAATCTGCCAGATTTGACTTGTCTTGGCAACAGGGAACTGGCATCAGCTGCCAGCCGTATCTCCAACCCTTTTAACTAGAGTCAATAATTTCTTTCTCCTGAATTCTTGGTTCCAGTAAATTTCTAGTCTGTTTTCACCAGGAAAGCAACACAGCATCAACTCTCATCTAGCATCAATATCACTACAGAAAGCTCGGGCAGTATCAGTTGAACCTAAGGTGGACTCAAATATATTTTCAATGAAGGCTTTTCACCTCCTAATTGTCATTAACTGGATTCTTAGAAAGGAATGTAATGTATCAGTTTGTCACAGCACCAGTGCATTGAATTACTAACATATGCCAACTCCAATTATTTCAGTTTCCTGCCAGGTCGTTGACTGTGTCATGAGAGCTTGCTGGGGCATCTTCATATCTCAGAGCCGTTTAATGTAACCTTGCTCTACATGCCTGTGCTTTCCTGTTATAACCCGCTGACAGCAGATCTCTACAACTGTTAATTTCTTGACTCTGTTGGCAAAGAAGATCAGCTTATAGCAAGCCTTGGTTTACCAGGTGTCTCTAAGTGCTCCATACTGGATTCACATGTAACATCACCAACGCCTTTTCTTTTTTCTCCTCCAATAGGTTATTTCTTTCTTTCCTTCTTATCAGACGTCTTTTATCATTTTTCCTAATATGGATTAAATTAGGATACAGAATTCCCCCTGACCCTGCCACACACACATGAATGCAAATTGGTTGTAGAGTTAATTCTATAATAACTATTCAAGCAATTCTCTCAGAACTTGATTAACTCTAACCATACACTAAAAGGGGTATGCTTAAGCCCAGTAATTCATGATTCCATGGGTCTCTAATTTTTAAGTTCCATCTTTAATTTTTTCTAAGTTATTGGCATCATTTACTTTCTATTTTCTTCAAAAACTTTTCTCCTAGGATTACCTCTATATTTACAAAGCATTTTAGACTAAATTGAGCAAGTTTCATTCCAAAAGATGCTTTATGTCCTGACAGACCGTGTTACTTTCCAAAGGAGTCTCTAGCTTGAAACTTTGTGGCCTGGTTAGTTAGTGTGCTCTTGGAAGCTATTGTGTATGTGTGTTTCTGCTTTCCAAAAATCAGTTTTTAATCATCTCAGAAGACCACAACTTGTCAAAACCCAGAGAACAACTAGGAGTAGGGTACCAGTCTCCAATGAATCCATTTAGAATACATCCTCACACCTGAGGATTAAAGAACAATGTGGTCCAGGGTGTGAAGGAATGTAAGAGCCAGAGGATCAGAACCTGCTGTGAGATAGTCTCCTCTAAGAATCAACAACAAGAAAAACAGGACACAAAGTAGGCAAGGGAATACAAGAAGAGAGTGCATCTGGGAGGAATTGAGGGGAACATTGACTATTAATATGATTAAAATACATTTAATGATATTATCAAGGAATATTAATAATATTGTATTGTTAAAATCAGTTTTAATGAAAATAGTAAAAAAAAGTTGAACTAAAACCTTGTTACTTGAAAAGAAATATTGAATTGATGATGTCCTAGGCAGGACAAATAAGAAAAAATAGAAATTAGGAATGTTAGAAGTGAAAGATATCACTTCTGATGAACAGATACTAAAAAATATGATAAAAGTATAAAAGCTTATCCTCTCAAATCTGATAAAACAGTGATAAGCCCTTGACAATATACACTCATGGTATCATGGTATGATATGATGAAGACAGACTTTGACTTAGTGGCCTTTCTCATCTACCCCCATGGTTTTTATTTAACCAATGGGGAATCATGAGACAGATTTCAACAGGACTACCTTTAAAACACCTGGCAGGAAATGCTGAGTCCCGTGGAAACATTGTTTTAAATAGTGGAATACAAGATGACGTATTTATATTTTGTTTCTTTCACCCAGAAGTATTCTAGCTTAACCATTGTCTAAGTTTTATATATAATAAAATTATTTGGTGGATTATACTATAAACTGCTTTCAGAAAAATCTCAGTACACAAAACACCAGTACATGGACTGTCACTTAGTGTGTATCTCTGGCAAATGTGACAATTATCCATGTGTGTATTTAGTCCCTATGATGGCTAGTGTTGGTTGCCACCTTGACTGGATCTGGACCCAATAGGTAAACTACTGGATTTTAAATTATCACCTTATTTGAAGCATAAGATCTACCTGAAATGTGGATGGTACCCTCAGGTGCCAGCCAGGACAAAAGAAGGTTCAAAGGAAAGCTTCATTTTTTTCCTCACTGCCTTCACAGCTCTCTGGAAAGAGCTCTCACTGTCATTGATGCTGCTGCTTCTGCTGTTGCTGCTGCTGCTGATGCATTTCTTCACTGATATCAGAATCCATCTTCACTGGGCTTGTAATGTGGACTGAAGACCATGAAAGCTCCTGGCTGGGAAACTGAGGAATCTAGCCTTATGGACCAGGTTGCTACCAGATGCTTGACCTCTCTAGTACCCAGATAACTGTTGTTGGGCAATGTCATGCAAGCCAATCTAACACATACCTTTTAATATGCAAATTCATCCTATCAGTTTGGCTCCTGACTAATCCAACCTTCTACTTCTCCTGTTTTAACAGAAGGTGAGCACACAAAGTAGATATAATCTCAGCTTCAGTTATGAACTGGAATGAGCTGATTAGGTGAGAAATTTATTTTGCATTTGTGTACCACAACATCTAATTTTGTCATAATGGTTAAATTTCTGCTGAATTTTAATTTTAAAATTTTCAATTTTCTAAAATAACTCTCAATTACATCTATGATTTTGAAAACAATACATTTTCCTTCTGGCTAACCATTGCTATCCTAACATGCTGTTACCCGGTTTATATTCTCCCTAGAAGCCCTGCTTATCTGCAGAATCCCTCCTAATCTCAAGAGGAATCTGTCATTTTCTAGCCTCATCACCTGGCTTTCAGTGAAGGTTGGTTTCTTGTCACAGCTGGCATGTCCCCAATGAGCCACAAACCTGTTTCCACACACGCTAACGGTGGGGGGGGGGAGGCACTTGGTGATTTTGTACTGTCACCTTGTTTACACCGGCCCTTACGGTGGCGACTCGCATTTTAATTTTCTAATTTGTAAATGTGTTGCCAAAAATAGAAGCAAAATTTGTCTCAGGGCACTCAGACACTGTTCTCAGGCTCTAGAATTTAAATGCAGGAAAATGAGTTACTAAGAGGCACAGTTTCCCTATGTCTTCCTAGCTGCTGTGTCCTTGCCTTCCTTCATTTCTTCTTGTTACATCTGTTCTTCCCCGCTCTTCTTTCTTCCATTTTTAAATGCTTTAGGGATTTATTTTTAATAGTTTATGGATTCATTACAAGAAACAGTTTTTTATTTGGATCATACCCCATAACACAAAATAGCCAGAACAGGGAAGAACTTGGACAACTCGTTCAGCAGCATATAAGACAAGCCTCTCGTATGATTGTCCTCCCGTGTATATTTGTGACTCATATGGCCATGATGTGGTCCAGCCAGAGCATATCCAGTTTGATATATCTCTTAGATATTCAGGTCTGTACTATGAGATTTGAGCTGTGGCCATTAGGTAGTGTCGTCACCTGAATGTATAATTCTGTGACCACTCAGGGAATAACAGATTCCAATGGACTCCCAAGCTCTGTAACACCTGACGTTCAGAGGTAACACCAAAATCTGATCCTAAATTGAGATTCTGACAGAGGTACTGATCCCATCCATAAGCTATGGTCTTTGCTGTGCATGTATCCCCAGAGCGTCTATTGTTTCTTCTGTAGCCTTTAAGGGGATTCAGAAGCAGCCTATCTTTCCTATGTTATATCATCTGTGCCCGGCA
>JABTXL010005752.1:23290226-23343196 GCA_025134845.1 Neodon shergylaensis | reverse complement strand
GGGTTCAGCTCTTGTGGCTTTATTCTTGAAGTTCTTTGTAAGTACTAAGCCAATGTTGTCAAGGATGAACAATTATCATTCTGGTAAAATACATTGCTTTTTCATCAGTCAAGGAGTCAGGTGAATTGAGAAGCACAGCAGAGTGCCCATCTCCACGTCTGTTCTTTTATTAATAGAAACAAAGAGAAACAACTTGTGGTAGGTGTCTGGTCTTATTAGTTACTAGAGGAACTCAGCAGTTTGTTGTAGCTGTTCAATTCTGAGTCTCAGAGCCATTGGCTTTCAGGTAGATTCCTTTGGATCTGAGTTTTAGATGGTGGGGGCCAGAGGGGTGCTTCAGAACTATTGACTTCAGGAATCCCTTTGTAGGAGGTGAGGAAATTAGTTCCAGAAATATGAAGTGATTTGCCCAAAGCACAGAAGTGCTGCATGGTGGTTTCTGTCTTTTCTCCTCCATAGTCCAGAATATTGGCAGATACAGGCTCAGACATGGAGGGAATGGAGGGAAAAGTAGAAAAAAAATTCTAAATAACTCATAAAATAGTTTTACCCCACTCATCTTCTACCAGATATATTCCTGACATCTCCAAACCTAAACTTGTAAAGATAGCATCTAGCAGACACACACACACACACATATATAAATGCATGCACACCCACAGAGACTCACACACATAGAACTATTAACGAAACTT
Organism: Neodon shergylaensis; assembly: GCA_025134845.1. Classification (NCBI taxonomy): domain Eukaryota; kingdom Metazoa; phylum Chordata; class Mammalia; order Rodentia; family Cricetidae; genus Neodon; species Neodon shergylaensis. The sequence continues at coordinate 23,342,501 of JABTXL010005752.1, read as the reverse complement.
TATAGTGTAATAAGATTTTAGGAGTAAGATGATCATAAGTAAGATGTTTAGTTCAGATTATTTCATTTACACAATTAGCTGAATAAACAATTCGTTATGACTCATAAAATTAAGATTGGTATTTTCTATGAGGTGAGGCCCATGGACACTTGATGCTTACTGATCTCTTGACTTTGTAGCGTGTTCGTTTTACGAATCAAAGTGATGTTTGTTTAAACATATCTGTGTTGGTTATTAGCTAGCTCTGTGGTATTTGAAGAAATTACTTAATGCACAGAACCCCAGTTTCTAATTTGCAAAATGAAGGATAAAATCCTTCTTATTTAGGATTCTTGAGGGAATGTTAGCAGGGTAATGTCTCAGACCTTTCAAATTGGTGCCTTGTACCCAGAAATGACCTCCTAGTATGAATCTCAGAAAATATGATGCTTGGGAAAGGTTAGAGTAGGCTGGGATTGTGGGAAATATGGTAATATGAAAGGGTAATGGAGATATGTATTTTAAGACAGTCTTAAGAAATGATTAAAATTTATTTATTTATTTATTTTATTTATTTATTTATTTATTTATTTATTTATTTATTTATTTGGTTTTTCAAGACATGGTTTCTCTGTGGCTTTGAAGCCTGTCCTGGAAGTAGCTCTGTAGACCAGGCTGGTCTCAAACTCACAGAGATCCGCCTGCCTCTGCCTCCCGAGTGCTGGGATTAAAGGCGTGCGCCACCACCGCCCGGCATATGACTAAAATTTCGAGGATGTCGAGTGGTTAAGGCAGGTAGGAATTTTGATAGATAATTAAATGAATTTCCCCTCATTTCTTCTGACAGTTTAGGTACTTAAATTAGAAAGGATAGTCTCTTTTCCTAATGACGTTAAAGCCAAGCAAAGTACTTTCCTTGATCATGCTTTTTCAGTTACTTGAGTAGATAGTTCCACTTATTGATTATTCAGAAATAATTATCTTCTGAGCACCATTGTGTGGCCAGTATAGTTCTACACCATGAAAATACAAACTATTGTCATTTACTTGCCTTGTAAAAGCTAACAAGTTTGACGTCTCTCTTCCTTTTTAATAGTGAGTTCACAAACTAGCTTTAGACCCATGAGTAATTGATGTCTACTGGATGAGGAAAAGTCTCATCTTTTTTTTCAGAAATATGGCCAAGTAGGTGGCCCAGGGTCTACTAAATGACTGCACACCTGTACACTGTCAGAGTGAGTTATATTCTGTGTGCTTAAAAAATGATGTGTTAAGGTTTGTAGGGGAAAGTGTGTGAGAGATATTAAAAATACATTTTATATTTAAGAAATTCCCAAAGAATGAATAACTAATTAAATAAACAAATAAATACATTCCCATATGAGGGCTTCTTCTGTCTGGACTACAACTGTTATAGGAGGCTGCTTGATCATTTCCCGACTGCCCAAACTCCTAAAATAATCACACAGAACCTATATTATTTAAAACTCTGTTTGACCAATGACTCTAGCATATTCCTAGCAAGCTCTTACATATTAAATTAACCCATTTCTATTGTTTTCTATTTTACCATAAGGTTTGTGGCCTATCAGCAAGGTTCCAGCTAGCAGTTCGTGTCTTTCTCCTCTGGCAGCTCCATGGTGTCTCTCTGACTCCACCTTCTTTCTCCCAGCATTCATTTTAGTTTACCGTGCCTAGCTCTACTCTTTTGCCCTATCATAGGCCAAGATAGTTTCTTTATTAACCAATGGTATTCACAGCATAAAGAGGGGAGTCCCACATCATACAACCATGCTTGTAGCTTAAGAAGTTCTCACAGTGAGCTAATTGATGTGGGATTCCCCTCTGTATGCTATGAGTATGTTTTATTATCATTGGTTATTAAATAAGCTGTTTTGGCCAGTGATTCAGTAGAGTAAAGCCATGCAGGAAATCTGAATAAAGATATAGAAAGTATGCAAAGTCAGGGAGATGCCGTGTAGCTGTGGAAGGAGAAAGACACCAGCTGCCAGCTGCCAGTTGCCAGCTAGAACCTTACTGGTAGGCCACAACCTCATGGTGATTCACAGATTAATAGAAATGGGTTAAGATCTAAGAGTTAGCTAGAAATATGCCCAAGTTACTGGCCAAACAGTATTATAATTAATATAGTTTCTGTGTTATTGTTTGGGTCTGAGCAACTGGGAAACAAATGAGCAGTCTTTGACTACAAGATAATAACATATATCTTTCTATCTTTACCTTGTCTTGATTAATTTTATTAACTTTGAACATATCTGAAATCCCTGCTTGAACACAATACTTCAGATATCAATAAGTTATTACAGGCCATACCGGAATTAGAAAATTTATTTTCTAGTCAAGTTGATACTGGAGATTGATTCCCTGTCAAGTTGACACCCAAAAGCATCACTTTAATTTATAATACTCTTTCCCTAGGTCCTAAAGTTCAAAATTCATCTCATAATACAATATTAATTTCCTCTAACTTATATTCTCCAAAGTGTTAGCAAGTTTAACAATATTCAAAAGTCCAAGGTCCAAACCACCAAGCCTTCTTTTGAGACTTAAGTCAATTTCTTAACTGTGAGCCCTTGTAAAATTAAAAAAGAAAAAAAATCCAAAATTAATACAAACAAGATATGTATGTTCAGTGTATAATGACAGAAAATATACTTTCCGATATCAAATTGGAGAAATGAGGGAACATAGAAAGGAAATATCAGACCAAAAGCACGTAAAGCAAACATTAAATTGTATAGCTCTACGTACAGGATCCTGTGCTCCCATTGCATCTGCTGGACTCCACCAACATTGACTAGTCTCACTCTTTCCATTATGCTGTCTCTAACAAAGTCGCCTACTTATTAGTCCAGCTCTAGTACATTATATTCATATTTCCTTGGTAGATGTCCCTTAGTCCTGATATGCTCCCTACCCTGGCAATTCATTACAACTTAGACATCAGTTAGTGACCTCTCAGATCTTCCTTACAAAGAACCTGATCTTGTCACACATTGGCTGTCCTCATGACTTTCTGGGATCCAGGTGTAAGTCTCTCAGAATTTCCCATGCCTGCAAATCAGACCCATGTGGATGATGCTGCCCTGTTCTGCTGTTATCTGGTGATACAACTTTCCCTCTTCTACACAGTGGCCTCTGTGCTTTGGTAGCTAAGCTCAGGAAGACACTTTCCCAGGTAATTATTTTTAATGAGGGAAATCCTTCAGAGTTGTTCTCAGTTGAGTCTTTCGCCTCTCAAATGAATTTGCTGTTCTGCAAGTTAAAATCTAGGATGAAATCTTGTCCTCAAGGTACCTTTTGTCTTATCTCAGTGAGAAGTGAGACGTTTATCTCCAATTTACTAATATCATTAACAATTACAGACTGTCTATCTATACCTTCATTCTCTACAACTTTATGCTAACCATCCTTTCATTAACAAACTGCATCATTAACATAATTCTTTTTTACTTGCTTACCTTTTGCTATAAATTTAAGACCTTTGAGCAGTCACCATGGCACAGTGTGAATGCTGTACTGTTTTGAAATTTACTCTACTAAAATTAGTCTGTGACATTTGAATTTAGGCTGACTGTAGTTTTCAGGACATGGGCAGAATGTATCCAGATTCTTTGTGAGAATACAACGTTAATGGATTTTCATGCAATTCCTGATAGCGTTCGTTTCCCTCTGAACTCTTGTAAACTGAGACTTGCATCCCCAGGATGGACCACTAAGCTTTAATTAAAGCACTCGCTCTTTTTAGTTCAATTCCAAACCCTTCCAAATTCTGCCTGCAAATCAGTTCCAAAGGTCGACAAAACACGTAGTCATACAGTCACTGCAATGGCCCCACTTCTTGGTACCATTTTCCTCTAGTAGTTATTATTATTCTTGCTCTGACAGAATTTCTGACAAAAGCAACTTAAGGAAGGAATGGATTGTCTTGGCTCATGTGTCGCTGGGGCATGCAGCGCATCATGGTGCAGAAGCATGGTAGCAGGAGTGTGAGGCCATTTGTCACAGTGCGTCTCCAGGCATGAAGAAGAGGGATGAATGCAGGTGCTCAGATGAATTCCTACTTTCACCCTTTTGATTCACTCTGGGACCCTAACTAATAGGATGCTGTCACCTACATTGATGACTGCTCTCTCGATGTGATTAAAATCTCTCTGGAAGCATTCTTCTAGATATGCGGGCAGTATTATACCAGGTGATTCCAAATTGAGTAAACTGACTAAAAACAAAATAGAAAACCCATGACACAGTGGATTTTGACTGAAATTTCCACTATAATTTTTCATGATTCTCAGGTTATCAATTTTAATCTGAAGTCATAGAATTCAATCTCTTGGTTTACAAGTTGCTGACTGCTGATCTTGAGGTGTCTCAGCTTCCATAACCATGTGTTCCAATCTATTGTGTATGGTGCGTGTGCATGCACGCATGCATGCATATGTGCATGTGTATGTATGTGGTATGTGTGTGTGTATATGTGTGTGCGGTGTTATATGAAGTCTATCTATTCCATACCTGAAGTATCATAGACACATTGACAATGATTGTTCTCAGTTCAAGCATCCTTCTATATATACTGTGTTGAAGCTGATGAATTGGCTCAGTGGCTAAAGGTAATTGCTTCCAAATCAGATGACTTGAGTTTTAGCCCCCAAGCTCCACATGGTAGAAGAAGAGAGAAAATTTCTTCAGTTTGTTTTCTGTCCTCCTGTTATCATGAGCAGCATGATGTAGGAATGAGGCCTCCCACAAACAAATAAATAAATAATAAATGTCCCACATACCTCACAAATAAATAAGTAAATAATTATACAAACAAATAGATGCTCCTCAATACCTCAAGGATATATATATATATATGATAGATAGATAGATAGATAGATAGATAGATAGATAGATAGATAGATAGATAGATTCTTGTTTCTTGCACTGAAGTAGGCATTGGGGATAGAATTGATAGCAACATCATAGGATTTCTAACACATGAGGAAGCAAGAGGCTGAACTACCCTCTGGCAATTATTCATCTGAAAGAAGCTTTGTTAATGTGTTTACATTAGGTTACGCTCCTGTCATTCCTCCAGTACCCATGTAGCTCCCTCTGGGAAGCATTTTAGAGCTTAGACTTTGTATTGTAGTCGTTTACAGTATAGAAAGGCATGCTCTCCCCTGAGGACATGAGGAGGAAGGATGACTGAGATGGCAATGGCTGAGAAAATAATGTACACTCTAGCACCATAACTGCTTTACCATGAATTACTTATTTGGGTTTAATTTATAAGAAAATCTGTGTCAAAGCCACTGAGAAGTACTTCCCTTGCGGCACATAATTGGCTTTGCTTTTTAACCTTGCTGACATAGGAAGGGCAGATTTTTAATAATGTTCAATTATTAAAGTGTGTATTTCTCTTTAGTTAACTACTTTAAGTGGCACTTCAGGGGTATTTCTTTAGCTTTTAAGAAGCAGTGCTTTCCATTCAGTATTAAAGACACAGGGAAAAGAGCTGGTGTGTCTGGTTGAGATTCTCTGGTTCATTTGGAACTGCCTGTGACACTCAAGTGTCCAGGATCATGCAGACCAAGTTTGACTCAGAGAGAAAGACCTTTGGAAAAACTGTTTTTTATCTCCATATCATGGCATCCTAAGCCATGACTGCTTCCATCTTATGCTACTGGCAACACTATCTACAACTCATATACATACTGAAGCAGATGTTAAAGGAAAAATGAGAAAGAAGGACTCTCACTAGGTGATTGCGTAAGCCCATGCTCCTTAGACTTCTCTAACAGCCCTTGGGGGAGTTCTCCAACACCTCTCTTCCTCCAAAAAAAAAAAAAAAAAAGCCCAAGATCAGGTCGCAAAATCCCACCAAGACAAGACTATCATGGGCATCTCTGCCCCCAGGATATTCATAAAAAGCCTGTTTTCTACTCAGTTCTTTGCAGCTTCATTCCAGAGCAGAGTCAGCTGCATTCCATCCAGTGTCTTCCATGATAAATCTCTTGCGTGTTTGGTGTGACTTTGTGGTATTCTGTGGCTCCCAAATGCCAGGATGCCTTTCTTCTCAGAGCAGTAACACTTACAGATTGCACCTCTAAACGTAGGTTCTCTCTTATGTGTTTCTGAAGCGATTCAATATTCTAAACTTATTTTATAAATTAAGTAAAATGTATATTTTTAAAACCAGTAACTCCAATCTCAACTGTCTGTACCTAAAATTGTAGATATATAGTATTGAGATGATAAAAGATTGAAAAATTTGAGCCAAAGAAAAACAAACAAGAGGCCCTTTTGCATTGTTAAGGAAAATTCCTGACGATTAACATTTGTTTCACCCCAAAATGAACAGTTTTGTTCTATGTTCTTATCTTGATTTTGAAGAGAGTTTGGGACCAACCATTTTGGATTACAACAGAAAACTATGACGAGGCACGAATTACAGTGTGGAACAGTAGAAATCCAACACTTAACACTGACATCAGAGCTGATCTAGTGAAAGCTGAAGGATGCTATTTATTCAATCAGTATCTTGACTCTCGTGGTCAGGCATGAAGATGCTAAGTGATAAGGGAGGCTGAAATAAATAGTTGAGAGAGGGTAGGACATTAGGATGTAGATACTAGTTATCTAGGGGAAGATATGGAATTACAAGAAAATACCTCTCCACTATAAGCACCCACTCTGGTCCCTGTGTCTGTGGATTTTCTTTTATTATCCTGCTGCATGAAGACCCAATGTTTCATGTTGACTTCAATCTGGCTGCTGGTTCAAACCATGGCTCTACTCCAGACAAGCCATATAACCTTGATGAAGACATTCTATCACAATGTGGCTCTCTTTTCTCATCTAGAAACCAGGAACAATGGTTAATTACTAGTGAAGGTCAAGTGAATTAAGTAGAGCCTTAACAAGAGTGGCCAGAAAGCCATCACCAAAGCTAGTTCTTTTCATTTAGTACATCACTGTGGCTTTAGTTGCTTAGAACATGTCTTAGTCACAAAATGAATTAGCTGAAGAGTTACGGAATGCTTTATGTATAGCAAGAGCATACCCCCACAAAGTGTGCTTAGGTATGGACCATAGGGTGATGGGGAAGAGTCTTCTGTTTTGTGTTAATTTCATTGGTTAAATAAAGAGACTGCCTCAGCCCTTCAATAGGACAGAAAATTAGGTAGGCAGAGTAAACAGAACAGAATGCTGGGAGAAAGAAGCAGATTCAGTGAGTCGCCATGATTCTCCCACTCCAGACAGACGCAGGTTAAGATCTTTCCTGGTAAGCGCACCTTGTGGTGCTACATAGATTATTAAAAATGGGTTAAGAGGCTGAAACTATTGGGCCAGGCAGTGTTTAAAAGAATACAGTTTCCGTATAATTATTTCGGGGCATAAGCTAGCCATGTGGGCGGCCGGGTGACTGGGACGCAGCCCTGCCGCTCCTACTACAACAGAGTGGCGCCCAGACGTGATGGGCTAAATCCACTTAAAAACCTGAGAGAGCTTATTTCAATGCTCTGAGAGTCTGTTTCCCTATGTCTAAAAATGCAGTCAGACTTTTATGTACTGAGATGAGTTGAAATTCAACCATTTGGTAAGAGAATGGAAGAGGACTTTATAAATAGAAAACAAGTGGGAAGAAGTTTTATCAAAAGAATCCAGAATCACCTGGATATCTTCAACATACTATCATTTTATAGCTTAAGATTACTTGATTCTGGTGTGGAACCTTTCATGCCATGCAAAAAAGAAAATACGAGGAACTCCACCAACCTCTTGCTTTTGCTTATAATGGAAAATAACTCAGAAATTTCATTTTTCCCTTCTATAGTGAGCCAAAAGATTGGGAAAAAACCTGAGTGTTTTAAATACTGAAAAATCTGAGCTCCTTTAGGGGCATAATTTTAGTCAAAATATTTTTGGAAATTAAATGGTATTGTGACTAATTTACAAGTGTGTGTGTGTGTGTGTGTGTGTGTATGGGGGAGAGAGCGAGAGAAAGAGAGAGAGGAGAACTTTTCATAAAAGAAGTACAGATATTTCAAATCCAATGTTATATCTAAGACATTTTCAAATGGCTAGCTTTACAACATTACAATGGCAGAACCTATTTAGTGTCTGTTTAGTGAGTAGCTCTCCTTCATAAAGAATCACAATAAAGCAAGCCAGTGGTTTTCTGTTGGAGGTAGCCCTAGCCTTAAAACAGTGCACTAAGGGAACCTTCGGTTTACCTTGTAAATTTTTCCATCTTTTCTCACCATCGCATTTCCTATTGCTTTGCAATTGGATCATCCCTAGGGATTCCCAAGGGATGAAGTTGTGTGGTTGCGTATAGTAATTCTAGGGTAGGATCCCCATTTCCTCCATCACTTTATGCTTTCAATACAAAATCATGACAACTCTTTATGTATTTGATGCCAGTCATCAGGGTTCAAAGTTTAAAGAGTCAACCTAGCAAACTTCTGTCTGCTTCTCAGAAAATAACTCGATTTGTCACTATGTCTTATAACTTAATTCATTCTCTGGCTATAGGTCCGTTTCCTCTGACCCCTTTGATACTTTTCAGTGACTTGTGGTTGTTGTAGTGCTTAACCCATTTCCTTCTGGACCAAGAAATGTATTTCTCTACCAAGTTTGGGCAACTCCCTCATTTTTGGCCTCAGTGCAATGAGTGAGATAGAAAAAGTATCATGCCATGTTGGGAGCCAACAATTGTGGTAAGGTGATTACGTGTTTTCTAGAATATGGAATACACACACACACACACTAGTCTTAGAAGTGGCAGATGTATTGTTCTGGGGTGATACATGAACTAGATGAATGAATATATTTATTTTATATTATGTTTCAAATGCTCTGGCATCTTTACTTTGTTTTACTTTAAAATGATTTCAAGAACTGGTTTTGGAGAGTGACCCATTCCAGTGCAGTTTGGACAAGGCTCATATAATTAAATGCTTTAATCAGGTGACTTCCCCTTGCCAACAAATTATCTCCTAGTCCATGTCTTATGTTCTTCATATGAATAAACACTGCCCAGGTTAATTCTCTCTTATCTTCCCCTGGTTATGCCAGTTAGATCTTGCAAGTCTTTAGTGTATAGTTTTTCTCTGATTGGACTCTGCAAGGTGAGACTAGCTATTAGTTTGAGGGCAGCTTCAAGATACCAGATTCAGGAGAATCAGTTGCATGGCCTTAAAGAAGAAGAAAATGTTCTCACCTGGAAAAGAGTAAAATCACTTTTGCCTTGATAAGCATTCTGAGGACTAGAAGGTTCAAGATTCTCAGCTAGTTAGTATACATATTCCTCTCCTATGTCAGCTCCATACCCTTTCATAGACTGTTCTGTTTGGAGATTCTACCCTTTCCCTAACGGATCCCTGCTTTCTACATATGCAATTTGGTGAGACTGTTCATCTACTTACTCTACAGTTCTTCTATCCCCACAGTCTCCAATGCTGTACAGTGTGACCTCCAACACTGGGGCTGAAAAATCTCGTTTTATTCATTACACATTTATGTTTTTTGATAAAGCTTTAAATTAGAAATTAACATCCTAGATTTTTGCTGTGTGTGTATATATGTGTGTCCACAAGCATATGTGAACATTACACTCAACTAGTATTTTCTTTACTTCCAAATCTATTAAGCACCACAAATGTTCCGTCTTGTTCTGATCCCATTAACTGCACGAAGAAGCTTCAGTCATGTCACGAGCTCCACTTACCACCAGAAATAGAGTTTTTATTGCCTTTGGATCAGTGTAAAATACAATTCCCAAATTTAGTCTGCCCTGTAAGACCTCTTTTGTTACCAAAGCCTTAGGTAATATCTTTCAGAATGGAGCCTGCACTAGAGGTTAAGTGGTATGCTTTCCTTAGGAAGTGCAATACAAGGGTGGTAAGAATGAGAGAAAAGTGAGCTGAATCAGAGAAAGATGGGGAACACTGCAGAATACTGTGTCAGACAACTGCCCTGCTTTATGGTAAGACATGAAGAGACCTGAAGAAGACCCTGAAAATACAGGGGTTGGTCTTGTATACATTATTTTTTTGGGGGGGAGGGCAGCTAAGGTTATGTTGATTGAGGCATTGAAGAAGTAACCACAGAAGAAACCGGGCATTGACTACATGCTTTCTTTTCCCCCCAGCAATTTCAAAGGATATGGCACAGATATTAATCGGACACATGTCTGAATGGACTCCTTTGGATTTGGATGGAGAATTAGGTTTCTTTTAGTCATGTGCGATTTTTCATCTAAATGGAAGAGAGGATAGGAGCTCGGGAAGGCTAGAAACTGAGCATAAAAGTGGCCTACCTGGGCTATGCATCTACCTAGACTTGAATAAGACTTGTGGGACATGGAAACTTGATGCAGAACCAATACTTAGAAGACAGTCAAGGCTGAGAGACTGAGAGAGGACATGTAGGTATGTCTAGCACATAAACTATTATAAGAAAAATACTGGGTTCACCTCTGGAGGGACAGAAATGCAATGGGACCCACAGGTATTGAGTATTCATTCTGAGTTAACTTTACCAGAATTGGCTTACAATGCTACCCTGCCATAAATAGTCAAGTATATAATTATTACATACTCAGCCTAGCCTCCAATGTAAGTCCTCCCCTGTTGCCAGAAGCCTTAGGATAAACACTGTGTTTATCAGCATTCAAAACACATTGTATGCCTTGCCTTCTTTGGTTGTCACAACAGCCCATCAAGTTAAGCACCAGTCTATTTTCAGACTATGAAGCTGGAAAACAAAGCCTTGGATGGACTCATGATTCAAACTCATATTTCCCCGCTGTTAAAGCTCTCCTCTTAAACTCAACACAAACCGCTTTTCATATGGGAATATAGTTCAGTAAACATCTCTAGATGTTCTCTTTATATGTTCCTCCAGGAGCTTTAACTGCCCATAAAATTTGAAAATTCATCTTTGAATACACAGAGGCTTGGCTGCAAAGCTATACTCAAATAAAGACACAAAAATGTTCCACACAGATCCAGCACAGATCATCTAAATGCTGTGTCTGGTCTCTATCACCCCCAATATCTCATGGGGTGCATGTAAGTAAGACCTGGATGTCAAGTAGTGGGTCTTCCTTTTGGGACATTTTAGATGCTTAGCCAATAGTCACAATCACAGAATTCTTTTTACAGTGATCAGCATCTGAGAAGAGAGAAAGGTGAACTGCTCCCTTGGCCCAAGTAAATTGCAGAGCAGTTTTCTCTGTCAACATCTACAAACCACATTGTCTTTCTCTCAGTTGCAATCCTGTGGTCATCAATCCCACTAATAATAGACTATATAATCCCTTTCCTGTGTCTCTTTTTAATTTTGATAGACTACAAGTTCCCTAAAGGTGAGGAGGATTGATGCTTTTTTTTCCTGTCATGTTTTCCTTGTGTCACGGGTGTTGCTTGTGTATGCTGCATGCCCAAATAAATCTTCCTTTTTGAACAAATCTGTGGTGGTCTACATCTTAACAGCTGAGAAGTAGAGCTATTTGGGCTAGCTTTCCATATCTAACCTGGCATTTCTTACCTAAATATTGAATATGAATAAAATCTGCAGGTCTTTGTTTGTCTTCAGATCCTAGCAAAATGATAAAGCATATGGGACTTGGGCCTGAACCTCAGGTTTCTCCTGCACTTACAAGAAGATTGCTCTCTGCAGAGCCTCTTCGTAGAAACTCAACAAAAGTGGGTGGTACTTATAGACCATATCCATAGAGCTCAGCTTCCAACGTGGCATCTTATGAAAAGAAAGTTCAAATAGGAGCCAAGAAGATTTTTCTTGTAGGCTACTTATCAACTTGTTCATGTGTTGACTAAATTGTAATGTGTGTCTCAGTCTATTAATGTTCTTAAGTCCCTACTATTTAGGATAGGACTGATGGCAGACCTGGTTATAGAGGAATAGATCATGTTTGCGTGGAAAGCAGGAAATGGATAGAGCACTGAAAAGCATAGGTATGAGTGTCTTTTCCATGCCTTTCCCTCCAGAAAAAGATGCACTAAAGATAATTTTACTAGTGGGAAAATCACAACTTTTTAATATTTGGTTAATGACTGCTAGTGATTTTCATGCATGCTATGAGCTAATGATTAATTGAGATGACTATGTTACCGTAATGGGAATAGAGGTTTATTGTGAGACCAGACCAATTAGAAAGATATCTAGAGAATCGAGAATGTATAAGGACAACAATAAGATGAGGGATTTTTTTTATAATGGAAAGAAACCATCTTTGTAGCTACAAAAGTGGATTTGTATTCTTGTTTCATTATAGATTGACTGGTATAGGTGCCTGTTTGCTAAATATACCCTGATGGCAGGCATGATTTTTAGGAATAGGAGTGATCAAAAGAGAAAAAGCGATGTGATGTTCATTGTGTAAGTAAATTTCCATATACTGTTTCTAAGCTTGTTGGAAGCAGACTCTGGGAATGAGGATGCCCTTTCTTGTCTCCTCCAATATCTTCCATACTGAGTTAGGTTGGACTATTGGCTTTGTAAAGGGAAGGGAAAAAAAGGCAACCAGTCAAGAATATTTAAATATTGGGTTTACTGGGGAGGGGTTTAGATAGAAGAAATATCATAATACATCAATTCTACTCCCTACTAAGTTGGAAAAATATTTGACCAATGTATTTAAGGACTAATAGCCTCCAGACCTTTTCTTTTCCAAGAAGTTCACTAAGGACTAATACTATTAAACGCAATTATTAAAAACAGAAGGAGGGATTTAAGATGTAGGTCAATTTCAAGTCTGAATGAGTTCAGAGTTGAATGTTGTGTGTCACAAGGCATCCATCACTCTTCTTGACTAGTGATTTATAGAATGATAAGCAGCAATTTGTTACTCAGTATTGAGTTTTATTTTCTTTAAAATGAAACATTTGGGAATTAATGTGCTTTAAAACTTGAACAAAAATGTTTATGGTTAAAGTATCATTCATAAAAATGTAAGTCAAACACCAAAATAGTAAAGAATAAACTAAAATTGTTATGAATTTTATTTTTATATTGACATATTCCGATTGCATATATATATTAAGTGCAGGAGGAAAAATTAGCACAAGTATATTATACAATGGTGAAGTCAGAATAAATTGCCTAACCATCTCACAAACTTTATTATTTCTTTGTAATGAGAACATTCAAGCACCTTGTTTTATAGACATTTTAAATATGTAGGAAATCATAACTGTAGTGACTCTCCTGAAAAGTTTTCTAAGCACTTACATTTTAGATCTCTCTCTGTCTCTGTCTCTCTCTCTGTCTCTCTCTCTCTCTCTCTCTCTGTCTCTCTGTCTCTCTGTCTCTCTCTCTCTCTCTCCCCTGCTCTTTCCTAGAGATGTTGACTCAGAAGGACTAGGGTAGAGCTCATAGAAATCTATGTGTTTGTATGATGGCTGATTCTGATGGTGAAGAAGAGGTTATAAGCCTCACAGAAACAATAATGTGAGGTACCTGGTATTCCACTGTGATTTAAATGCAAATTATGTACCTTAGCACCCTTTTGCAATTTAGCATGCTGGTACATCTTCTAAAATATTCTTACAGGAAATGATAATATTACTATAATCATGTTGCCATTTCTGAATTATTTTATTATTTATAAATTAATTAATCTACTTGTTTATTCATTCATCAAACATTTATTTAACAGCTCCAGGATTTCTGGTCAGTGCTATGATTTCTGAAAAGAATTTCATCTTCCCTCTGTTAAAAAGCTTGCCAGTTAAGCCACAAGCAGATATAAGGTGACATTTGGGTATAGGAAGAAAAATGACGAAAAAGATGAAGAAATTTATTTCCTCAGAGGGGTGAAGAGAGAGACATATGGTAGGAAAGAGTTAATGATGCTTTGGTGATAATGAAAAAATTATTCAATATTTTAAAATAGTTATCTACCATTACTAATAGCATTAATGATAGAGTTGGAAGTAAAATTTTCATTATTCACATAGCAGAACCATAGCCTGTGTCAGTTATTAGTCTACAACACATGTCATCCTGTGTAAATAGTTTTGGTGTGGTCCTAGTGCAATTTTATTTGAAACTCTTAATTTTTATTGGTGGAATGTAAACTGATACAGCCAGTACGGAAACCACGAAGCAAATTTTTAAAATAAATGAAATAACAACTACCACATGACCCATCTCCTCGTGACCACATGTCATTGGACTGTATAACCTACCACAGAGATACCTGTTTATTGATTCTGTATTCACAATACTGCGGAAATGGAATCAACCTAGTTGCCCATTAATTGATGAATGAATAATGAAAATGGGGTGCAGAAATACAGGGGAAGTTTTTCAACCACAAAGAAAAATGAAATCATATTTCAGGAAAATAGATAGAAGTGGAAAATAGTTTATTAAATGAAATAACGTTGGCTCAGAAAGACAGCATGCATTCTCTCTCAAATACAGGTCCTGGCTTCATATATATATATATACATGTAGATTCACATGGGAGTACATGTGGGCAATTGGCATGAGACTAGACAGATGTCATGAGAGGAAAGGAGGGTTTTTAGTAAGGGAAGGAAATGAAATACTGGAGCTAGGAAAGCGCAAAGGGGAACAGTGGGACTGAAGGAGTAGAAGGGGCGATGCAAAGCAGGCAGTTGAGGAAAGGAAAGGATGAGGGAAGTTGACTAAAATCAAGAAACTTTGAAAAATGCCACAAAAAAATCTGTTACTTAGTATCCTCACTCTACAATAAATAAATAAATATATTAAAATATGTCAACAAGTGGCAGGTGCTCTGCGAAGCACTGCATTTAACAGTGAGGATATAGAATGGGCAGAGAAGATGTTATTCTGTATTTATCTACTGTCCTATTATCACACAGGGTACTCTTGATGCTCTTTTTGCCAACATCACATTACATTTAAATTCAGATGTTTCCTCTCTACATTTTTATTAGTAAATATTCTGTCCAGGTAGATTTCATATTTCATATTATTATAAGAAGAATATTAGTATGGCTTGCAACACCACTGTTTTCTAAAGCCTGGCATATTGAAACAATATAGATGCTCTTGCGTCTGTCATTCCCTAATATCATTTAGAACCTATTATCAGTTTCAAGATTATTCAAAGCAGCAACATTCTGTAAGCCACACACAGAGATACTGGATTCAAGTGAGCAATATGGCGCCGTGATTTGACGATACCCATACCTCAAGTCTAAACCAATGTATACAGGAAAATTTAAATGATGATTTTAGTTTTGGTCATCTTAATTCATGCTTAACATTTTACAGCACAAAAGTGAAATAACACATCCTCCAAATGCTATCAGCTGTAATCCATGCATTAGTATGTGACCTCTTTCAGTGGAGATCACACTATTGTGTCTCTTATATTATAACCACATGGGAGAATATCTACTGAAGAATAATCCACTTCACAAAAGAAATCATTACCTTTCACTGATCATGACTAAAAGCTGAGCCTGGGAGTGTAGAGCATTACTGCATTATTGGAGGCAAGAGAAGAATCAACCGGGATGTTCATTGATGTAGATAAATAGTCTCTGATGAAGAAAATTGGTGTGGTGTGCCTCATATATGACATGGAAAAGAATCTGCAATGGTGTGGTGGTCACTTTCTGTTTCAGAGTCTGAGAGTATAACTTTATATAAACCAGCCTTACATGCGATAGATCAGAAATGATAGAACAGTTGCCACACATGTAGGTGACAGCTGATGACTAGTTTGTATGTGTAGTTCAAGCCCAAGGGAAGGCAGCAGGCTACTGTCTAGCTCAGAGATTCAAGCTTTTCCTGTCTCTAGCTTAAGCAACATTTTCCCAAGTCAGCACATCAGCATTCTGGCAGATCAACCTTGTTCTGTCTTATGAAAGAAAATTCACACTGGCAATTAAGAATGGTACATCTGCCAGGACACGGTCTTGAAATTGGAGCCAGGCTCTGTAATGACTTCACAGACAAAAATGCCAAATAATGTGGAACATTTGTCTTATCACAAATATGGAGTATGTTTGGACATAGAATTCATCCATCAATTATTTCACAGACCTTCCTCCAAACCATTAGTTGGCAACCAACAAGACTGTTTACAGTTGAGGGAGTATTTTCATTCAGAGCATAACAGGACCTCTTACGATGGAATGGTAAATATTATTATTGTTAATTTACAAAAAAATAATACCAAGGACCAAAAGGCCAAGTCATTAGTCAGCATCATACAAGTAGGGCAAAAATAGCTGAAATCAGTGTTCAAAGCTCCAAATTTTTGCTTTTCCAACAAACAGTCAATTAACATGAGGACATTGATGTTTAATGATAATCTCTTATAAATAGGATGTTCTGCTGAGTAGCCTAAAATTAAAACGAAAAATAAATAAATGTTCACTGATTTTGCCTTTAAAGATAGTTTCTTTTAAATAAAAACTATTTTTAATATTCTAATTTTTAGTTTTAGTTTTTATCTATCTGTATGTGTCTGTGTCAGTATATGCCAGGCAGGGGCCCACTGAGGCCAGAAGAAACTATTGAATCCCATGAAGATGAAGTTTAAAGCACTTGCTGTGAGTGCTGGGTCTTCTGCTCGAGCAGCATGGACTCTTAACCACTGAGCCATCTCTCCTACTCCAAGACACCGTTTCTTGAAGCATATCCAATGCATTTACCAGCCCTATCTTGCGACATCCTTCAATGGCAAAAGGAACAATGCTTCCCACCTGCAGTTCCCAGCTGGGGAACATGCAGGCCAGAGATTTTTGTGCCTTTTTTCATCTCACAGCTTTCAGCAGTAAGGCAGAGTTGTTACCCATCTCTAAGTACCAACTCATGCTCTGTGTACTAATTCTCTGTGAGTATTTTACCCTTATCTAATAGCTTCTTACTCAGCATTCTTCAGCCTCAACCATTACTGATTACCATTCTTACAATTTCTTCTATTTTTGACTCACATCCTGTTCATAGTGAGTTACTATGGAGACATGACATATTATCAGTTTCTCTGTAGGACAGTGACCTAGCATATTTAAAAATGTTCTGGGTTTCTTAGCAACTCGACCAACATTATCCGCCTTTGCTTCCATGATCTTTTGCTTAAGTAGATGAAATTTCTGTCACAGGTTAGTTTTGGGGGATGGTAGTAGAGTGTTTAGAAAGGAAGTAAAGATTAAGCACATCAAATATAGAATCCATTCTAGCAAATTTCTATCCGTTCTGTGTTAAGGCATTTTAAAATACACAGAAATGATGAAATGGAAAATGAAGGGATTTAGAACCTACTAAATTTCAGTTCTATCCCCTTCTTTGCCATAATAAGTCTGAAAAGTGCTGTCTCCCTAAGCCTCAGTTTCCTCCAGACTTCATGTAGCCTTATACTTACTAGAGAAAGTTATGATATGAAAACGGTCTGCACATGATAAATGACTGCAATACTAATGCTATTTCTAACTTAGGGGCCCATTTGTTTTTTGTTAATCATCATTTTCTTAGAAATACATGATGCAGTGAAGGGGGGAGCAGAGGGTTTATTGGAGAAAGTGGAGATACTAAGACGGTACTGTCCCATTATGTCGTATGGGATGAGATACTCTTAATCAAACTCCTCAGTATAAAAGATCTGTGAAGATACTGTGCCAGGGAGTTCCCAACCCATAAGAAGTGAGCTCTAAGTGACTTCTGAAATGAAGAGTAATACAGCAAGGGCGAACTCATCCAGCAATATTCAAACATCTAAAAAGGACATAAGGAACATTGGGGGCTTATTGCTCTTTCCTTATATATCTTTATCTCACTCTGTGACAGGTCACTCTTACTACAGACATACATTAGAAACAGAATGCTTGTACCTTTGAGCACAAATGTCTACATCCGATACCTCCAACACTGACTGGCTCAGTTTTCTTGACAATGTGATGGGCATATTAATAAAAATGAACTCAGAATGTTGAAAAGGGCACAGGACACATCATGCACCATTAACAAGCTTTGGTCTTTCAACATAACTTCCTGCCTATTTGGCTTGACACAAAATTTCACTCTTGTCTAGATACTTCTTTGGCTTTGGCCCTGTGGTAACATTATTCAAGATTTGACTTTTAGGCATCTCTCTGGAGAAACCTTTTCTGATATTATTTTAAGCTTTTCTAGAAGATCTATCCCCTTAATATCTTTGTGTAAATGTGCATACATGTATCGTGTCTTGTACATTTGTATTATTTATTGGACTCTTATAAGATGATCACATTGCATTTCAGTCTTCATAGTTCATATGTTTTCCACTTGAGCTTCATGAGGGGAAAGAATAACTCAAAGCTCTCTCTCTCTCTCTCTCTCTCTCTTTGTGTGTGTGTGTGTATACAAAATCTACCACAGTGTTACTGAGATGCTTATGTATTTGTGGTAGGTAGAAGAAGGAAGGAAAGAAGAAAGGAAGAAGAGAGAATTATAAAGAGAAATCATGAATACTGAGGAATTGCACAAGCGTGGAGTTTGGACAGAGATCAGGCAACTAGTTTAGATGGTATTGAAAAGGGGCAGGTCAGAATCATGAGATTCTGTAGAGAATAGTAATGAACCAAACTTATTGGAAACAATTTCCTAGAAGGAACACCCTCAAAAGAATCAAGTCTATCTTTAAATGACCCTAAATAAAGAAAGCAGGGGATAAAGGTGCTGCAGAAAGTGATGCCTGCTTGCCATGGCCCTCTAGTTCACCATGTACTTAGAGCTGGAAAAATAAACTAGTCCTAAAATATGCTGTGGCTTTTTAGTATTTCAAAGGAACAATCTAGTGCCCTGCTTTTGTCCCTGTTGAGATTTTCATTAGTTTTCTGAAAAAAACTATTAATTACAAGTCTGGAAGGATGATCCTTTAGCTGGGTGTAGTTTGGTGCTGAACTTATTGAGGACAATGGGTCAAGGTGAAATGTTTCCTGAACCTGTTTCAAAGAGTGTGCTATTGGTCAGTGGAGAGGGCTTCATTAGCTCATTGGGATTAATAGAGTTTGCTGGTCCATTAAGCTTGGAGGATTTGCTCATCTGTCATCTCTCAGGTGTGTGTGATGGCACTGCCATGTGGAAAACTCTGGAATAATTCAACTTAAAAAAACTTAGTTAACTT
This sequence comes from Neodon shergylaensis, assembly GCA_025134845.1. Classification (NCBI taxonomy): domain Eukaryota; kingdom Metazoa; phylum Chordata; class Mammalia; order Rodentia; family Cricetidae; genus Neodon; species Neodon shergylaensis. The sequence goes on along the minus strand of JABTXL010005752.1, from coordinate 23,323,375 downwards.
AAAACAGGTTCATTTTCCTCTCCAAGCTAAGCTATCACATAATCCTGTTTTGTCTTTTTCTTTCAGGGGGTGGGGTATGGATATCTCATCTTGTGACTCCCTACTGAGTTGTTGCTCCTCTAGAGAATTCATCATGGAGTATGTCAAAAAATCCAGCTATATTTCCGACATTTAATCCTCACCATGCTATAGAACATTTTAGTTTGAGAGGTATCTTTATTAATTATGTCATTCACTTCTAGATCAATAATAAGAAGAGAGATAACTGTTCCTATTTTACGGGCGAGGAAATGGAGGCCCAGGGTGGTTCAGATGACTGAAAATAAATGGATAAAGGAAAAATGATTAGATGCGTGAGTCACATATTGAGTGAGTGTTGTGATTAGTCAAAGGTTTCCCCAGTCCTCACATTTCTCTGATTTGCTGTGTCTTTGAGGATTTCCCAAGAACCCGGCACTTTCCATGGTACTCCAGAGGGATTAGTAGGAAAAAATTCCCAACCTCATAAAACACTGAGTGGTTACAACAACAGATCACTACTGAGTGGAATTCTGTCTGCTATAATTAAGGCAAGTTCCAAGAACTTATAGGAACTAAGGGGAACACTGCCTCTGTGTGAGTCTTAATTTAAATTAGTTAAATGATGCAGCTTCAAGTACAGGCAAATCATATCAGTGCAGGGCTTGATGATTAAGCGTCCTTGTGCAAAGGGAAATCTATGCCTGGGTGCCAGTCTTGGTAAGGAGCACCTGGTACTAGACTTTTGCTCCTTTCCTGTTCACAAAGGGCAATCGTATCTTTGGCATTGTACTATCTTCATCCTCAAGGCTCCAGGTAGGTGCTATTAGGAGGAGAAGTTCATGGGTGATGTACCATGTGCTCTCTTTGAAGGATAATTAAGCAAAGGAATGAGAGAATATGAACAGAGGGAGGGAATAACAAAGGTGAAACCCAAGAATGAGGAACTATGTGATCTTTCCAAAGTTTGAGCAGGGGATTAAGACATTGTTGAGGAAGAGTCATAAGAAAGCTGGAGGATTGATTCAAGGATGAGTTAAACAAATTTCAATGAAAAGTATAGGTATGAATTCATTTCTGCCTCTTCAAAGTTAGGTACATCCAAACTGGCTAGGCTCCCACAAGGCCAGAACATGAAGTAGGAACAAAACCCCATGCCATTGTCCTTGGCTTCTCATCAGCCCTCATTGTCCGCAATGTTCAGAGAGTCCGGTTTTATCCCATGCTTTTTCAGTCACAGTCCAGCTGGCCTTGGTGAGCTCCCAATAGATCAGCCCCACTGTCTCCGTGTTGGACTTTCCACAGGGCAGGGAACCCTGACTGCTCTTCAGGCTGGAGAGGGAGGGGGAGAGGAGTGGGGGGAGGGGGAAAGGAGTGGGGGGATGGGGGAGGAGTGGGAGGAGGGGGAGGGAAATGGGAGGCTGGGAGGAGGCGAAAAAATTTTTTTTCAATAAAAAAAAGTTAGGTACAGTGCTAGATATGGAGTAAGTACTCAATAACATTTGTTGTTTAATATTGAAAGGGATTTTAAACCATATTAACCACTCTTATTAATCTTATTAACCACTCATATTAACCACATTTATTTTCCAGTCATCAAAATTGTCTTTTTGGTACTTTTCTAGTAGGATTAATTATAATTCAACTATTAATGCATTTGTGATGCTCACAGCTTTATAGACAGATGTAACACTTAAACACTATATGTGAGTGAAGATTAGAGGAAGGTTATGGAAAAAAGAAAACTGTTCAAGGCAGTGTCAGCCTGGCTTGGTACTGGAATGTGCAGGACTTAGCCAGGTAAAGAAAGAATAGGACTTTCTCCAGCACTTCTTGCCCCAATTTGAGTAAGCATTTCTTTTGACCAGGTGAATGAACAAGAACATATAGACCCTCAACATCTTATTAGTTGGTGATATTCATGTTGTTGGCTTGCGATAGCTAGAACAGGCTGTATTTTAGAGTCTAGTAGAGACCTGCCAGCCCAAGAGTTGTAAGAACTCATGTAACTATTTACCCAGTCATGGTAGACCTGAATGGAGATGGGAGTTCCAGAGACTGAGAAGAGCAGAGAGTACAAGGGAACTTGGGAGCCAGAGAAAGCTTGGTGTTGCTGGAGAATCTTTCAATTATGGAGACCAGCCTCCATGCAAAAGAATTTTCCAGTATGATTTTACTCTCATGAAAAATCTGATATGATGACTCAAAAATTGTAAACCATAATGTAAACAAATTTACATAAACTTGTTTAGCCAGGCACTGATGACATGTATACCTGTAGCAGGAAAACAAGGAGTTTATGAGATATACTGTCCAAGGCATGAACAAATATCAGTGTGTAACCTATCTAAACAAACTTTAGCCTCCAACAATCAAGTTATGATAAGTATGGGGAGCTCTGTACCTTCCAAACACCATTCCATGATCATAATTCCATAATTACATGGGACTTGTTAAAAGTCTTTTGATAGCCACTCTAGGTTCAAGACTCTTGCCAACCCTAAGGTGGCTCCCTTAACTAAGAATTGTGCTTCCGTGCTCCCCTATCCAACCTTCCTTTATCCCAATCATCCTGTTTCCCCAAGTTTCCCTCATCCTCCCCTTCTCACTTTTCTCTCCCCATCCCCGATAATCCCATCCCACCCCACCCCCAAGATCCCAAATTTTCTCCCCGGCAATTTTGTCTACTTCCCATAGCCAAGAGGATAATTATATGTTTTTCCTTGAGTTCGCCTTCTTATTTAGCTTCTTTAGGTTCACCAATTATATACTCCGTGACCGTTATTTATGGCTAGAAACCAATTATGAGTAAGTACATCCCATGTTCATCTTTTTGGGCCTGGGTTACCTCACTCAGGATAGTGTTTTCTATTTCCATCCATTTGCATGCAAAATTCGAGAAGTCATTGTTTTTTACCGCAGCATAGTACTCTAATGTGTATGTATTCCACACTTTCTTCATCCATTCTTCCATTGAAGGGCATCTAGGTTGTTTCCAGGTTCTGGCTATTACAAATAATACTGCTATGAACATAGTTGAACAAATGCTTTTGTCATGTGATAGGGCATCTCTTGGGTATATTCCCAAGAGTGGTATTGCTGGGTCCAGGGGTAGGTTGATCCCGAAGGCGAGGTCCCCAGTTAGTTACTTGGGCAGCTGAGGATAGGGAACCTGAAATGACCCTATCCTATAGCAATGCTGACGAATATCTTGCATATCACCATAGAACCTTCATCTGGTGATGGATGGAGATAGTCACAGAGACCCACACTGGAGCACCGGACTGAGCTCCCAAGTTCCCATTGAGGAGCGGAAGGAGGGAGAACATGAGCAAGGAAGTCAGGACCATGAGGGGTGCACCCAACCACTGAGACAGTGTGGCTGATCTATTGGGAGCTCACCAAGGCCAGATGGAATGAGACGGAAGAAGCATGGGATAAAACCGGACTCTCTGATCATGGCGAACAATGGGGGCTGATGAGAAGCCAAGGACAATGGCCCTGGTTTTTGATCCTACTTCAAGTTCTGGCTTTGTGGGAGCCTAGCCAGTTTGGATGTTCACCTTCCTAGACATGGACGGAGGGGGGAGCACCTTGGACTTTCCACAAGGCAGGGAACCCTGACTGCTCCTTGGACTGGAGAGGGAGGGGGAGAGGAGTGGGGGGAGGGGGAGAAGGGTGGAAGGAGGGGGAGGGAAATGGGAGGCGGGGAGGAGGGGGAAACATTTTTTTTTCTTTTTCTCAATTAAAAAAAATAAAAAAATAAAATAGGAAAAAAAAGTCTTTTGATAATAGGAATGTGTTTGTTATTGTTCTATGGCTGTGATAAAATACCAAGCTCAAGGCAACTTCTTTTTTTAAAAAAGGATTTAATGGGAGACTTTGTTAAAGTTTCAGACTTTCTTAAAGTTTCTTAAAGTTTCAAGACCATAGTGATATAGAGTGTGGTGGCAGGTAGGTAGGCATGGTGCTGAGTAGTAGCTGAAAGATTCCATCTTATCTGCAAGCTGTAGACAGAGACAGACAAAGGGAGACAGAGACACAGAAACAGATAGAGAGACATATATAGACACAGAGAGACAGACAGATACAGAAAGAGAGAGACAGAGACTAACTGGGCCTGGCTTGGGCTTTTAAAACTTAAAAGCCTACCCTCAGTGACACATCTCCTGCAACAAGGTCTCACCTCTTAATCCTTTCTAAAGTCTACCAATTGGGAATTGATCCTTCAAAGTATTTGAACCTCTGGAATCCATTAGTATTCAAACCACCACATGAAGTCTTGTAGCAAGGAAACAAAGCGAGCTGATGAAATATACTGTACATGACCTAAATAAGAATGTTTAACCCATCTTAACAAACTTGAGTTCCCAGGAATCAAAGTTTGACAAATAGGCATATCTGTGTATCTATAAAACTATATTACATTACCATAATTCCAAAGCTATATGGGCCTTGTTAAAGGATTTTTCTTTCTTTCTTTTTGTTTTGATAATAAGAGCAATTCAAAAGTGCCTAGCCCCATTTAAGAAAAGTTAATAATTATGACTCAAATATGAGTCTAAAGTACTTATAAGCTTTATTTAAGCCTATTTTCTATTGTCAATAGATTGATCTCATGTCCTTTATTCAGGATGCCATGGATTTTTTTGAGCTGCTTAAATCCATCTAAATAATCGTATTCGGTTTCACTTGTAACAATTAACTGATGCAAACAAGTTAGCATTATGGCTAAAAATAATTATCTAACCAGGATTCTAGTTGTGAATAATTGGCAGTTGCTTACAACTCGTAAGGCATCAGTGGTAAGGTTACTCATGAATGAACTACAGGTTTAGTGTGCTAAGTAATTAAGCTCAAAATCATTTGTGAAATATCCATAGAGACCATTGTAACTTACATCTTCAAATCAAGTTAGTGTTTCAGACCTAGTCTACCTCCTGAAAACCTGGATTCTAATTTGCTACAATTTGAGAGTTTATTGGAGTATGTTTTTTCTTTCGAAATTGTCATATCATTGTATTTATTTGTGGGGCCCAAGATTGCACTTGACTCATCTGCATATTATGTCATGATGAAATTAGGGTAGTTAGCCATTTTCATTCCCTCACACAAAACTGAGGTCACCATTGAATGACATTCTGTTCCATGGATCCAAAATGCCAGCTCATTAGATGGTACTTAATAGATTTTTTTTGGCTAAAAATGAATATCTTTTCAAATTTAAGGGATAGATATTTCTTTTCCTTTTTATTAAGAATACACAGAACTCATTCATAATGGAGAGATGAGTTAAACAGACCCATGAGAACTAGACAAGCATTCAGTGATTTACTTTCTCATACCCCTTTTTCATTGTTTTTCTCTTTAGGTTTATTGTATAGTTCCCTCCATAGGTAAGTTTCATTGACAAGACACTTATTTCTAATTCTCTAAAATAGCAAATATGAGCTACCATGCCAGTACCAACATCTGTCAGTGGCATATCAACCCTTGAACTTTTCTTCCCAGTAAAGAATGGGGTAAATGCTCATGAGATTATATTCTCAAAGGAGAGACAAAACTGGAGGACCTCCTTTTTACAAGTCAGCCAATTTTGTCACAGTTGAGGAGAAACATGGCATGAATATGAAAACTTATGCCCACTAGTTTAATAGTAAATAACAACGGGCATCCAAGAAGTCAAACCTTCTGTGATGAATGAAATTGATCAAAGAATATCATGATCACAGTAACAACTATCTCATCTTTCAAATACCAACTATCCAATCTATTGATTTTATTATTTGGCATAAATCCTAATTCACCATTTTGAGCACTGGCAGTGGAATATCCATCATCTTATGGTTGACCATGTCATATATCATATTTAGTATGGATTGGTATGATGACTATTCTTGGTTGTCAAGTTGACTACATCTGGAATGAACTATAATCTAGAAATGGAGGACACACTTTTGCAAGGTTATTTTTATTTGGGAGACTCCACTTCTAGTCCAGACCTTTGAGGTAGAAAAACATAGACCTTTGCTCTGGATCTTGGGTGGGAAGGTATAACTTGAATCTGGAATATATCTTCTGCTGGAAGTCTATATATGGACATAGAAGAAGGAAGCTTTTGTTCTTTGTTTGTTTTCCCATGGCTTCCTAGAATATCCATTCCTTTACTGGCGTTGAAGTCTACTTCTTTGGGATTCCAGCAGAGACTGAAGACTAGTTGAGATATCCAGCCTGGATTCCTGGACTTTCCATTCATAGCCAGTAATTATTGGAACAACTAGATTATAGCCTGCAAGTCATTCTGGGAGGAGATTTTGATTCTATAAATTCTCTTCCTGACTAATACAATCTGAGAAAGTCTAGGATCTTGAATAGTTTGAGAAACAGTGAGCATTATCTAAACATTTTGGTATACACTCTTGGAAAAAGCAGGAACAACTGCCCCATTTTATAAAGTTTAGGCCAGGGAATAAAGAGAAATAAAGTTCTCTTCCCTGTTCCTTCTTCTCTTAGTTTTCTGAGTGTTTCCTTCATTTTTACAAAAGGGACATGTTGTATCAATAAAATTTTAAAAAGTGAGCTAAGATCCCTATGATGAAGATAAATTTCTTGTAGAATAAGTTTACATAATATGTTCTGAGCTAAAAAATTCATGCTGTGAGTGCACACACGTGAACACAAGCATGTATACATATAATTGCAAAGGCATACATACAACATTATCTTTGGGGCACTGACCAATAGACCATTGATCACTGACCATAGACCGTTAATTAAGATTAAAAAGAAGAAACTACTAAATATCTACTACTCATCACTGTCCAGAGCAGTTTTTATTCTGTAACTTCTGTCTTTTATTCTGTGCAAAGTCCCCTGAGCACACCAAAGCCTATCAGAATCTACTGGAACTTCAACTTCACACTAACTCTTTCCTTGGCTCTCCAAGGCTGAAATATTTTTGTTCTCACTTTTTTTTTCTCCTTTCAAAAATCCAACCATCTTTCAAACTTCAACCTTAATCTCTATCTTGGGTCCTGAGCTTAAAAGTTACTATCTAATTTCCCCAGCTTTAATAGTAAGGGTTGAATGAAACTATAACTGTTGTGCTTTTGTAAGTTTAACTTAACTCCCAAAACAGTTGAACAGCAACCTGGCTTCATTTAATTCCAGGTTATTTGGGACCTTAACTCTCTTTTGTACTTCTGGAAGAAGTACTGGGTATCCTTACTTTGAACATATTGATGCTAGAGAATGTTTATAGTATAAATATTTTAGAAGTCTCTGCATTTGAATGTAGTCAGATACAATACTTTTCAAATCTCTGCACAGATACCTTTAATACTTCTTTTTCACTACCTTCTAGAATTCATACTATATATGTGGTATTTGGATACCCGGGATCACAGTGTCAACAGCATAAAAATTGGTGCTTCTTGTGTTCTTAAAACTGGAACACACTTATTTTTTTTTTTTTGAAAAAAAATCACTTTTTTACAAGTCATCACCTTTTACAAGGGTTTCTCTATGTAGCCTGGCTGTCTTGGAATTCACTCTGTAGACCAGGCTGGCCCCAAACTCACAGAGATCCACCTGCTTCTGCCTCTCAAATGCTGGGATTAAAGGTGTGAACCAACACTATCTGGTGAGACACAGTGGTTTTGACAGAGTCTAACTCTTTCCAGGAACATTCAAAGAAAGTTCCTATTTAATAGTTGTAACCTTTGTCTTGAATTTCTGTATGAAATAATAAATGACATTATCTAACAGTCAAAAAAGAAAGAAAGAAAGTTCCTCTTCAACAAGCCCACTCTCCTGGAGTCGCCTTAAGTAGGGATCAGTTGCATTTCGTTCAATCACAATGTGCCTCTTATCTTTTAGAAAAGACCCATGATATTCTCAAGTCCTTATCTGCATTTGCCTAGTCGTAAAGTCATATATCCCACAAATATATAAGATGTTTTGTACTAGATAGTAGCATGAGAAATCCTTATGTTAGGTTTAAAAGAAAATTTTATATCTTCTTATACAAACATACCCCTCACACACCTACACTTTCCATAAATGTTTTGCTTAATAATTTGCCTAACAAAAATTACATATTGGTTTGTCACAAGTCAGGATTGTAACATATTTATAAAACTTTATTGACCTCTGCTGTGTGAAAGACTCTGCAACGCGCTAAATATATAATTATGTACTTGTTAGTTGGTTTGGCATACTTTGAGCTTCAAAAGCTTAAATTCTAATAGAAAAGGTAAATATATTATGATAAGAACCCATAGCTATGCAGTAGAAAAATGATTACACCAGGGAGTCGCAGAAAATGCAACTGAACCAAAGTTTATCCTCTGGAGAGAAATATGACCATAAACTGTAAGAGCCTAAATCATGAGATAATTGAGTCTGTTTCCATGGTTTTACACCTCTACACAATGTAAAATTACCCATGGTGGCTTGAAAATTAACATTGTGAGGGTCAAATTGGGAGATCAATTAATCTAAGATTTTTAGATGTTTTATGAGTTTCAAAAGGTCCTTGGGTGCTTTCAAGTGTGAGCAGGGCCAAAACCATTAATTTGATACAATGATTAAGTTCACTGAGCACCGTCTTAGGGCAGGTCCTATTCTAGTCAGTGGATACAGATCAGAGATGAGAGGTACACACACTCTGTCTTCAAAGGGCTTGTCAGCTCATGGGAGATCATGAGCATACTTACAAAGGTACTGTAAAATAATGTGGCTGAGTAAGGTCTATGGACCATTTGGGAAGATGGAGTTGAACTTTGAACAGGAGTTAAGCTCAGAAGAAAAGAAAATTTTCTGGAGGACTGGAAGAAGGTGATATTTGCACTAAGTGAAGAAATTGGTGGAAATATGGGCTTCAGTTTCTCAGAGAGCTTGTCATGGGAGGACAACAAAGAAATGCTGGGATCTGAGACTAAAGAGACAGCAAGGACTAAGTAACAGAAGGTCTGGTATATTGCACCAAGAAAAGCGATCCTTTGATATAAATCAATGTTTTTATATTATACACTGGAGGCCTCCTACTGGAGCATCAGCTAATGCCCTTGGGCTCCAGTTGAAATTCACAGAACAAAAATCTCTCCATGTAGGAAGAGACAAAGTCCCTAGGGAAATTATTTGTAGACCACATCCAGTTGGGGGCAACCAAAGCCTAATAAAGTTTACACCGTGTTTGTAACAAGCAGAAGCATACACCTTTAATGTTAGATGACTTTGTAGACTGAGGTCAGCCAAGTGTGAACCCTGAAGAAAAGATGAATAGTCTTGTGCTTCAAAATCTGGTGACACAAGCTCTATCTCCAGAGCCCAAGTGAAAAAGGCCTAAGGAGGTGGCGTTCATCTGTAACCCCAGCATTCCTATGGCAACATGAAGAGTTGATAGGAGACTTTACTGGGAGCATCATGTGCCTGCTAGCCTGGAATATGCAGCAGGGCAGAAATAAGGGGGCTCTTGCTGAAAAAGCAATATGGAAAGACAGAACTGACTGCTGAAAGTCTCTCTCTCTCTCTCTCTCTCTCTCTCTCTCTCTCTCTCTCTCTCACACACACACACACACACACAGTGGTACAAATTTTCCTGTAGTCATGCATGGTTCACAAACACAGATACACACAAAGACTAATAAATACAAAAAATTAAAAGACGGTGGACCGTGATGCTTAGCCTGTTTCCTTGCCTTGCTCTGGTTTGTGTAGTCTGTCTCCTAGGGATAACACTTTCAGGAAAATAAGAGTTAAGAGCAAAAAATAGTTCTGTGGTGGAAAGATGACAACATGAAGCTTCCTGAAGCCCACCTCCCATTTCATTTCCAGATGTGTGAACCTGGTTAGTCTCCTTACATCTGAAATATAATTTCCTTGACTCTGACATGTAGAAAATTACAAATTAAACAATAAGTGCAATTTATGTAACTTAGGACTCACCTAGTGCTATAAGAGACTGATATGCTTGAATTTGCCGTTCCTCAAAGGTTCATGTGTTGAATGAAGACTTAGAACATATCTAGTAGAGCCAGGAAGATGGAAGGTGGTGGAAGCTTCAGGAGACAGGACCGAAATGGAGGAAATGAGTCAAGTAGACACTCTGTCCTGTGATAAGGCTCTAGTGGAGCTTAAGTTCTCAAGTCCAAGTTTACCTGGCCGCACCGCTGTACACCACAGCCTTTCCTTCATATTTCTTCATAGATGCCATAACCATTTATTTCTTAATTCACATTGATTGTATATATTAATGATATGCACTGTGATCTCTATATGCTTGCATACAGTGGGCATTGCCAATGCCCAACTGTCCCCATTCCTGTTTTCTTTACCATTCGTGTACCCTCCATAAACACCCGAGATCACCATTCTACCTTCACATTTCTCCCTCTGGAATTTCAGGAAAGTGAAGAACAGTGGAAGGAGCAGAGTTTTTTGTTTTTGTTTTTTGTTTTTACAAATATACAATTAAGCTTTGAATTCCTTCACATTTCCTTATCATATGGGATACCTACAACAAAAATTTCATGAGTTAACCCTTAATTACAGAACATTTATTTTGCTAAGCATTCTATATCACCTGCCTCTTTGCTTGGCATCTTTTTCCTTGCATCTTACAATAATATTTATCTCCACCTTATAAACATGTGAGACGAGGCTTCAGGAAATTTGTCAAATGCTTGTCTGTTGAAACCAACTAAATTCTGAAGACTGTGTGCAGAATGTGTTGAAAGCAAACACGTTCAGGCTTGCTTGATTCATTCATTGCTCCTCATGTCAGTTTACCCCTTTGGAAATGAGGCTTTTGTCCTGTAGAGTTCGAAAACATTATAACAGGCAGAAAGCCAGCACAGCAATGCTCTGTGCCAGGCAAACAGTGTGACTCCACTCAACTCGCTTTCTTGTTCCTCCCAGGTGTCAAGATGGATGCTAGACCCTTGGTGTTCGCTTCATTAGTGTGCAATGCTCCACTCCCAGGGATCTATAATCACGGCTCAACTCACCAACAACTCAGAAAGGCATCATCTCATTGGGTGATTTCCTGATGACCAACACATGCCTACAAATCATAGCTTCTTACAATTTCTCAGATAATTTTGCTCATTTTTCTTCAATCTTTAAATTTTTATTACAGCTGTATATTTTTGTGACTGTATATAAATGTGTGTGGGTGGCATGTACCACAATGCATGTGTGGGGGTCAGAAGACAGCTTGTGGGTAGTTGTTCTCTCTTCATCGTATGGATTCCAGGAAACTAAATGGTTTGTCAGGCTCAGCAGTTAACACTTTTACCCCATGAGTCACCTGACTGTCCTTTCTCATCAGTCTTTACATTGCTGTTTTATATTGATTTGTTACTGTATGTACTGATCATTTGTTGATTCTTTAGTAGAAACACTGTCTTGCTTTAATTTTGTTCACCCCCATTAACTTGTTACATAACTTTTTAATATAATTTTAGTGGCTGCCCTAGAGCCCCAAGCACAAACATTATCAGAATTTACAATAACTAACAATTTTACTATTTCTCTAACAAAACAAGGGCCTTCAAACAGTTCAATACTTTTTCCCTTTCTCCAGTTTATACTCATGGTCAGTCTTTTTACATTGTGCGTGTACTCAACGCACATGATTGGATTTTTGCGAAGTTGACTTCCTTTATGTTTGACTGTTTGCTTACTCTTTTTGCCGACATTACAGACCTTACAGAGAAGCACACTTCATTTGAATTAGGGAGGTCAGGTATGAGTCAACAGTTAATGCTATAAGGTAAGAGACAAATAGAAAAGAAGAAACTTCTTAATTACCTACTGCCTGCTACATTAAACCGCACATGGGATGCATATACACTTGGCCAATGAACAGGTTTATGTAAATGGTAGATAGCAGAGACAAATAGTATAAACTATAATAAAGAGCTGACGTTCAATCCCAGAGATTGGTTATTTCAAACTCTGTCCATTTTGATGCATAGCATTTCAATGAGGCCTCTCATATAGTTGATTTTCTAAATTGCTTACATTTTGTGAAATATTGGCTACAGAGGGGATGGCTAGTCAAGTGATTCTTAAGATGGGAACTTTTCATTCCTGGAATCCTCTGTGGCTCTAATTTTCAACACTTTTTAAGGACCATCACAATCATGATTTTAATTATGGGTCAAGGACATTTTCATTAGATAAAGCGCTCTCACTAAGGGAGTTATCCCTTGATCACTTTAAAGTTCTGAAGTGGCAGGCCTTGTATCATGTGTTGGAATCCCTGCAGATGGGTGACCTGAAGCAAAGGCATAGTCCAGCAGATGAGCAGTATACCACACATCTGGTTTGCCAAGTAAGGACAGGTTGGTCCTCACTGGAAAATGATCCACATTCAGATTCAGCTAACTTGGAGTCAGGATCACTCATTTAACTTGATTACAGAGTCTAACTTCACCTGAAGGATTGTCTTTCTCACTTACTCTGGTGGCACTTGATGCTGTTCTTAAGACTGAATGCTTAGAGATGATTACTCAGCCCCTCGGGCTCTGTTCTCTTTGACATTATTGGTTAAGCACGACCCTCTTCCTCGTGAGCACAGATACTTCCATACCGATCTTAGCAATGAATGGTAGAAGAAAGACTAGGAATTCCTTTATAATCTACCACAATCAAATCACATCTTTTATAGCTAATTTTAATGAAACGTGGGTCCCTACTATAGAGAACAATATAAAACCCAATCTTGAAAATATACAAAGTATTCTGAGCCCATAGATAATATTAAAAATTCTCTGCTGTTAGTTTTTTCTTCCCTCTTTGGGGTCTCCATTTCCTTGTGTAGACAAAGGTCTCTTCAGTCTCTAAGTTGACTCCACATATGGACACATGAATGCATGTCTAAGTACCTATATGCACACACAAGAGGGACTGACTTTACTTATGGGGTCTATTAGACACAGATCAATTTGTGAGACACAGTCATCTTTTCACACAATTCCCAGTGTCAGATTTATCAATTCTTTGTCTTCATTCAGAGTTCAAGAGCACAGAACCAATTGTAATTTTAAGCTCTAAGCATGTGTCCCAGTTAACCTTTAAGTAGCCAGGCTAAAGTTTGTTCTTTAAGATGTCTTAGTTGGAATGAGATGGAAACATGTTGTCCTGGCTAGTTTTATGTCAACTTGACACAAGCTAGAGTTATGTGAAAGGAGGGAACCTCAACTCACGAAGTGCATCCATAAGATCCAGCTGTAGGTCCTTTTCTTAGTGATTATGAGGGAGGGCCTAGCCCATTAAAGGTGGTGCTATGCCTGGGCTGGTGGGTATGACTTCTGTTAAGAAAGCAGGATCAGAAAACAATGAAGAACTCTCCTCCATGGCCTCTGCTTCAACTCCTACCTCCAAGTTCCTGCTCTATTTGAGTTTTTGCCCTGGTTTCCTTTAATGATGAATAGGAGATTTTGCCCTGGTTTCCTTTAATGATGAATAGTACCATGGCATTGAAAGCCAAATAAACCTTTCCTCCCCAACTTGTGTTTTTGTCGTGGCGTTTCATCTCAGCAACACCAACCCTAACTGAGACACAGGTACTTTCATTATCCTGGAGAAAGTGCCCATGAATAAATTATGTATACAGCCTTTAACAATGAGCAATGTATTTCAGATTAGTATTCTGAGTCTGATTTAGCATAAAGAAGCATGTTCTTTACGGAAGGACAATGGAATATAGTTTTAAAATACTTCTTCCATGCTCAATCGAGGCAAAGCTAGTGTAATAGTTGTGAATGAAGGGAGTGAGAGAGAAGGGAACACACAGTAGAAAAGGCAAATGAAGGGGTGACATGGCATATATGTGCGAAACCACTCAATGAAATTGAGACGAGAGAAGATAAGGATGAAATCACTGTCTTCAGCAAGGGTATGTGTTCAGACTGATGTCTTTATCAATGTTTAATTTCATATCAGCATATTCACTCTAACCCGAGATGTTGTTTACAATATCTCTTACACTGAGAGGAAATTGGTGAAATATAATGTTTTGTGGATTTTAATATAGTTTCAAATAAACATTGAGGATCATTTGCTTTCAGGGTAGTATGCATAGTTAAGACTTTCATGGATCCAGTTTTTTGAATTACCATCATTTACTGATCTTGGCTCTTTATACCATGAATCTTCCGATTATGTGTTCTCTATTGATAACTACTGTAACCCATCAAGATGGAATATTAAGTTCCCAGGAAGAAAGTGGGGAACTCTGAGTGACTTTTTTCTCTCATGATGTGAGTAAAGCCGTTACAGTATTATTCCATTTTTTTTCCAGGAAATGCTGTATTTCTGCAAACAGTTCCACTGAGAGATAATGATCATTTTTGAAATGAGAAAATTATGCTTTACTCACAGCCCCACAACTCAGAAATTATTTAGCATTTCACCAGTATGACTGTTCTCTGAGGATATGAGCCCCTCATCTGTTCTCATTGAACACTTCATTAATCAATCCCAGCTCCTCTTCCCCCAGATCCGTGCCTCCCCCGAGTATCATTAGGATGTTCTACTCATTTTTACTCAACATCTTTCTCACCTTTCTTTCTGTTTCCCACATGTTCCTCTTTCTAACCATTGGCTATGCTTTTTATCTTTTTCTTTGTAGGCAGGAAAACCTAACTGGAGTGCCTCTCTTGAACACTTTTCTTTATCCTGGCTGAGTTAGTGTTCAGTTGGATTCATCTCTTTTACCAGTGCCCACAAGTGATGTTTCAGGAGTTACTGTACACATTACCCACTCACTTTTTAACTGCTTTCACATCTGAAGATATCTCTCTACATTTTAAATATTTAAAAGTTATACTTTAAAGGGCAGATGTTTACCTTATCTTGTATTTGTGTTTTTTATTTGCAAATTTCATATAAGGACACTGCATTTTGATCTTATCTACAATCCTCTACTTCCCTCCAACTCTCCCAAAGATCTACTTGACCCAACTCCCTACCAACTTCATGTCTTCTTCTTCTTATTATCATTAATAATAGGCCACGGAATCTGTAGACCTATTTACTGGGACTTGGGTAACCTACCAACAGTCATAATACCAAAGAAAAGTGACTCTTCTTCCATTACTATTCAGCAATTGATGTAGCTTCTCAGATATGGATGGAACCTCAAGAGCTCCTTCACCATTCAGGATGGAAATTTAGCTGTTTTTATCTTGTATAACTTTTGTGTAAGCAACCATAGTTGTTGTGACCTGATGTGTGCAATTCTAAAAAGATAATTCTGCAAAACAACACCAGTCAGTTCCTCCATGGCTTATATTTTAATAAACAGACATTGAAACAGCAAGAAACAATTTTGGCTCCAGAATCCAAAGATCTGGACTTTGAATTTCAATTGATACATTGACTTTGTAATTTGGGGCAAGTGACTTACTTTCTCTGTAATTGTTTCATCGGTTATAAAACGAGAAACCATTATTCTTGCTATCACTAACCCACGTTTTCACTAGCTTTATTGCCTATAATGTGTTAAGTGTCCCTTAAACTTGGAAATTAGTGATGAGGACTAGGAATGTGGTGATTAAAAAAGGTAAAGGCAATGGAATTTGCTGAGATGAATGTTGGATTCTGATAGCTGGGCTAGGAGTGGAGTCCACTGACAGATAAATCTACAAGTAGCATATAATTCCAATGAAGTACTATGCAGTTCTTTAAAGCTGATAAACTCTTTCAGCTTAATTCCCAAATGCGTGGGGAAAACTTGTTGTTGCTTCCAGATTTTATAAGGTTTTCCTTACCCTGTGCACAATTTCAACCACTAATGGCTAGCAGTTTTTCTGATTCACAACTCAGTTCAATGAGGTCCCTCTCATGAACATATATATATATCAATTATCAAATTTTCAATCTTTTTCTCAGCATTTAATGTAGTAGTGGCACAGTCCGGGTGTTCAGTCACTGTTTTCAAATGAATGGTCCATTTTTCCTGTTCTTATGATGCAGTTGAACCTCAATATAATAAAACCTTTTAATCCTTGTATATGTACACCCAATAGTCTAAGTAATGCCCCTTCCCACTGCCATTGTCAACATTACCAGTAAAAATTTCAGACAAAGATAGAAATAATTATCATTTCCTTCAGTACCTGTTATATAATAAAATTAATGCTATTTTGCATTTAGTACTTAGTTGTAAAATAGATGTACTAATGATGTTTATAACAGGAGCTTTCACAAATATCTGAATTTAAACTGAGTATTGGTCTGTAAGTAAAGTCATGAAGACAGAATACTAGAGATCTCAAGCCCCCTCTCCTCCATTCCCTTCTTCCCACTCTCATCCCTTTTCTCTTTCTTTCCCTTTGATTTTTTTCTGTTACTGACCTCTTCTTTCTGAAATTTCCATACTACTGTCTCCTCCATCTTCCTCCAAGAAGAGACCAGATCCCTATTTACTTCATTGCTAGATCTTCATGGCAAGGCCAGATCCAAAATCCTGACTATGTTGCTTTAAATAATTAATCTGTTTCTAAGCCTGGACTTTTACTTTTGAAAGTAAGAATAGTAGTTGACATGAGTGTAGAAGATAATTCACATGAAGTATTTAGTTGGTGAGTGGCATATAATAACGGTAAGTTCTCAATACAAATTTTACTTTTATGTAGTCATTCATTTTGTGTTCTCTGTTAGAATTACTCTGCTCTATTCTCTGGCCCTAACACAGCTCTCTCTGGCCACTTAGAGGAACACTCATATTCAATAAAGAGTGATGTACTAATGTAATCTTTCATGAGAAGTGCACTTGTTAACACTCTCCTGAATAGTAAGTGTACAACTGGATTACACTATGACGAATGCATTTAAGTCTTCAATTATTGATAATGAATGGTCCAGCAATTAACAAGTCAAGGAATATTTGCTAGAAAGTAGATGCTGGTAGTATTTTTATTTTGTGATCAGAGCAGTATTAAAATTGCAGCTGACCACCCACAAGTTGGAAAGAACCCTGAGTAATTAAAGAGTAATGCAGCCGGGCGATGGTGGCACACGCCTTTAATCCCAGCACTCGGGAGGCAGAGGCAGGCGGATCTCTGTGAGTTCGAGACCAGCCTGGTCTACAGAGCTAGTTCCAGGACAGGCTCCAAAGCCACAGAGAAACCCTTTCTCGAAAAAAAAAAAGAGTAATGCAATTTACGTAGATGTAGAAAAGGGGAAACATGCCAAATGATAAAAGATTTAGGAAAATAAATATTCATAGGAAATGTTTTGGAAGGAATTGGAAGGCAGGTAAACACAGATGAATTAGGAGATGGAACAGCAGATGAAAACAATAGTAGTTTAAATAAAAGACGCAGGATCCAGGAGTAAAAATGGGAACATGTTTCTGCCTTTTATGGTTGGGCAGAGAATGGGATGAAATAAAAAATGACTTAGGGATTAAGTTAAGGTTGTCATTTAGCATGGTATAAGACTCTCCTGATGAGCTTCCTGACTTAGAACTGCTGGCTTCACTATCATGGCCTTCCATATGGACATGTGGTCCCCATCACATACTTCTTTTGAATGAATAAATTGCATGAATATGTCTACAAGAAGGGTATTACTGCAATTTTCTTTTTGCTTTAAGAATTGTGAGCAAGAATCTCCACCAAAGGTTAAGGAGTTGCTAAAAATGTCACATCCCAGTGAATGCTACCTATATGTGAGCACATGATACAGATAAAAAAAAGTCAGCTATGAGCAGTCACCATTTGAACCAATTTTTTCTTCCAATCCATACAGTACAATGGGGGAGAGAGAAGCAGAGTCAAGAGTGTTTGTCTTTTGAAGAATTAAGTTTCTCATTTTCTATAGAGATTTGGAATGAACCCAGGTTCTCAGCATGTTAGACAAGTACTCTGCCACTGATCTATGTTCCCAGGCCCAGGATGTCTCTTTTCTTAGAGTGTTTTCATCTATTCCTCTTCAAAACAAATGATCCAAAGAGAATAGCTCTGTTTTATCAATTTCCAATAAGGACAATAAATAATGAGTATCTAGGCTATTTCTATGTATTGCATAGTGATAAAGATTCACATGTGCATTTTAAGCTCACTTTCCACAACTGGATGCATTACATAAAATTGCATTTTGAAGATAAAGAGGCTATAGCTTAGAGTACAAGACCACTTAGGGAGCGATGGAGAACCAGCAGTTCAGCCTCAGCCCTCCAACCTCACAGCCTGCGCTGGTAAGTATGCTTTATTGAAGCATTTTTAAAAAATATTTATTTATTATGTGTACAATATTCTGTCTGTGTGTATGCCTGTAGGCCAGAAGAGGGCACCAGACCCCATTACAGATGGTTGTGAGCCACCATGTGGTTGCTGGGAATTGAACTCAGGACCTTTGGAAGAGCAGGCAATGCTCTTAACCTCTGAGCCATCTCTCCAGCCCCGCTTTTTTTTTCTGGCCAAAGAAAAAATACATTTGTGATCTATCTACAAATCTACCATCTTCTACCTTCTCAATGTCAACCTGAGAAGAGTGTGGATGCTCTGAGAAAGTCTCATCATAGCCAGACATTGATGCCCACATCTTTCTTTAAAGCCCTTCAATACCCATCAATAATTTCAGTGCTTTCACAGACCTGCTGCTTCTCGGTTACAGCAGAACTTAGATGACGATTTAGCCTATTGCCACAGAGCATGAATCTTTTCTGCATAAACTCCCATCCAAAGACAAGCAGTCAACCACACTCTGCAGCTATAGCTTGAACTGAGCTATTTGACTTTTTATTTTGATGAGAGAGGAATTAAAAGAGAAAAGGGGAAAAAGAAAAGAGGGGAGAAGAATGGCAGGAAATGAAGATTTGTTTTTTGTTTTTTAAAGAAGAGATCACAAATACAGTGATAAACAATTTAGAATCTAGATTCAGTGAGAGAAGGCAATTCGCAGGAGTGCTGTGCCAAGTCTTCTATGTGACAGACCATTTGGCACTTGATGGCTTACAATGCACTCACTTGGTCTGGCCTTAGTGGGGCAGTTCTGTATTTAGCACAGCATGCACCTTGGTTGACAATGAGCGATAGGTGAATGCTGCTGATGTTGCCTGGAGTGACTGCATCAATTCTTCTCATCCTCCACCTGTTCAGCTTGCATTCTCCACATGGAGATTAGGCCGATTTCTGAGTCAGACTAGAAGCTTGCAAGACCTCTCAAGGCTGAAGACAGGCCTAGCTGAATATCACTTCCTATTGCATTAGGCAATGTAAATCACAGAACTGGCATTGAGGCAGAAGGCAGAGAAATAGACCTGATTTCTTGTTGAGAGGGAAATGCTAACGTGGGGGAAAGGGAAAAAGGCTTATGGAAATAAAACTGGGTATGCTCTGTAAATAATAACCACATAGTGACCTGGTTACTCATGGACACAATTAGAGCTTGACCCCAATTGACTGACATGTGGAAACACAGATCCAAGGAGACAAAAATTTCTGCTCAGATAACACAAATCCTTGAGTCTAATTTTTAATGTGGAATTCTTGGAGTTGAAAGATTAAAGCCTTACTCTTTTGTCCTAGAAGTGGAAGAGAAAAGGGCTAGAGTTAAGTTTTGATGTCACTATTTAGTATCTGTGAATTAGTGACAAACTCTTCTTTGCCAATAAAATTTAGATGAAATCCAGTTTTATTCTAAATATTAAATACAAAAGAGTGGTGATATTCATGAACAGGCTAAGCATGACTACGTGACAG
The DNA here is from genome assembly GCA_025134845.1 of Neodon shergylaensis. NCBI lineage: Eukaryota > Metazoa > Chordata > Mammalia > Rodentia > Cricetidae > Neodon > Neodon shergylaensis. Next base: position 23,303,636 of record JABTXL010005752.1, on the reverse strand, counting down.
CGTTCTCTAATTTGATTCTGTAGGCTAGGTAAATCCCTTGTTATTCATCCATATGGTCTCCTGTAGTTTCACTCCCTATATTTTTCACTACGAGGATTAAAATTATTTGTATGTAATTTGTTTTGATGTCATTTAAACAATACAATACCGAACAATTTGGAGTTAGGTTCCTTTCTCTTTTTTTTTTTTTGGTTTATAGTTGCATCTTTAGCATTGTATATAACTAGTAGCTGTTTGTTTCTTAAATTTGTGAACCAACATTCCATGATTGCTAGACCACAGGTGTCCCTCCATTCTTTCTCATAGACAGTCCCCTGCCTAACAACGCAAGCCACTCTCAGGACAGGACTTACTGATGCACACTTCTCATTTCACACATGAACACATCAAATAGCTTCTCACTTAAGGACCTACTTTTAAGGTATTTTATTATTTTATAATTTATTCATTATTTATTCATTATTCCAGCGAGTCTCTTATAATTGAAAATATGAATTTGTGAACAGAGGAGCAAACAAAAATTTATCTCCCCATTATTTTCTCCTGCCTTTGTCTTAATTCCTGGTTGAGGGAAGATAGAGGGATCAGGTATTTACTGAGTGCCTTAAAATATCAGTCTGCATGCAAACACACACACACACACATGCACCATCCCCACCCCCACCACACATATACACACATATGAACACATACCACACATAAAATACTTATACTCATTAATTTGTTAAACAAATAATTAGCACTGTCTCAAGTATCACAGTGAACCAAACAACTCAAAATGTCTTCACTTTTGGAATTTCTCCGATACAGTGGTAGCAAATTATACAAACTAAAAGAATCTTAGTTGTATGGGAAAAATAAACAGGTGAAGTGAATGGAAAAATCAGAAACTTAAGGATGACTCCCCCAAACCACCCCAAGCCTAGTTAGTTTACAGCTTATTTTTGGGCAGTATTAAGAAAATTCAGTTTTGTCTTTGGACACTGTAACAATCCTTCAAAATACTCCAGCTATCAATTCACTCTAAGAAGCTATTATTACCTAAGTAGCAACTTTAGATAAAGGGATCGTATATAAAAGCCAGTGTCCCTTATCAGCATAGAGACTTATGTCTCCAAGGAAATTTTATCAACAGATGAGCTCAACATAAGAAGCAATTAATACATTGGACAGAAATATGGGGCTGGGGAGACACCTGAGTCATTAAAGAGTAGGGTTCACAACTAAAATGTCAATAGAATGAAGCACAAGACATCACAATTTCTCATAGATGCAAGGGAGATATCACAAAACTAGCATCTTCTCATGACAGAAACACTGGATAACCTAAGAACAGAGATAATCTCTTTGATCTGACTAAAAACATTAATCAAAATCACAACGAATGCCACAATGTATGTTAAAGGACAGAAGGCCCTCTGAGAATGGGAACAGGATAAGAAGGTCTGTTCCTATTATTTGTGTTCATTATTGTGCTGGAGGTTTAAACTGAAGCAATTACACACACCAAAAAAAATCTACACAGGAAAAGAAAATGTAAAACTATTCCTGTTTGGATGACCTTGCTTATAAAAGTGCAAAGAAATAATAATTATAAAAGTATCAGAATTAACTGGTGATTAATTTTAGTAGGGTTACAAGATCAATATAAGAAAATCAATTGTATCTTTAAACTAGCAATGAACATCCAAAATGAAATTAAGGCATTGATTTAATTTATAATAGCATTTTAAAAATAAAATGAAATGAAAAAGACTTTTAATTAAAAAAAAAGCTCAAATTAAACGATGGAAATTATAAGGTACTATTGAAAATAATTTACAAAGACCTCAATAATGGGGCATCTTTCTCATCAATGCTTTACTCCCCATCATGCTACCAATGTTCAGGGGACAACATTGAAAATGAGGCAGAAAAAAATATAAAAGCCAGGAGATGGAGAAGAGTGCTAAGAAATGCTGTCTTCTGCACATGCCATAGCTATAACAACAATGAAGCAACAGTAGCTATGGTTACCTGCTCAACATCATGCCAGTCAACAGGATATTCACAGGTGAAGGAGTAAAATTGGGTCCCCTGCCTAACAACACCAGCACTAATTAATTCATAATTTATCAAATACTTAAATGTTCATCATAAAGCTATAGCACTCTTAGCAAAAAAGGAGAAGCCATATGTTGGCAGGGAATGCTTGATCATTCCTGGCTGCCCAGACCTGAAATAAATCACACAGAAACTCTATTATTTACAATACTGTTTGGCCAATAGCTTAAGCATATTTCTCGCTAGCTCTTACATCTTAACTCATTTCCACCATTTTTTATTTTACCATGAGGCTCGTGGTTTATCAGCAAAGTTAGCTCTGGCTTCCGGCATTTGTAGCCTGTTACATGGCTTTTCCCCGACTCCACCTACTCTCTCCTCCTCGATCTCCTTTGAGTGCCTGCTGTGCCCTATTCTGCACTGAAATAGGCCTAAAACAGCTTCTTTATTAACCAATGGTATTCACAGCATACAGAGGAGCCTACCACATCAGCCATGGAGTCCAAGAACTATGCTCACAAAGAGCATATAGATATATTGATTAAAACTTCTTATGCTTTAAGAACATTATAAAGAAAGTGAAAAGATAACATTATATATTTGTCAAGGGATTAATCTACAACAGAAGGAACCCAATAGAAAAAAAATGACAAAGGAATTGAATAAAAAAATTTTGAGAAACATAATGAAATGACTAATCACAGGAAAAAATATTTATCATTATTAGTCAGTACAGAAAAACAATTCAAACCATAATAAGATATTCTGAAAATCTCTCTCCAATCTAAGTTTGGAAAAGTAAACTCTAACTGTCATCACCACAGAAATGATAAATGCACATAGAAATGAATGTGTTAGTCATCTCATTTTAAGCTATCCCCAAATGTACACATTTTAAATGTCATATTATACATATCATGCATGTGTGGTTACTAATTCTAATTAATATAAATAAATACCACTTCATAATAAGCTGTTACGCTTAAACAATAATGAACATTGCAGATAAATGTGAAGAAAGAGAAAGACTAGGAATGCACAATGGTGGAACTACCAGGAAATAAGCTTAGATATTCCAGAAAACATTAAAATATTAAAATTAACTACATATAGATATATGTAACTATATATACATACATATATATATAACCACATATAGAAATAATAGTATTAGGAACATAAATCACCATATGCTTGAATGTGATTTTTTTCTCAACATCATTCTTTCACAGTAACAAATAATACAAACACACATTTATAAGAAAAATAATCCGAGTGTGATATATCATACAATGAATATTCATTTAGGCAAGGGAAAGCATTCACTGCAGATATCTATCACATGATTGATCTTCACCATAAGCTAAGGGAAGAGGTCAGAGACAGAAGTTCACATTCAATAGGCAGTGTCCACTTACGTACAGTGTCTACACTAGTCAAATCCATAGACACAGAGTGGATGAGCCTTGGAGAAGAGTAGATGGGAATGATTACTAATCCTTCCAGGGCTTCTGATCCCAATGAGGAAATGTTCTGTAATTATATAGAGCTGACAGCTACAAAAATAGAACTTGCAGAAACCACTGAGCCATGTACTTCTAAAAGTTGAGTTTCATGACATATGGATTATAGTTCATCAGCTAAAGTTCCCTTTGAGAGAATGAAGGGAATGAAAAATAGAAGACAATGAATCAGCAAAATTGCTGGGTTTACCCCAAACAGTGTTGATTAATTTTTACAGTGAAGATGATCCCAAAGGGATCTGAAACATAAGGGTTACACCATAACCAAGATATTCTAGAACTGAAAACAGATGTGAGGGGAGACCCAAGTAAGTCTGCATGGAAGTGTGGGCTTCAGCTAACAGGATTTAACCACTAAGTCATCAATTCTGACAAACATACCATAATAAAGCATTCAGAAACAGCTGTGGGCGTGTTGAATCTCTTTGTACTGTCCTCAAGCAGTTTTGTGAAATTTAATAACACTCCCTAAGAAATAAAGAGAACAAAGAGAGAAGAAAAGTCAGGAAAAGCACTGCTGAGAGAAACTCAGTGTGGGGAAGAAAGACCAAAGGACTCTGAGTACCATATACTGGATGCATTCCAATTTCCCACTGACCTGTTGGGAAAGGAAGGCAGGAAGAAATAAATGTGAGGGAATTCAGTCAGTTTCACAGTTATAAAGATGAGCGTGTGAGTGTCAACTCTGTTATCATTTATTTCTCTCTCTCTTTTTTTTTTTAAAGAATAAAATCTTTCCCCATCTTTGTTTTTGTCTGGCACTGTAGAAACATGTTGTATAACTTCCATACCAAAGACATGCGAATTGCTAGGTACAATGCTGGCCTCAATATCCAGATTGCAACAAATGCATAACAATCTTTTATTTTTTAATTTGGTAAAAATTTATTTAAAATCATCAACTTGGAAAGGATGCTTGGAATTTGTAGCACAGATTTCTGATGATAAATTTAAGGTGGTAGGTAACACATCTGTCAGAAGGTAGACTGTAGTCTGCTGTCTTCAAATATGTTTAAATTAAAAATGCAAGGATCTAAATAATGGCACTGGTCCAGGATACATCAGGACATGTAACCCCAAGAGGCTCATTGTCTTACTGGATCATTCATATGCCAAGTCCCTAAATGAAATTTTGATTTTTTTTCTTTCTGAAATTTTGATTGTCATATTTCATTCCAACAGGGCAGCTGTCTCTTGCCATTCTCATTATGTGTGTCAGCTGTTAGTGGATCAATGGCATTCAGAAAAATTTTCCTGTTCCAAGTCCTGCTCATTTCATGTCTGCACACCCAACTAGATATAGCGATGAAGCCTAGGTCGGTTCATCACACTGAGAGAGCAACTTACAGTTTCACACACCCGGATCTGACTTCTGCCTCCCGGTTTATTCACTGGAGAAATCATGCTTGTTTGATGTGCCAGCCCATCTTGTTAGATGACATCTAGCCTGGAGACAGGCTGCCCTCCTCTCTTCTGATCCTTTACTAGATTTGTTTGTGTAGAGAATACTCTCGGCAGCCCACATCTCTTAATTACTTGCGCCCCAAATGAAATGCATTATGATTCTTTCAAATCACCATCACCTGTTTGGCATCTCAGCCTGCCCATGTGTGGTGAGAAAGATCCAAGGGGACGGCTCACAATTGTATGGCTGTAATTATCTGCTGCGTGCAATAATGACTTTGGACTCTGCTGTTTTTGTGCAGTAATTAACAGGTGGCTAGCTTGCACTGCAGCATTTCCCCGCAGCTACTGAAGGAAATGTTGGCATCTTGGTAATAGCTCAAATATTGAAACAAAGGCTGTCTAAAGGCCCTCGGCTCTGACCCTACCATTAGCCAGCATGTACCAGTTTCCATGGGAATGATGTTGCTTAGTTCACACGTTAAGGTTGCAGGCCTTTTGGAGTCAGTTTATTTTCATTCAGATGCTGCATCAGTTTTTATCGGAACTGTGACGAGAACTTTGTCAATGTGAGTTTTTTACTAAATAATCTTGTAGTCTTCACTTTCATATCCCAACATGCCACTCATCCCTTTGCTTTCTGATGCTAGCCATTCTCCATCCCCACTTCTCATATAACTTTAATATTAGATATGCCAGACTATTTCCCATTCCATAAATGCTCAATGATAAATTTTAAGCAGTATTGCTATCATTTTAATTTTTTATTGCTTATAAAATCTCATCACTTCCCTTTCTTGTCTCTAGAGTTTCTCTGAATCTTGTATTCACTAATTTAAGTAATCTTTTGCATTTATCTTTTATTTGGAAAGGGGTATACATGCTGTATCATATGGTAGAGTTTGAATAACAACTTGCAGGGCTGTCTTGCTCTCTTTGTATCAAATTACAACACCAGACTTGGCTGCAAGCACCCTTACCTGTTAAGTCATCTCACCAGGCCTATGGTTATTTTTTTGAGTTCTGAGGCTTGATTCCAGGGTCTCACATATAGGCAGTCAGTGCTGTACTATGTATAATTTTTTCACATGTGTTTATTAGAGCTAAAAATAGATGTTCACTGTAGCATCTCCATGCACATAAATATTTCAATTTTACTCCTTTTTTCCTTGTATTATCCCCATCTCACTCCTCCTAGCTCCTCCCTCTCCCCAACTACACTTTCATGGCTAGTGTGTGTGTTTGTTTATGTGTACCAAGAAAGGAGCTTCATTAGTTGTCTATGTAAATATGGGTGTTAATGGAAGCCCAAACACCTTTCCAGTTTAACTTGGACACATTCTTTTTAGGTTTATTCACCTTCATTTGTGTCCCAAAATGTCAGTATCTTGCTTGACCCTGGTAATCACCTTGAGAATCACTGCTTCTAGTATATTTTACCCAGACCAGCTACAATGTGTTCCACTCATGTAAGCTCAATAAAGACCTTGTTTTTAAACATAAAGTGGATAATTATTGAGGAGGGCACCCAAAGCTGACTGTTGGCATCCACATGCAAGCTTATAAATGTATGTGTGCATTTACCACACACACACACACACTCACATACCACTCACAAAAAGAATTTGAGAATAGTCTGGGTGACATATTGGAACTTTTTGAGCTAACAAGGAAAACATCAAAAACATCTTTCTGTTAGAAGCCCAATATCAAAGTGCCAGCAAGTTAGGGGCCATGCCTCTACTTTTGATGCAGAGAGCACCATGCATGTCCTCACATAGTGGAAGAGCAGGAGAGAGTGAGCACTCTGCTGAAAGTCCTTTTTATAGAAATATTGATCCACTCAGGATCACAGAGAGATCATCACCTAAATACCACTCCAAAGGCTCCAACTTCCAAGACATTATATTTTAAATGCAACTTTAGGAGAATGTTCAAACCAGAGGAGCCTCTTTAGCAGGATCAACCACAGGCTTAAAGTCTGAATGAGAGGAACTAATATTACACTTGATGCCTTTTGTACCTACTGGGAAACCTTTGAGTTGTAATCAAAGTTTCATAGGATGCAGGTACTCTCTGTTTCACACATGAATTCTAAGCAATGAGGCTTTGTGGGGCATCAGAGGTGGGGAGCACAGTTGGGAAAAGGACATCTGCCAGCAAAGTGGGGGAAAGATTTAATATGTCCTTTCTTTATTACAAAACATACTAGTCTCACTTGTTCTACATATGAGCAGTGGTAGCATAAAGAATGAGTGAAGTCGATGCTTAGGTGAACAGGGGAGCCTGTCAAAGTACCATAGCAACCAAAAACAATGGAAGTAACCCATATCATTTAAGAAACCTCTGGATAATTCTTGGCCAGTATCTCAGGAAAGTATTGCACACCTGGCACCAGGGTTTTCATTTCGTAACTTATGACTTTGCACAAAATTATCATCTATGCCAAGTACTTCTACACATTTTCCTTAGCTGTTTGAGAATTTTATACAATGTATTTTGATCATATTCACCCTTCTTCCCCAGTTATCTAAGTAGAATTAGATCTACTTCTAATTCCCTAATCATCAAATTATATATGTATGTATATATGTATTTTCCATCAAGTACAATCTACGTATCCTTTATACATTTGGGCATGTGGCCTTCTACTCGAATGTGTGGCTGACCTATCAGAGACCCCACACTTAAAGAAAACTTTCTCATTTTCCTACCTAGCCAATACCTTAGTTAAAGGTGAGACTTTATACTCAACCCCACTCCATGTTGGGATTTTGTCTGGCTTAAGATTGTGGGTTTCTTACATATACTGTCAAAAGCTGTGAGTTCAGACAAACAACCATCCTACTATATCTAAAAAAGCTGCTTCCTTATAGTCATCTACTACCTCTAGCTCTTGTAATTTATTTGCCTCCTCTAGCACAGTGATCTTAAACTTTGGAAAGAATGGTTATACTGTAGATGTCCATTTAGTGCTGGGCATTTCAGAGTCACTTAGTCTCTGTATTTTATGCCCCCAAATTGTGCCATATAGAGGCTCCAACTTGTAGAATGGGCCTTAAATCCAATCAAAAAGTGGTTGATTACACACATGGCATTTGTGTCACTACTATGTCTTGTAAGTATCATCATTTTTATAGCGGAGATGATTCAAAGCTGGGAAAATTGGTGATTACATATATATATATATATATATATGTATGTATATATACATACATACATACATATACACACATATAGTTAGTTAGTTCAGATTAACTCTTTTTTAAAAAAATTATTATTGTGTATGCAGTGTTCTGTATACAACAAGTCAGAAGAGGGCACCAGATCTCATTGTAGATGGTTGTGAGTTACCATGTCGTTGCTGGGAATTGAACTCAGGACCTCTGGAAGAGCAGCCACTGTTTTTAACCTCTGAACCATCTCTCCAACCCATTAAATTATATTTTAAATTAGCTTCCAAAGTACTTTTCCACATGTCTTTTTCATACATCTTTAGTTTTGAAAACCATCCCTCATTCCCTCCTTTTCTTCATCCATTGTAACTCATAAGTGAATGTTTATATGTTCTCTATTTAGGCATGAAACATGAAACCAAGACTTACAGTTCCTTAATTCAGTTATCATAAGAGGTCTTCTGAGTTAAACTAAAAATTTAGAGCTCTTCCTCCACAACTCCCTGTATTTTCTTTCTGAGAAATTCTTTATAATAAGGGATAAGAGTTTTATCATTGAATTGTGGGATATTTTTTCTTTTATCATCTTTGAGATAAAATATTCTGAAAAATAAAATGTAGGTCCTACATTAGAAAACATGGTTGTGTTTATTTCCACATAAATCAAATCTCTGACAATGCCCACTGCCTCTGCTATCCTGTGATAGGTGCCAGGATCACCAGGTTTCGTTCAAATTCAACAAATTTGTTCAAGTCTGCTATGTTGCATTGCTTATCATGATTTCCATGGTGCATTATTAAAGAGAAGACATTTCAAACCATGGTACTTGGTTTTAAATATTAATTGTAATAAGTAATGATGTTTCTGTTAAATGTCTCTGTTTCTCTTCTGTCTTGCCATAAAACTTAGAAAATAATGAAATCTATTATGATTATATCTTAAATTATAATAGTGATGACAGTGAAACAGTATCAACACACATAGACACACACTGGGAACTTTGTACACATTATAAACTATATAAACATTAGAAAGCAAAGTTCTGGTCCCACTTATTAGCAATGCAAATGTCAATGCATTTACTTTCTGCTTTCTTCAGAAATGATCTTTCATTAATATACTAAGAGAATATCCAGTATCCACAACTGTGCATCTTCCATACCAAGAATTTTCTGACAGTCTTTGGAGACTACTCATCCACTAAATTCCAGGTAAATACCAAACAGAATGCTTGCAGAAAAGAGCGTGTCTGATATGTCCTGTAAGCCTGTGGTTTGTGTAACTGTCACGTGGGTCCTGCTTCGTTTTGTCTAAAGATTACTGTTACTTGGGTTATTCTCTTTTCCTCTCCTTTCAACCAACAGAGTGTCATTCGTGGCTTGTTAGTCATCACTTCTACAGAGCAGTGTTGACCTAAGCCCCAGAAAAGCTTCCAACCATTCTCCAAGATGGGAAACTCAAGTAGACTCTGATGTTGAACATGATTATACAGCTCCTGCCTGCTAGGTCTAAACTCCCATAGGGACCCCTAACCCATCTACTCACCACCTCCCTTTCTCCAACCCCTGAACCATGCTTTTTGGTGTGTGTCAACTGTGCCATTTTTATTTCATTCCTTTCCCTACTCTTCTCACAGAGAAATAAATGTGTAGAAATAAAAAAAGAAAAATGCCAAGCAAACAGAAAGATTCTATAATGTTGACTCTTTCAGAATGTGTCTAAATCCCTAAGTTGCTTACTTGATCTGGGGAAGAGCTGACAATGTGAAATTGTCCTGGGAAGTCACAGTTTCTATCAAGCATAAATGATTTAATTACACCATTTCTCTAGGACCAGGGGGAACAGTGTCACCTCATGTTTATTTAATAGAAAGGTACAATAGCTGGAGACCAACACTCACTTTTGTCGTAGAGCCAAGAGCAGCTTGAATTTACCTCTTCTGTCTTGTGAACATTGTCTCATGAGAACTTCCTTTGCATCAGATTTACATCTAAGCAACCCTTTTGGATAGTTAAGTGTGTCTCATTTCATACATGGTGAAAGCAAGTCAGAATCTACTGCCTTTGAATCACACAGCTATCAATCCAGAGAAGTGGGATTCTGATCTAGATCAAGCTGGATCTAGGTCACGGCTCCTCTGAAGTGCTTACATGGGTTCTAGAGCTTGGTCAAGTGTCTAAAAAAATATCAGGGTTTAGACATAACAGTACTGCCCAGTACCAGGCATGGATCTTTGTGTGAGTGTGGGTGTGTGTGTTGAGCATGTATGTTTGTTTCAGTGTGTATGTGTATGTTGAGCATGTGTGTATGAAAATGCCATGGAGTATATGCAAAGGCCCGTTGACAACTTTGTGACATTAGTTGTATCTTCCTCTTTAGGTGTTTCCTAGGGATTGAACTCAAGTCATCAGGTTTTTACTGCTTAGCAAATTGTTTCCCACAGTTTCAGCTCTGATATTTCTGCATGAGCCCTAAAGACAGAAATCAGCTCTTCTTTGAAACCTGGGAGAGACTCACCCAGGGATTACAATCGTTTCCCCAAAGTTCTAATAAGATGCCACTTTTTACAGGAAAACTTCAGGCCCAGCACCATCTATCCTCAAAGGAGTCCTTTAACATCAGTTTTCAAATGACTCCACATTTCCAACTGGCACTACCATCCATGGGTCCACTGAAACAATCTGATGGATGAAGATTGGCTGTGATGAAACTGTGTAATAATGCCTTGGTTCTTTCAAGAGAGACAAAGAAGGCAATTGAACTCACCTCTAAAGCAATCCACCTCCTACTGCAAGGCCAGGCGGAACCTTCATCCTGGCTGGGTACCTGTTGCTGTGGGTGTTGTTGCTGAAAATCATAAATCTTTTGCCATACTTCCATGAAAGCCTGTCACTTCTCTGCCCTTTATCTGATGGATGTCCCTGGCTCCCAGTGCTATAAATGTTGAATAGATTCTAATTGATTATCTGAGGCCAAGAGCTTTCACAAATGAGACTCATGGGGTACACTTCTTGAGTGAGTTCTAATTTCCAAGTGTATTTATAAAAAAGAATTCAGGGAATAATGAATATTTATCAATACTTTTAATAATTTAAATATAAATTTGTATCAGTACAATAACTGTTTTTATGATGTTTGCTTTATATTAACATTTTAATTGACATATTGTTCATGTTTGTGGTATACAGTATGGTTTTATGAGATATATATTCATGGTGAAATAACTAGATAACAAAACCAAGCTAGGTAGCATGGGCATTGCCTTGTGCACATTTTTGTTCTTTTTTTTGTGTGTGTGTTTTGTGTGTGTGTGTGATGAAATACTAAAATCTACTTTCTTTGTGATTTTCCAATATAAAATTGCTTACTAACGACAGCTATCTCATTGTAAGATAGGCCCCTTGAACTTGTTCTTTTAGCCTAATTGAAATTTTCTATCCTTTGATCAGCATCTCCCCAATCCCAGCCTCCTCCAACCCTCTAAAGCCCGTGGTTGCCACCACCCCACTCTCTACTTTAGTGAGTTTGACTTATCTAAATGTTACATATAAGTGTGTCATATATTTCTTTGTCTGTGACTGGCAAATTTGACTTAATACAATGTCCCCAGATTCATAGATATGGTCATAAAAAAAGCCAGGTTGTTCTTAAGGTAGAACAGTGTGTGTGTGTGTGTGTGTGTGTGTGTGTGTGTGTGTGTGTGTGTGTATTGATGCTTTCATAATCTATTTGTCTAGTGATAGACACTTACTTTGACTCTGTATAATCTATACCGGATCTCTGGATCTTGTGAATGTTTGTATAAATATAGCTGTGTACATATATCTTCAACTTACTGATTAAATTTCCTTTGGACATTTACTCAATAGCAAAAATCCTAAAGTATTTGAAAGTTTTGTTTTTAACATTTGGAGGTTTTCCTATACTGCCTTCAAAAATAGCTGTACTGATTTATGTTGTTACCAAGGCAACAAAGATTCTTTTCCACCACTTCCTTACTATCTCTTGGTATTTTTCCTCTTAATCCATGCTTAGTGCTCTGAGGTTTTTCTGTAGTTTTAATTAAAAACTGTATTTCCCTGATGGCCAAATGAGCACTTTATCATATAGATTGTTTGCATACTTTCTTTGGAGAATTGTCTTTGCAGATAGAATATTTTAATCAAATCTTTGACATTTGCTATTGAATCTTTGAACTTTTTTTATCTATCTTACTAACTTCTAATTGGTTGGCATAGAGTTTGCAAATATCTTCTCTCATTGGGTAGGTTCTCTCTCTATTTTCTTGCTTTCTTTGTTACTCAGAATCTTTAGGTACATGGAATCTTCTCCAAACTTTTGGGAAAAATATCATATATATGCATATATAGTATATGTATATACATGTGCACGTGATTTATAGCTAGAAGTGAGCTTTCCTCTATATCTTCTAGCTGTTATATATTTTTAGGACTTAGTATTTAATGTTTCAACTTATTATAAGATGATTTTTATAATATATAAGATTAGTGTCTAATTCAGTATTTTGTATATAGGTGTTTATGATATTTTCTGAAGACTAACTTTTCTAGGTTTTGTTCATTTAACATCTTTATTGAAAATCAATTGACTATAGATACTTAATTTTCCTGCATTCATGGATTAGAATAATTAATGTTTTAAGTGTCTATACTACCCATAATCATCTTCAGGTTAAAAATAGTCCCCATTAAATTCAGTGATATATTTATTATATGTCACAGATATATAATCACCAAAATGATAATAATCCATTTAATATGCCATAGGGTTAGAGTAACTCTGAAGATTAGATGAAAACTGTGAATATTATACTACTTGATTTAAAAATATACTATTCATCAGTTGTAACCCAAACAGTGTACTGCTGGCATAACAATAGATTCAGAGTTTGAATAAATAAATGCAGGGCTTTTTCATGTAGCTTTAGCTGTACATTAAGGACTCAAAAATACATTACAACCCAGATTCTTGAGTTCAGTGTGTGCTGAGCTTTTCCATTGCTTTCGTTATTTTCCTCATTTATGTGACAAAACATCTAACTAAAACAGTTTGTGGAAAGAAGGCTTCATTTTGGCTCACAATTTCAAGCTATAGTTGAACATGTCAGGGAAGGAAAAGTGGTAGAAGCATGATGTAACTGGGTCCATTGCACTCACAGTCAGAAATCAGAAAGAAGGAGGGGATATGGAGAGAAGGAAGAAGAAGAAGAAGAAGAAGAAGAAGAAGAAGAAGAAGAAGAAGA
>JABTXL010005752.1:23242333-23290216 GCA_025134845.1 Neodon shergylaensis | reverse complement strand
ATATTGAACATCACAACCTCAGTTTACGATTTCTTATATTTTGTTGTACCAAACAGAATTTGATTTGCCATTGGCATATAGCAAATGTTAAGCTTTTATCTCAGGATTCTATGAGTTTGCCCATTACGGCTGGTTTCAATGAGCCATTTTTTGCCAATCTGAGTCACTTTGAGTGATTGTTGTTAGATTTGTTCATGTGTTTTAGGTAAACTGGTGTGAATGTAAATCAAGAATAACTACTCTAGAGTAGTGAGGTTAATAGACTTCCTATATGGCTCCCAAGAACCCCCCCCCCAACTTTTCTCTTTTAGTCAATCAAGTATGGTCTTATGATTAAATTTAATCAACAGAATACAGAGAAAGTGCCATTATGTTGATTTGAAGTATGTGCCTTTAAAAGTCTGAATTTTTTTCCTTTGGGAAAGCCCTAAGTTATCATATCCAAGATCAGCTATCTTGCTGTAAATATCATATAGAGGTACTGAAAAGTCACCCAGAGAGATTTGAACACAGCAGACACCAGGGAGGAAGAGGGAAGGAGTGTCAAAGCAGGGATAAATAGGGAGAAGGGAGGTCCAGCTTTGTAAGCATCCCAGCCTGCTCTACTGTGGTATAAACATCTGATGTGTGAGTAAGCCAGCTAAGATGCTCAAATCTAGCAAAACTCTTACATGATTACAGTATCATGTGGTACAAAGGAACCCCGCTGAGTTCCATCAACACAGAGAATCAGAAGATATAATTACATTTGTAAAAAGTCACTAAGTTTAATAGGCATGTGATAGGGATGATGTCCTTTATGCATCCAAGTATCTGGCTGTCAGCTGGTGGGATTGTAAAGGTGACTGGGATGATGCCTTTCGTCAGTGTCAGGGAGTCAAAGACACCAGGATTCGGGGAGTGTAAGCAGAAGTGTGCAGATCCTTTTCAGATTGTGACTGAGAGCTGTCACAAAGCCTGCTTCCCTGCATTCTGTCCTCTGATGCAAGCTAATACAAAAACAGAGAGATGGGTTTTATCTCTCGATAGGAAGTACTGCAAAACCAGATTGCAAAAGAGCACAAATCTGTTCAGAAATTGTAGTTATTCAGGAAATAAACCACGGGAAGCAGAGACTATTGCAACTATCTTAATAAAGATAAAGACGGGATTCAGAGAGGTCGAATGACTTGCTTAAGTCCACTCAGCTAGTGTGTGATGGTGGTTGGAGGGCTTGCCAACTCTGTGTGACTTTTCTAGATTTCACACTTATTGCTTCTATCATCCTGTTCCTTAACCATCCTAGCTTTAGTATGTTTCCATTTTAGTTCTATTATCTTTGACTAGTGAACATCCAAGTGTTTCCCATGCCTGGTGGGGTTTCTCCATTGTATAAAAATGAGAAACTTCTGGTTACATGTCTACAACTTCAAGGCTGGACATTGAATTCATTAACCTTTAAATCAAACTGTCCAGGGAGCTATTAGTTCTCTCCCTTGAGCAGCTGAGCTTGTCAGTTAGCCACTGAGATGGGTTAGTCATCAGTGTTCTTTATTAACTACTAAACAATTGGTTCCAAATGACAGCTTACGTTGCCTCTGTTAGAAAGGTCCAGAGGGTCTATGGGAGTTGATTCGCCTCATTTACACCATTTTCTATGTCCGTTTGGATGGTGCAACTGGAGTTTTTTTCAGCTAATTCAAAATAATTTGTCCCACCGTGGCCCTTGATAGAGTTGCATAATGGCCACATCTGTGCTTGGTGTGTTATAATTCATTTTAATTATTTAGAATGATTATTATTAATAATACTCATTACAGTAATAATTACTGCTGCTTTATGTTATTATTTACATTTTTCTGATAGACATATCAAGCCAGGAGACCATCTCTCTCTTCTCTCTGAGAACTGAAAATTCTCTTTCTAGTCATGTATGTGTGTTGTGACTTTCTTAGTTATTTCTAGATGTCAGTTGATAATATATTGGAATTTGGCAAGAACCATCCATCCCCTAGAACTTCACATGAAGATCCTGGAAAAGACATTTGCATATCGATTTTATAAATCCTAAGGTTCTTGTCCTTCTTTCCATTATTCCAGTAAAAATTAATAATAATATATAGAAGCATTATTTTGCTGAATGAGAACATACAAGTCTCTTTTATTCAGACTAGAGATGAGGTTCAAAATTCTCTGTGGTCTTTTCTCCTTAGCCTACATGCAATGCCATTTCCAATTCTGAGGAAAGATGAATCAGAGAAAAGAATTTCTCTTGAGCTCCGTTTCTGGAATATCTTGTTACCCCAGGTCCTCTTCAAGTGCAGGCTCAGCCTTGAACTCTACTTACCTTGCTGATGCATAGAGGTCAGAGTAATTTGAAAAAGAATCTAAATGTTTCTTTATCTTTAAGACATTGTATGTTCCTTGCTATTGAGCTGTTTGTCCCCTACTGATTTGTGGAATAAGTGACTAAGGAGGGTAAAGAGACTAGACCTACCCGCTAGAGATCATTCACATTGGCTTTTTAGAATACTTACCTATAATTTGTTTTAAAATTAGGACATAAAAACTTCAATGAATTATTTCTCTTTTTCTTCCATAGAAATAGATTCCGCTAAAATACCTTAGGTTGATCAGACCTATATATAAGCTATGGCATTCCAATTTCTGCCTCTTCCTTACCTCTATGCCTGAGATAGATTGAACCTTGTCAGTTTTAAACTATCCTAGAAAGAAATGTGGTTATAATGGAGCTGAACAAAGAAAGCTGGTAGTCTAGATGATGCAGATTCATTCTGTCTGTTCAAGATTAAAACATATTCCTTCCACTTCATTGTATAATGTAGCTATGGCCAGAAAATGATCATTTTAATCTTTATTTTTGCTTATTTTTCATGTTTGTCCTAGAGAAGTTTATCTGTTGTTTGATGCCAATACTTACTAGTCTTTCTATTCAAACTAAGATTGGTTGAATTCACAAATCAAAATATAAGAAGCTTGATGCAAAGAACTGTAGAGTCTACCTTTTTCCTCCACAAACTCAGTTCCTAGTTCCATATGTATTGCCAATAATCCTGTACTCCCTTTCCCCATTTTATTTTACTATTTATTATCATACAAAATAGCATCTTTCATTGTGAGGTTTTCTTAGATATATTTTTGGTTGAACCTTCCCCATCTCACTCTTCCCCTTCAAGCACCTCCCATGCACCTTCTTAAACCTTTCCATCCCTAGTATTCCTCCTTCTGCATTCACATCAAACATATTCTATTACCCTAGCTGTTACTTTCTCATTCTCTGTTAATTATGCTTTTATCCCCTTTCATGAGCACATTTCCATTTTCTTGACCTCTATGCACATCATTCCCACAAAACAAAACAAAACAAAAAACAAAAACACACATGTAATTTAGATGTTCAGATCTTCATGTGAGAGAGAACCTATGATATTTGTCTTTAGAAGCATGGCTTAACTCATTTAACTTAGTATTGTTTATTTTCATCCATTTCCTGTACATTCATAATTGTATTTTTGTTTGGTATTAAACAGAATCCCATTGTGTGAACACCACAGCTTTCTTACCCATTTATTAACGCAAAGGCATCTAGGCTGTTATCATCCCCTTAATACTGTGAATAGATCAGCAGAGAACATGGCTACACAATTATTTCTGTGATAAGATGTTGAGTCGAGAACCATGGCACTGGGTTTTGATCCTACTGCATGTACTGTCTTTGTGGGAGCCTAGGCTGTTTGGATGTTCACCTTACTAGACCTGGAAGGAGATGGGAGGTCCTTGGACTCCCCACAGGGCAGGGAACCCGGTCTGCTCTTTGGCTGATGAGAGAGGGGAAGTTGATTGGGGAAGGGGGAGGGATATGGAAGGTAGTGGTGGGGAAGAGACAGAAATCTTTAATAAATAAATAAATTAAAAAAAAAAGATGTTGAGTTCTTTTGGTATATGGCCAGGAGTGGCACAACTGAGTAATATGTTAGTCCTGGTTTTAGATTTTTGGGAAATCTCAGCATTGCTTTCCATACAAACTCTCTTCTCAACACTCAGTACAAATACTACCTCTCTCTTGGTCCTTTCCTTAATTATATAAGATGGAATCAACAAATGTTTCGTCTTTGTTCTCATAGCTGTTGACTCTTACCATCATTTTACAAGCACACTAAAATAATCTGTGAATTGAGAGGCTTTCTTTCTATGTTATAAAGGGAAAGTCTATCTTCTAATGTTCTTTGAATGAAATAATGCTTTGCACAGTGTCTTGCATGTCATATGCCATAACAATAGTTAAATTAATGAGTAATAAACATAAGCTGAAATCAATTAACCTAACATTATAGAGTGAAAGAAATTCTCAATACTGATTTCTGAGGGGTTTAGTAGAGTTTCTCAGTAGATACCAGGCCCTTATATACAGACTCTGCCAATTAGTACTACATAGTCATCAAAACGCATCATGTTAAAATCTAATTCTTTCCAGTGATGACTTGAATTAGTCAATCTGAATATATAAACAAGGAGATATGACTCAGGTTCGGTCTTGCCAAGAACAAGTGCACATTTGCAAGAGTCATTGCTAAACTGGCACCATTTTTATTCGAGATGAAGTGTGTGGGCGATATAACCCAGTTAATGAACACATTCTCACAATTGGTGCTCAAAATTAATATTAGTCAGATATTTGATCCAATATGAAGAGGGTAGCTAGCATTTGCCTAAATGTTAGACTTTGGGACTGATTCTTTAACAGCAAAAATGTCTCTGTGTGCATAATTATTCATAATTCTTCTAGAAATTAGTGTCCTAAAAGAAAGTTCCATGTCTCTGTGACTTTCAGTGAAATACTCAATGCCTTTCTGACATGTATAAAAGAGAGAACTGCTTCCTTAACAGACAGAATTCTCCACCCCAGGAGCCCACATTTTGGGAAGTTATAGAATAATTGACAGGGACAAATTTTACCTGGCAATCAAACATGGGACATTCATAAGGATCAAAGCAAATATTTGCAAAATCAGTCATCTGTTTATCAAAGTTTTCCCTGTCCCTAAAAGTGTGAGTAGAAGGCACGGGATATGAATAATAAATGAGCTGATATTAAGTAAGATTAAATTAAATATGTGTAAAAATAGCAAATGACATTGCAGATATGGCTTAAAATAAGGAGGAGGGTAATGGAGATGTGGTACCATTCATTACTGTAAAACAGAGAAGTATAAAAGGCATTAGGACACCTAGTAATGGTACAATTGTAAGTCATTGTGTTCAAAACAGTCAGAACGCCCAGAAATTTACAGTTTACCCAGACAGAAGACCACAGCAAAAACCAATGAGCAGTATCATCTACACATCTCTATAGCGGAAACAATAATGAATCTCATAAAGTGGTATCATCGAGCATCTTTCAATACAGGCCATGACACCTTTTCACTCATACTGAAATAGCACATTCCAGATAGTAAGTTTTTCAGTGTAATGGAAACAAAGAGAGCATGATGTGAGGGGAAGAGCTCTGACCTTGAGCCTAAGATAACTGTGTTCTTATCGCATCCATGGTTTAAGTTAGCTGCATGATTTTAAGAAGAAGTAAGTTTATTAAAAACCTAAAAATAGTCCTTAGCCATACCAATCTACTCCATGGACACTTTTATAAAGTAAAAGGTTGTAAGAATCAAAAAACATAACTAAACAACATGCAATTAAAAAATTAGAATTGCTTTACTCTGAGGAAGAGAGGTTAATGATTCTTTTCTCTGGGAGAATTCTGGGAGTTTATGCTGTTGGATAATGCTCTTGTACACTCTAAGGATTTGTTACTCATATTGGTTTAATAAAACTGATTGGCCAGTAGCCAGGCAGGAAGTATAGGTGGGACAACCAGACTAGGAGAAATTTGGGAAGAGGAAAGGCAGAAACACACTTGTCATTCAGAAACAGAGGAAACAAGATGAGAAAGCCTTACTGATAAAGGCACCAAGCCACATGGCTAAACATAAACTACTGTTATGGGTTAATTCAAACTGCAAGATCTAGTTAATATTAAGCCTGAGCTAACAGGCTTCACAGTTTATAATTGTTATAATCCTCTATGTGTTTCTTTGGGACTGAATGGCTGCAGGACCAGGAAGGACAGAAACTCTGTCTACAAATTTATGCAACTTACATAAATATTCTCAATAGAGAAAGAAGGAGTCTAGTATCTCCACAATTTCTGCCAATCATCTTTGACTCAAGAAGGTTTTGCAAGCACCTGTTTTTGCCAGATGCTGTCTTAGGCACCCATGCCTGCTTTTGTGGCACAAACTTCAATCTCTCTCCTTTGTCTTTAATTATGAAAGCTAAAAGTCTCCAAGTATTTCCCACCCACAAAAATTATTTATTCTGTAAGGTAAGTGTCTATTCTTACAAAGAAAGAATCTTAATACTTTCTGGAGTATTTTGTATTTATCAAAATTTTATTTTTTTCCAGGAAAAAATTAGTTAATTCTAATTTTCCCCTTCATTTATTCCTATACCCTCTGCCTAAGCTTTTTCAGGCCTTCTAGCAATTCCTCTGATTACTTTGCTATAAGCAAAGATAAATGATACAGCATCCACCCAGACAGTGTTGGAACACATCCCAACCCTTTCAGACTCCTGTTCTTATGGTCTGGTCTCCAGATTCTTTGTGACAGTCTTCTACCACAGTTATCTTTTCTTCATACCACTCCCACCTGTCTCCAAACCTCTGTACTCAAAGGTATTTTTGAGCAATAAGTAGATCCTCACCCAGCTCACAATGAGGAATAAAATTTCAGATTTCCTCTGAGTAAACTGTGATTGGCAATTACAAATCTTGCTACAGAAGACAGTAGGTACCATTGTCTTTGCTCATGCTTCTGCAGTGTACAATGTAGTTGGAACATGGGTGATGGGCAGGCAGGCAGTCCTTAGGATGTTTACTCTCAATGCGTCTTCCTCCACTGCACTGACAGTGTTTTCAGCACTGCCAGGATGACCCATAGATCCAG
Organism: Neodon shergylaensis; assembly: GCA_025134845.1. Classification (NCBI taxonomy): domain Eukaryota; kingdom Metazoa; phylum Chordata; class Mammalia; order Rodentia; family Cricetidae; genus Neodon; species Neodon shergylaensis. Next base: position 23,283,212 of record JABTXL010005752.1, on the reverse strand, counting down.
GCCAGTTGTTATTGATGATTCCCATCAAGAGAAACTTTCTCTTCTCAAGTCCAAATTGAGTTTAGATTCAAAACTCACTTTGCTGAAGTGGAAATTCTAACTTTTTAATCCTCTACTTCTGATATTAAAATGTGTACCGTCTATTCATGAGTTTCACTACCAAGAAGATCTTGTACATGTATGTGGGAAGGAAGGAGAAATCCCTTGGCAGACTCCCCATCAGAATTCCTACTGTCAACAAGCAACCCATTCTTACAAAAACTAAATGCAAGTACAAGGCAGGTATGAACTTGTTTACTAGGGTAACCTCCTTAACTGCCTTGGGAAGGGATAGCTTCTCCTCTCTATATATTTTATAGAAAATATATCTTAGCCTTTGATGATACATTTGTACTGACAGTGTGTTCTCCAGAGTAAAATGTTGGTCTTTATATCTGTATATCGAAAATATAAGTCACTGCAAGTATTCTGTGACAGATGCTGTACTTAGGTATGTTGAGGTTCTTAGAGAGCAACATATAGGGAAAGTTCAAATCTACAAGGAGGGTAGTCATGGAAAGTGCCCCGGAAATGGGTTGACACTTGAACTCATCTCCACAAAAGAGTAAAATCAAAACAGGTGTGTTGGGGGGGAGCAATAAAAGACAAAACAAGACAAAACTTGAAAGAAAGCAAGAGGATTAAATGAAAAGACTTGGAGAGACAAAAAGGAAGGGAGACTGATATAATTATAAACTCAAAAATGTAAAATGTATTTTTAAAAGGTTAGGCATGAATTTGCAGATTTTTATTAGCATAAGTAGCTGGAGGAAATTATGGCAATGTGGGAAAATATTTGAAAAACAGTGCTTTGCTATTGCTGGAGGACAAAATGCAAATTGAGGAATGAGTGCAAAGGGAAGAGGCTGACAAAGAAAGTAAGAATGAGAAGAAGATAGAGAGAAAGGTTTGATTGCAGCATGGTTGACTGAGCAACAAAGCATGAGGAGGTTATTTACTGGATTGCTGTCAGGCATGTGCCCTGAGAAAAGCTGTCAATAATGATTATTATCAGTTACATGAGCATAGGATTGCTCTAATAGTTTGGGGGAATGTGCTGGTACTCACACTTGTAAACAATGAAGAGTCGTTGAAGGCTTCAGAGAAGAGTGATGGTCAGGTTTGTAACTTGGAAAGAATGACTTTGGCCGATGTGAAAAGAAATAAAGGGAAAGAAGTGTGGTTTCCATTCAGGAGCTCCTGCAGAAAGAAGTGCTAGTCAGGAGCTCCTCCAAACAAGAGCAAGAGGACCCCCAAGGATAAACTGAGTTCTCAAAGGTGGCTGGTTACTACAGCCTGAGCACTGGCCAAAGAACAAACCAGAGAAAATGTAAAAGAACTGGATTATTCAACTTGGTGTGTGCACTCACAGTGTTATGACTCAGTAGTCAACGGCAGAAATAAAACCCCATGGTGGAAATGCCACACAAATGCCAGTAAAAATGAGAGAAATTGAATCTTCAAGTCACACTTTATACAGACAGTCAGTGATCTAATAGAGCACAGGTTTAAACCCTAGAAACTGCCTTCCATTTCATCTCCCATCAGAGAACCATGTGAGAGTGTGTGAGGGAAGACAGTCAACCATTCTAAAGCTGGGTTTATGTGGTCACATGATCCTTATTCTTGGGGTTCAGTGTGACTGTTCTTTCTATCCCTTTTTCTATGTCTGTGAAACTGGTTTTGGACTCTCCCAAGGACCCCAAGTTTGGTCACTATTTGCCAATCTCTGTCTTGTATTTCTCTTGATATCACTTGGGACACAATTCAGTAAAAGTAAATCATAAAGAATATTATTAATGGAGTTCTTTACAATGTATGCAAAAAGACTTGTTTTTTGTACAATATTGAGTAAAACAGAAGTGTCCCAATTCAGGACTCTGGTCCACTCTCAGAAGCAGAATATTTACACTTTTAATAATAGATAACTTCAAAAGCAGTTCTGAGGAAACACAAATTACATAGCACTTAATGAAAACAACACCGCGCACCAAAGTTTAAGGGGATGTAGAAGACCTAGAAAAGAAATTTATGATACTAAATGCATTTATTGCAGATAAGGTACTACTTCAGCCCAACAACTTGAGTTCTTTCCTTCAGAAACTGAGAAAGAATGGGAAAAATAAACCCGAAGAAAGAAGGAAGAGAGAATACAAGAGTAGAAGCCAGCAAAACTGAAAATAAGAAAAACAATAAAAAACGAATAAAACAAAAAGTTGATCCTTTAGAAACATATGTCCAATTGATGAACATATCTAAGAACAGAGAATATCTGCAGAAAGAGAAGACACACAGAACCAACTTCAGGGATGAAATCAGGACTATTGATGTGCTACTCAGACCTAAACCAAGTAACAAAACCGAAATAAAAAAAGATTTATAGCCACAAATTCACCATCTTAGAAGAAATGAAGCAATTCCTCTAACTTCGCTGTTTCCATCACTTATCAGCTTGAATAGCTTCCCCCTTTCTTTTGCTTCTGCTGCTATGAGACTTCAAGTGATTGTGTTTTCTTCTAAACATGGCTAATTGGTTTTTATTCTTGTTGCATTTAATATTTCTTTCTATTTTGCCTCTTATCAGTTTGAATAATAATGTGTAAGGTGAGATTCTGTTTGTGTTTATACTACTTGGGATTCTGTGAGCCTTGTGGATATGTTGTTTATTATTTTTAAATCAAATTTTGAAAGTTTTACCAATTGTTCCTTTAAGAAAATTTCTATCTCCTTTTTATTTTTGCCTCTTTCGGACTTTAATCACACTTTAATGTTACACAACATAATAACAAATCACTGTCTCTCTTTGGTGTTTTGCCTTGTTGTAATTCAGTCTCCGTGAATATGAATACTGCATTTTTATGGGACTGGGGGAACAACTCGGTAAATGAAGTGCTGTTGAGCAAGGACAAAGCCCCTTGGTTAGATTTTCAGAACCCACAAAAGAAGTCAAGAGGTCAGGGAAGATTTTACAAAGATCACTGGGGCTTCGTGACCAGTTGGCTTAATTTATTTAGTGCATTCCAGGTTAATGAGAGACCCTGCCAAAAAGAAAGGTGTGTAGCAACTGAAGAGAAACACCTAAGGAACAATTCACAAGAGGAAATTACAACTCTAAATATATACCTACTATATATAGGCTCATAGAATTTCTAAAAGCAAACACTACCAGATTTAAAATTAGAGATTATCCCCAACTCAGTCATAGTGGATGACTTCATGCCCCACTCTCACCACTATAAAGGTCAACTGAATAAAAACTGAATAAAACAGCACTGGATTTTATAACAGCATAGATTGAATGTATCTAATAACATTCTGTAGAACATTTTATCAAAACATGAAAAGATACACCTTCTTTTCAATTCTCATGGAACCTTAACTAAAATAGTCACATATTAAGGCACAATGAGGTTACAATAAATACAGGAATGTTGAAACAACATCCTTTATTCTATCAGATCACAATAGAATGAAGCTAGAAATCAACAGCAAGAGAAACTATAGAAAATATACAAACATTTTAGGACTAAGCAGTAAACAACTATTGAGTGGCAAATAAGTTTTTGAAAAAAATCAAGAAGGAAATGGAAACACAACATACCCAAATGTATTGCATATAATGAAATTAGTTCAAAGAGGGACATTTGCAGCTCTAAGTGCCTACACTGGAAGACTATCCAAAGCCAGAGGTTTTGGGGACATGGCAAGGCACATATAAACTCACAACAACTGTGCCAATGTGCACAAGATCTTCATTGAAACCCATTTCCCCATTATTTTCACTTTCTTCCTTCATGTCACCTGCATCTTACTATCTCTCCAAGTGTTTCCCCCAAGACTCAGGGCCCTTACAGAGGAGGAGGTAGAAAGACTGCGAAAACTGGAAGTCAGCGAGTATCTAAGAAAAAGCAGTATTTTCTAGACAAGGTAGGGACATTGCTTTTACAGATTCACAACAGCTATGCTGATCTCCACAAGACCTATGTTGAAAATGGCCAGCCCAAATTCCAGTACAGTGTCTCCAGGGAACTGCATTCCTAACTGAGGAGCTATTGACAGTTGATAGTTTCTGAGACAAGGAAAGTCAGTTTTTCCTGGTGTGATTTCTGCTGTGGTTCACTGGGGTGTCATTCCTTGTCAGCCAAACAAGTTCCAGTGGATGGCAGCAAACCCTGATGGTGTGGGCAGCACAAGTTGACCTTGGACATGGTGGCTTAAAAAATATATATAAAGTTGGAGGAGATGAGGAGGTGAGGGTTGGATCTTAGAGGAGATTGATGGAGGAGTATGAATGAAATATGTTCAGAATATATTTTATTCATGTGTAAAATTCTCAAAAAGTTAATTAAAATACTGCAGCAAATAATAATGACACTTGAGGTTTTCCCATGGCTGTAGTAGGAGGCCACTAGTTAGTTCCCAGTTGCTCATTCCCCTAAATAATCACACAGAAACTGTATTAATTAAATCACTGCTTGGCCTTTTAGCTCTAGTTTCTTGTTGGCTAGGTCTTACATCCTAAACTAGCCCATTTCCATTAATCTGTGCATCTCCACAAGGCTGTGGCTTGCCAGGTAAAGTTCTGGTGTCTGTCTCCAGCAGGGCTACATGACTTCTCTCTAACTCTACCTTCCTTCTCCCAGCATTCAGTTTAGTTTTCCCCTCCTACCTCTGTTCTGCCCTGCTCTGCTATAGGCTCAAAGCAGTTCTCTATTAATAAATAGTATTCACAGCATACAGAGGGAATCCCACATCACCTGGCCTTCAGATGTGTACACATATATGTGTGTGTACACTAATACACACACTTGCAGCCATACCTTCACAGGCAGGCACACACATACACTTGCCTTTTAAAATAATTTGCTAATATTTCTATTATGTGTTTTTCCCTTTAATTTCTATCATTTTAATCATCAATGAACTATGCTGTCACAGCAGGAAATTTAATATTTTCTAAGAAAATAGAAATTAAAAGACAATATTTAAAATTATTACTAGAAATGCTCATTGTTTACCTAATAACAAATAAGAAAAGAATATACTCATTTTCTTCAATTTAACATTTCATTTTGTATCCTGTTTCTTCTCCCTAAGTTTATAATGGGATGTTAGTTCTGTAAGAATCTATGAGTGATGTGCTCTTCAGGTTTTGTTTTCCTGATAATTTCCTGTTCAGAAATGAATGTTGTTTGAGCACTATTATTGCCTATAGATGACAGGGATGTAGGATGTAGAATCAGACTGTCTGGATGCAATTCCCAAATGTACTCTACAACAAATCAGTTCTGTAATGTCATTTTCTAGTTATTTGTTTTCTTTGAACTATATTAAATTTATCTTATTATGCTCATTAGTCTTAAAGCTAGTATTCTCAAGTCTGTTTGTTCTTAAATTTTCATTTCCATAAATTTAGCACACTTTGAATATAGACAAAGATATCATCTTCAAATAATGTCAGTGCAGCTCATTTTGGTCTTTCTTTAAGCAAGGCTACTATGGAAAGTAATTTACACTTACTCTGTTTTTGGCATGCTTTGCTCTATTCAACCCTACCAGCAATTCAGCAAGTCCCCAAGGCCAGAAGCACAACTTGATATTTCACCAATGTCACAAGTGTCAGAGGGTTGTGTATGTTGAAGATTTCACCAAACATCACAGTAGGTTTATCACACATCCTGACCCCTAGTTACCAAACACTACACTCATATTGATCTAAAGAAATTGAATGGATGGGTGGTAATAATGAGTCACAGAGAGGACTTAGTGCAGCAGAATATCACAATACTTCCATCAAAAGTGACAAGGCTGTAACTATCTTGAAAACAAGAAGAATTGAAGTTATATTCTAAGCATGGACATATTATCCAGTCAAGTCATTTGCTCCCTACATGTGCTTATCTAACAAGAGCCCATGTATGTTGATTCACTTGAGATTTGTAAGAATGGTCAAGCAAAAGTGTTCTTGATAGCCACTTTATTACAAAAATATTAAGTAGCCTATGGTCTAAATGAGTGAATTACAGATGTATGTACCATGAAAATGCTTAACAGTACAATACCAAGTCAACACCCACCATGAAAAGCAGCAAAGCAGCCCACAACTGAATAGAAAGTAAGAAGCAGTACTAATACACTTCAGGTGGAAGCAATCAATACCCACTTAGAAATATGACAGTTGAGTTCTGATATATCAGTTCATTTTCAGGATACAAGTACTTTTCAGACATGTTGTCTGAGGTTTCTGTCCTGCCCAGTTCCTGCAATCATTAAGTCCCAAATAAATCACACAAAGGTCTACATTAGTTATGAACTGATTGGCCCATTAGATCAGGCTTCTTATTAACTCTTATAACTTCTATTAACCCATTATTCTTGTCTGTGTTAGCCACATGGCTCGGTACCTTTTTTCAGTGAGGCAGTCACATCTTGCTTCTTCAGTGGCCAGGTCACGACTGCAGATGAATGGGCTTCCTTCTTCCCAGAATTCTCCTGTTCTCATTGACCTGCCTCTACTTCCTGTCTGGTTGTCCCACCTATACTTCCTGCCTGCCTTTTGCTCAATCAGCGTTTATTTAAAATATAATTGACAGAATACAGAAAATAGTCCCACACCATTTCCACCTCTTTTTGTTCTCTGAAGCATGTAATTCTAGCACAACTGATTGACTATTAATGCTCCTTCCAAAAATTACCAAATATTCTATCAATGATCAGTTGGCCATATCTGTATGGCTTCACATTTGGTATCTATTCTGGGAATAAGTCTGCCAGTCTATCTTATGCCAGTTCACATTTCTGAGAACAATATCATTAGCAAAAAGCAGCAGTAGTATTTCCCCCTTTAACATGTTTTAAGAATTTTTCTAACTACTATCTTTTTCATAACTAAAGTAGGGCATTGTCATTTCCTTTTAGGTCCATCCTTTTCATATTCATCACAAATTTGACTTCATAATCCTGTTGGGAATCATTGGAAATCGGAAGCAGAGTAAGTTTAAGGAGTGTAAATGAATGAAAGAGAATATACTAAAAGACTGGCTATAGACAAATGGATGTTACAGAGGTGTAATGATGTACTATTGTCCTCTCTTTCTAACCCCTTTGTTGAATGAAGACATGAAACAAACTTAATAATTTTAAAGAAACAATTTTCAACCTATGAAACCATTTATTTACTGTGCTTATTTTCTTATTATAAATGTTACTTTCTTTGATGGTGATAGCCATTAATATATTGGATATTTCTCACCAAATGTAATATAATACCTTGAGTTGATTTAAGAAAGAAAATAGGAAATCATACTCATATTTCAGACTATGTTTTAAATTAATGTGTGTGTACATGTGCTTACCAGATATGATATGTGTAGATACCAGAGAACAAATTTGGATACAGTTACTTAGGCACTCTTCACCCTGTTCTTGATACAGGATAATTTACTGGCCTGGAACTCATGAAGTAGATCAGACTTGCTTTGCAGGAAGCTTTGGGGATATTCTCTCTTTGTGTCCCCACTATCAGGCTCACTAGCCTCTGTCACTATGCCTGAGTTTTTGTTGTGGTTTCTATGGGTTGAATTCAGGTCTCTGTGCTGTGAAGGCAAGCATTTCATCAACTGAGCTACCTTCAGCTTTTGAAAGAAATCTTAAAACCAATGACTTTCTGAGCATTGGAATATGAGGGAATGTTAAACTGCAGTAAAAAGCTAGAATCCTTCGCATTTGTTTCATGGATGTTGAAGATAAATAAAACAACAGCTGCTGAGACAATAATCACTCTGACATGAAATGAAAGTAAAAAGGGAATTGATTCTTTCTTACATTCTCTTAGGACTTTGTAGATTAAAAATAAATTTCACATCCCTAATTTATTGAATTCTAATGACAATCCTATGAAGTTGCATTGTTATTTCCATTTTGTTGGCAGCAATAAGAGATTATATTATTGGGGGTTTATTATACAAAATTACCTTTTATAATGACTTTAGGTAAATTTTGTTATTTCATCCTCACAGCAATAATTGATTATGTAAAAGATCATTTTGAAAGATAACCAGAGGCATAGAAATGAGTTACCAAAGTTAATGAATTAAATGAATTCACATGCTTAATTAACAGTAGAGTCAATATTCAACTCATCCAGTCGGATTTTGAAGCCTGTATTTGATAGATATGCAGCTGTCCAGAAGAAACTCACTGTACTACATTTACCTTCATCCTGTAACTAAGAACTTGCTGATCTGTAATTTTCTACAACATTTGTCAGATTCTAAGGTTTCTGTTAATACCTTTTCAGGGAGAAAATGAAGTGATGGAATCACATTTTGTTGCCAGAGGTTTCTGTCCTGCCCAGTCCTGCAGCCTTTACACCCCAAAGAAACACACAGAGGTCTACATTAATCATAAACTGGTTGGCCTATTAGATCAGGCTTTTTATTAACTCTTACATCCTACATTAACCCATAATTCTTATCTGAGGCTTGGTACATTTTATCAGCGAGGCATTCTCATCTTGCTTTCTCTGCATCTGGGTTATGACTGCAGGCTCAATCTTTCCTCTTCTCAGAATTTGTCTGTTCTGGTCACCCAGTCTATACTTCCTGCCTGCCTACTGGCTTATCAGCATTTTATTAAACTAACACAACTGACAGATTTTTATAGAGTAGAAGACCATTGTCCCACAGCACTTCCCACATCTTTTTTCAAAACAAAAACTCTGAATCTAATCTCCTTTGTTTAGCTTTCTTCCTGACCATTATCCATAACAACTTGTAATCAACACACTAAACAAAGGCAAACATCCATAATCTACTTTTTTGGGAATGTGGGCATAGTTTTCCAGGCTACTTCCTACTGACTGGGGGCTCTGATAATCTTATGGGAAACTAGAGAAAATTTAGGATTATGGTCAAGTCCTGACTGGAATATTCTATGAGGCTTGATCATCTCAGACAGCAATCCAGAGGTTATTCTGGGTGTAGAACACAGGGAAAACTCCAACAGAGGTCCTCTGAAATGTTGGATCATCTGGGCCATCTGCTTTTATCAGAGATTTCTCAGGGGATTTTCCTTGATCAAATCTGATTTTTTTTTTTACCCAGAATAAGTCCACAATCTCTCATTTCCTGTGGAAACAAACACGAAACCCCTTCCCAAATGTTTCACCTGGTTTCCATTGTGAGGTCAGCACATCCTTGAAATACACCAGTTGATTTAATTTAGAATTTTTTCTATTATCCAATGTTTCTCTGCTGTTGTTGATTTTTTTTCTCATTAGCATTAAGAAAATTCAACAGTGTGGAAAGTCCTTCTATATATGTGTTGCTTTTATTGGTTAATGAATAAAGAAACTACTTTGGCCTATAGCAAAGCAGAACAAAGCTAGGCTGGGAAAACTAAACTAAATGCTGGGAGAAAAAAAAGGCAGTCAGGGAGATGCCATGTAGCCACTGCCAGGAACAGACAAGCCAGAACCTTGCTCTGTAGCTGCCCCTGAGAACAGACAAGTCAGAATCTTGCTGATAAGCCACAGCCACATGGTGATACACAGATTAATAGAGATGGGTTAAATTAAGATGTAAGAGCTAGCCAATAAGAAGCTTGAAATACACTTCAGTGATAGGCCAAGCAGTGATTTAATTAATACAGTTTCTCTGTAGTTATTTTGAGTCTGGGCAGCCGGGAACAAAGAAGCAGACACCTACAACAATATCACATTCATTTTACATGTAAATGCCCAGCAGTTTGAATAACAGCAACAACAAAACTTTGTAGGTTTTCCCTGATCTCTGAGATATTATTGTTTTCTACATGCTCATTTAATCCACATTCCTCATACTAGGGACTAATGGATGTATCTGTTAACCTGAGCAGAAATGACTGCAGTGCTCCTCTTGTCTAAACTGTCCTTGATTTTTGATGACATTAGGAGACTGTGGGAGGGATTCATCAGGATGGGGAATCATTGTTTACCTTCTTGCCCCAATCATGGAGTAAATACTAACTTTCAACAATGGATGAGCTTCTTTATATCTCAGACAGAGAGAACTCATGTTACCCCTTGCAGAGAATCTACTCCAATAAACATTTGCTGTTAAAAGATAATTCTATTTAAATTTTGTTAATATGCATTTATTGTACTGTGTCATAAAATTCATGCAGAGTGAAGAGGACAAATTGTGGGAGTTGGTTCTCATTGCCATGTGTGTTCTGTTGGTAAAGCTTGGTTGGCAAGTACTGAGCCAAACCATTGGCCCTTGAAAGTCTTCTACTCACTACAGTGACAATTGTTACATTAATCTTCTTTGCTAGACAAGTTGGAAGAAAAGAGGAAAAATAAAAGGACTGCACACAACCCAAACATTTTTCAGCTATTGAGTATTTTTCAGTAGAAAAGTTTGTATCTCCTAGTCATCTTTACAAACCAGATCTTTGCACTGCACTTGATGTACATAATTAATATTTAGTGATAGATGACATACAACACAGTACACATCTGAGGATAGCCTTGAACTCCTCAGCCTCCCTCCAGCCTCTACCCTACAAGGATTGAGATTACAGGTGTGTACCCCCATATCTGGCTTAATAAAAATTTCTGGAAGTATTTTTGTAAATTTTTTCTTGTCTCAAGTTCATTTGTAAAAACAGCATAGGACATCACTGTGTCTTTCAGATACATGCCTTTTGGAAACTAGCAACTGATAAACAACAGTTCTTAATTTTTAAAATAAAATGATACATTACATTTTAACCTTTTGAGTAATGTGTTTTTAGATTAGTGTATAGTGTAACCCCACTCTAGTGTCACTAAAGAGTATTGATCCTAGTAATAATTTTCAGAATTTTTGTAGACATACGCACAGAAAAATGAAAAACAGTTGATACATTCATCTCTCCAAACCAATTGTTCATATTGTCTCTAACTGTAACTAGATGGCTATTGATTTTGGCTTTAATGCTTAACACATTTATTTTAGAATGTGGAAATCTATCTCCCTTTGGACATTTATTTATTCACTCTCTGTTATTCAATATTGGTGCCATCTCAGTTACTGTTCTCCTGCTGTGGAGAGACTTTGCTACCAAGGCAACTTATAAAAGAAAGCATTTAATTGATGGTTTGCTTACAGTTTCAGAGGATTAGTCAATGATTATCATGGCGGTGAGCATGGCATTGGGCAGGTGGGTAGGATGCTGGATCAGTAGCTGAGAGCTCTTGTCTTTATACACTCACAAGGCAGAGATAGCTAACTGAAAATGCTGTGGACTTTTGAACCCTTAAATCTCAACCCCAGTGATACACCTCTCACAAACAAGATCACACCTTTTCATCATTCCCCAAACAGCTTCACCAACTAAAGACCTAGCGTTAAAATATATGTTAAATTTACTCAAACCCCTAGAAGAGTTGCAGAAGTGAACAAAGCCTTAACATCCCTGCCTAAGAGAAATCAGAGACAGGCAGGAAGACAATAAAACAAGAATTTGTCACAATATTGGTGTGTTGTAGACAGGACCCTAGGAGTATAGAAATACACACATACACACACACACACACACACACTCACATAGTATCTAATTGAGACAAGAAATGGAGTCAAAATGTTTTGGGTTTAACCAGGGAAATAACCAAAAGGAAATCTTAGACTCCAAAAGTAAATATAAGCTTACTTTTATAAAACCTATTTCCATATCATAACCAAGAAAAATAATAGCTATACAAGAGGGTCAGAGTTAAAAGTAAATGGGTATGAACATGCTATTTAGAGTCCTGCCAGCATCAACATTTGCTGCTGACTTTGGGTATTCAGTGCACTGAGAAGCCTAACACGTTGCTTTTGTTGTGCCCATGTTGTGCTGGAAACACACACTGTTGATCTATATGTTGTGTATTTAGAAAAATATTAGGGTTGACAATCTCTATGAAGGGACATTTTCCTTGAAGGCTCTGGAATTTCACATCCATATATCCAAAATATCCATGTATGCAAATTAGTTTATAATCTTTATCAAACACCCAAACCTATTTATTATTTTCAGATCCTTAATGCTTGGGAGATTTTTGTTGCTGTTGTTGTCATTGTTGAAAAATACACCATCTACAAATGTTTTTGGTCCACTGTTGTTAAAAAGAAAACATGAAAGGTATGTTTCACTGGAATATTCAATTTTTAAAATAACACAAGATAGAGGAATATAAGTATTTCCATGATTGATTGCATCTTTCAAAGAGAACAATGAAGAAGAAGGTTGACTATCGGAAAATCCACCACCCGCAATGATCTATATTCTCTTCAAATACTATTCGCTCCTTTTGGATCTGGTTTGCTAAGCAAATCATTAAGATTAAATTATGATTTAAATAACAGTATTAGCTCCAGGACTGTGTCAGGTCTGAAGGAGGATTAAATCTACCACATGGATGTTCATGGTTTTCATACTTGGGATCATGAATAAAAAAATCATGCCTTCCAAATGCGGCACCTTGATTCATTCTGCTCCGCCATGGGTAAGCCTGCAGCCATGCTGCTTGTGAGCGCTCTGAGTAATGGAGGAATGGAGGAAGGATGGTGTAGGTGGGGAAAGGACTCAATATGGTGAAGGAGTTCAGGCACATGGATTCAATACACTATTGTTGATTGGACCTTTCTGTGCCAAAGTTTCTTGCCCCCAGATGCTGAGATGTTAAGTACATCTATCATAATACTGTTGTGAGGAATGCATTTTTTTAAAAAAAAACCATAGTGAGCACTTAGAATAGTGTTGCTATTAGTTAAGCGTTTCACGGCGTTGCTGTACAATCATAACAATTGCAGGTGTATAATGCAGCTCTGTCATGTGGCTACGATAAAGCAGGGAGATAATATCCATAATCTGAAGGCAGCAAATGCCAAAAGAGAGAGTTACAACAAAAGCAGATTTAAGGTAATAGCAATTTACAGAATATGTTGGGGATATCATTTAGAGGAGCTGAAAGAAAACGCAATGTGAACTGGAAGCCCTCCCGGGTGATTGAGACTACAGATAGAACAGCTCAGATAGAAAAGAAAAGAACAAGCAAAAGTCTAGAGCTTGGGAAGATCCCAGTGATTCCTAGATTTGTGAGTAATTGGAATAATACAAATAAGGAGTTGAGATTTGAACCCTAGCTGGGGTTGGATGCCTCCCAACTTAGGGAGCGCCCAGTGAGCAATTGTGTGCAGGGTGCACAAAACATGTTTGCTCTCCCCAGGCACCTTTAAAAGGTTGGTGTTTCCTTTGTTCCAAAGTAGATAATGTTACTCTGCTACCAGATAGCTTGACAGTTACCAATGAGTCTTTCTTCAGAAAACAGAAACAAAAAAAGATCTCAAGCAACAAGTCATTTTTTTTTTGGGCTGCCAGCTCCCAAATAATAACACAAGGGCTACCAATTAATTAATCAAACTTGACCTTAGCTTAGGCTTGTCTCAACTAGCTCTTGATATACCAGCTCTTATAACTTAAATTAACCAATTAATATTAACCTACATTCTGCCATGTGACCTGTTACCTGTCCTCCATAGTGTATGTTCAAATTGCTCCGCATCTTGCTGGTTAATTCCCTGCCTCAGATTCCTTCTCAGCATTTCTATCCCTGCCTGGAAGTCCAGCTTATTTTCTTATGCCATTCAGTTTTTTATTAAATCAATCAGAAGGTCATGGTGTGATCAAATATCCTGCAACAATCTTATACAGGCATGGCAATCTGAATACAGGTATGGCAAAGTATTAAAGCACAACTATGTGGTTGCCAGACATGCAAACAACTGGATGATATTCTCCAAGCATGTGAGCAGGTTCTGACTTTAAAATTTAGGCAGTGGTTTTGCTTTGCTTATAGTTTTGCTGTCTGACTGAGTGACTATCTTCTGTCTGTCACCCAGTGACTAGTCTACCATGTCTATATGGATACTAAATTGGTAGAATAGGACTCTAACCCACTCTTTCAGTGAGCAAGAATGAAGCATAATAACCTTAGTGAATATTGGGTATCCAAGATTAGGTCACCAGTCTAGCTAAGTTTGGAGCTCAAAATAATTACACTTTTATAAAGTCATTGTGTGTTCCTCTGTCTATTTCCCTCTAGGTCTCCAAAGCTCTTTTTCATTCTAAAACCCAGAGATAATCATTTTATTAAAAGTTTTACCAGTTGCCCTTGCACCAAGATATATATATATATATATATATATATATATATATATATATATAATTTAACTCTCTTCTATAGAATTTGAAGCCCTTAGTATGGAATTTAGAATAGTGCTCATGGCCCAGCATCAGCCACTGTCATATCCACTCCTACCTTCTCAGACAACTGAATGTTCCCAGACTTTCCTATATTTGTGGTTCAGATCAAAGGCATCTGACCCGCCACCCTCACACACATTGGAGAGCTCATGTTACCTTCTCTCTATCCTTGGTATCTACCACATTCCACGTATCTTCCTTCTTTGCATGTGCTTGTATGTTTCACTAAAGCTAGGGACTTCCTATGTGTCTGCTTCAGCACTCTGTCCAGGGCATAGAAGAACAGCTGCTGACTAGAGTAGGTTTTATCTGTCATGTTTCTGTGTCTATCCCATATAGGAACATGCGTCTTTCTTTCTCTTTGTTTGTTTGTGCCCTTCATCTGCATCACTCCCTAGTAAGCCAACTGCCTTTTCCTTCCCTTATTCATAAGTTATTTTCAAAATTAATTATATACACTTAACTATTAAAATAATTGATTCGTTGTGATGCTTTTATACATATTTCATTAATTTTTCATTATTTGCCCCTCCACTGCCCCTGCTTCATAGGCTCAGTAATGTTCACCCCTCTGCTTTTACATCAAGCACAAACATTCATTTGACTCTGTATTCTATACACGAGAAACCTTTTGTCTTTCTTCTCCTGCCCTTTACTCTCACTCTTCCCTCCATTTCCCTTCCTAGACTCCTTCATTAGATTTTGTTAGCTCTTCTTTTTATAAGTAATGAATACATATCTTTCTCTGGCTATTCAAAACATTTGGTTCTCTCAGATAATAAACCAGGAACCCAAAATGTAAAGGTATTTGGTTAACTAATTTTGGGGAAATGTTTTTGAAAATAGATGGAAAAGGCAATCAGTTCTTCTTTGGGGAATAAATAATTTATTGCCTCTTAGACAGCCAACACCATTTAGCTTATATTTGAAAACTAGACTGTCTATGCCATTATATCCGAAATAACTCATGTCAAGAAGTGACTGACAGTTTATTCTCATTATCCAGATAAACTGGTAAGAGGAAGTCAGACTTTGGGAAAGTAGCATAGCTTTGATGGAAATGTATTTTGGATGACACAAATGGACAACTCCGATTAAGAATGCCATAACTCATTCATCAGTAAAGAAGACATGTCTTAGTTAGGTTATTGCTATGAAATGACACCATGTCATGGCAACTCTTATAAAGGAAACACTTAATTACAGTTATACTGCTCACTTTCTGTCTGAGAGGTTCAGCCCTTTATCATCATGGTGGGAAGTATGGGGGAATACAGGCAGACATGGAGCTGGCTACCACTTGATATGCATGTCATGAGAAGTCAGCTGGCACCCTTGATGGTATCCTGAGCATAGGAAATGTGAACTCTCAACATATTGTTGCCTAAACAAGACCTGCATAATGACAGCACCAGCTGACCAAAAATTAATTTTCAAGTAAGTATATAAGTCTGAATGTTGGATCATGAAATTTAAGAACTCGAGAAAGGGACGTAAAGAAGTATAATAGGCTGCCACTCATACATTTATGCCGTTTGCTTTTCAACCATCTTTTTTTCTAGGTCTATTATTGCTTTTGTAATGCATTCAAATAGTGCATATGCAGACAATAGTCATTTTCCCATGCACATCTAAACTATTTGGGTCAAAGCTTAAAGTCCAATAGATCTGTTCACTCTAAGTCATCACATTCACTCCAAGTGATCACATACTACTAAAAGGACAACATTATTGAGTTTAAGGAGTTGTTTCTGTGTTTTTATATGTATGAATATATGTGATATTATATATGCATATATATACATATATATACACACACACAAATAAGTAGAATACAATACGTACTTTACATGTATTTTGTAATACCTGTTATACCTTGCTATTGATTTATTAAATGTGCAAGTACTACTAGGGAAATTTGCAAGCAGCTACAAGCACACATGGTTAAATTCTTTGACCATCCTCTCCCTATATAACACTCACTATTTTTTAGTCTGTTCTCTGTTGTCAATTTGTATTGTTTCTAATTCTTACCCAGCCCAACAAATCTCCCAGTAAGGTTCTTTCAAGCTTGTCACTAGAATAGATATCACAACATATAATTAGCAGGTCAAGGGGAAACATATTCTTAGCTTTTTTTTTTATATCAACAATATGTGAGAATGTTCTGTGTTGGGGAAACAACAGGAGGCTTGAATATTCTCAAAAGATAAAATTCTGTAGGTTAGAGGTTGAAGCTATTATTTTCAGCAAGACTGTGGATAAGTACCTCATCAAACAATGACAAGCTTTGCCACAAAACAATTGGGAAATTTGTGTGGGAATTTTTAAAGTGGTCCATTTTTTAAAAATATATATATGAATTTAGGATGCTTGAAAAGTTCAACCTTCTGGAGGAGGAACCTAAAATTAGATTTCATAGCTACTGAAAACTATCATAATTCTTATCTGTCTCCAAGCAATGCATGCTGTAAAGATACCTAAAGTAACTAATATTTTCATTCGGATAAAAATATCTTGGGATGCTCTCAACACAATAAAGGGGAGAACCCCTCTTTTTTCCTTTCTTCCTGTCTTCCTTCCTTCTTACCTTCCTTCCTTTTCTTTCTTCCCTCCTCTTTTGTATTTTCCTTTTTGCTAAATAATAAAATTAGCATATACAGTATGCTTTATGTCTTTTTAACACAAAATTTGGTTCCACTGCTTCTCCTCATTCCCTGAGCTCCCCTTGTACCCTTCTGCATACTCATAGCTCCCTTTCACTTGCATGGGATATCTGATAAATGCAATTTAAAACTACTTTGGAGCTTCATATTACCTCAGTCAGAATAATTATTGTTGAGAACTACAAGTGCTGTTAAGGCTTGGGGAAAGAGAAATCCTTAGTCATTAAAGATAGGGATGTAAACTAGCCCAACCATTATGGAGGTTAGGATGAAAGGTTGTAACAAAATTAAATATACATTTTCCGTGTGACCCAGCATCCGTGGCATATATCCAAAGGATTTTATATCCTCATAGAAAAAGCATGTATTTGTGTTTATTGCTGAATTATTCACAATTGAAAGAAAATAGAGTTAGCCTAGATGTGCATTTACCCAGGAAAGTCCCTTTTCTGCCAAAGCTAAAGCAGATCACCTTACAGTCCCTCCCTGTTCTTGGTCCTGCCTCCAAGTAGCCCTCAAGAAATCTCATTGTTTCAGTGACAGCATGGAATCTTTTGAAACCTAGTGAATTAATCTAGTATCATTGTTCGGTGAAGATGCTAAAACGCAAATGAATGCAGTGATCCCCAGATGTGTTTTAGAAACATACAAAATTAAGGCTGTTACTGCAGCCAAACTTGCCTTTATTTTGGGATATCATTTCTACAGCTATTCAGGACAATACTAAGACATATTCAGAGGTTATCAACAATGCTTCAGTGTTCCCCCAACATGAAGCTTCCCTTTCATATCTCCATTTGGTTATGGATTCAAGTTCAAAAACGCTTTGATTCAGGGCCAGACACTCTGAAATCTACCAAACAGCGACAATTTAAAGAAAGGCAGGTATTCTGGCATTATTTATGATGGAAGAGGTGATGATCCAGCCATAGTGATGACCAACCATATGTTTATGACATCATTGGAGCATGAGTGATAACAATGCCTTATAATCCATAATTTAGGAAATAAATTTTAAACAGAGAATTTTTTCCCTGATACTTGTTTCTATATTCTTCTAGCAAACGACACAATACCAGATGGGAAAGATGGGCTCCAGGCCCCACACCTTACTGAGGAGCTATTTGTAGATGATAGTTGCTGGGGGAGAGAGAACCACTCTTTTTCAAAAAATACTTTTAATTAAAATGACATTATTTTGCTCACTATTGTCTAATCCCCCCATTCTCATATTCATAATCTCTGTTTCTTCTTTAATTATTATTGCTACATATATAAATGAATAAATAATAGATATAACCTGCTAAGTCCGTTTAGAATTGTTTATATTTACTTTTAGGTTTCTCATGCTCCAGCCATAAGGTTCCTATACTCAAGATCATATTGGCAGCACTAATTGTATTGAATATATTATTTTTTAAAGACACGATGTCGGTAGTGGGAATATATTGAGAGGGATATGTGAAGATGTGGAGGGAGAGAAATTGGGATAGACATAATCATATTTCATTGTATACATGTATGAAATTCTCAAGAAATAATATTACAAAATGATGACCTACACATAATTTATCTTTTTAGAGGGGCCAGGAAGAGCTTTCACTGAGAGTAATTCAGAATTATTAACTTGATAACTCTTCTCAGCCCTCCAGTGATTATTAATACTTCAAATCCAGGCAGAAAGCCTTAACACAGGTTCCTTAATATATTTCCATGATGCAGGATTTCAGGACATGCAGCCTCAGTGGTGATTCTAAGGCTTTTTCTAACATACATGCTGCTGTTTTAGTACAATGTTTTCTTTCTTCTATAAATGCCATGTAACAGTGTCTCATGCAGGTGTAAAAACTAAGTCATCATGGAAGTCTATGCAAAGGGACCGTGTTTTCCCTGTAAACAAAGAACTGCCTGGGTATTTGCAAACAACATTTCCAGGTTCTAAATGCTACATTGTCTTCCAAGGTGTCTCAGACCAGTGTGTGCTGTGAGTGCTTTGTAGGTCGTTCTGTCGAGCATCCTCTTTGCAGTGGATGAAGGCATGTGTTTGAGTTGGGGGATTGTCAAAATGAAGAGTTTTAGGCACCTATACATTACATAAACACTGTGGCACTCAATGTTAACTATTCTTCATGTGTGCCATGATGTGGAAAATGCTGGAAAACCAGAAGAATTTGGTAAGAAATCTGTTTGTAAACCCAAGTCTTCACTTAGCCCAGGCTACCTAAGTTCCCCTGATTGAGCCCAGAACTTTCTGTCATGGCCCAGTTGCTTTTCTATTATATAACTATTTTTTTTCCCTTGGAATTGAAACATTACTTCCTAGAAAAAAGAGGGAAGCTCACCAGACTCAGGAAACTAAAGAAACTCATGAGATTCAGGGAGCTAGTAAAACTTAGCAGGCTTAGGAGGCTTAGAATGCAACAAGACTTACAGGGTCCTCCTCAAGGTTATGTACGTAGGAAGAAATTATTCTCGGGGAAGGAGAGACCTAGGCAGATCTTACTCCAAGTTCTATAGTTAGTTCTAGGAATGCAGTCTTGTGAGTTGTTCTCCATGCTAATGTGGGACCTTTTATGATGCAGTTTCTGTTGAATCACCTATGTTTCTGTCAATATATAACACCAGTAAATTCATTGGTTCACCAAACTAAACTGAAGTGGAATCTCTTTTTGTTGGGTGTTTATTTTCTTTTCCTTTTATCTGTTGTGAGTGTCCTTTCTGGGTGAGAGCCATTTGTTCATGTCTCTCCAGGAATGAAATTCAATTGTTTCCTCTCCACCCATAGAGGTTCGACCCTCCCTACTTTTATTTAACAGCTTGCTCCATTTCAATAACAGCTTCTCTTAAAGCACAGTCCTACAGAGTTGATTTTCAAATGTAAAGTCTTAGACTCATTCCCTTTTCTCAACCTGAAAACCTAAGGTGTAGGATTGAACCTCTTGACTCAAATACATCTTTTTCTTCATGTGCTTTCACACTGGGTCTCCTCAAGTCCACCTTCTCATTCTCAAACTCTTTAACCATTCTAACTGTTATCTTCACTTTAATTTTGTAAGCCTCTAATCCATCTTCAGTATCCTAAGTTGTCTCCATGAAAGATTCCAGTTTCCCCTGAAAAAGACCTCTGAAATATCAGTAACTTATTTCGCATAAAGACCAAATAGTATGGCAGTGAAGACCCTTTTGATGACATTTCCTCTTGTGTAAAATTCCAAAATGATAACCATACCTTTGCTCATCCTCTGTACCAGGCTTTTTCTTTTAGATCACCAACCCACTCCCAAATCATATCACAGAAGACTTATTATCAGTTTCTTTTTTTGATTGCTCGGCCACGCTTAGGCATATTTCTGGCTAGCTCTTTTTAATTTACAGTAACCTGCTTCTTTTTTTATCTATCTTATGTCTTGGGGCTAATTACCTTTCTCACTTCTGTGTATCTTATTTTACCTGTTTCTCTATGTCTGGCTGGCTGATGACGGCCTGGCTTCTTGCCCTAGGTATTTACCTTATTCTTTCCTTTTTGCCTCTCATTCTTCCTTCTCCTTCTTTTTGAGCCTATTTCTCCTCCTATTTATTCTTTCTGCCTCCTACCTAGTTATTGTCCGTTCAGCTCCTTATTAGACCAATCAGGTGCCTTAGGCAAACAAGGTGAGACAAATGTAACACATCTTTGAATAATTAAACAAATGCAGCAGAAACAAAAAGTAACACACCTTTAGACAATTAAAGTAATAGTCTGCAGTCTAAACAAATGTAACACATCTTTGCCTAGTTAAAATTGTATTCTACAGCAATCCTCTGGTCTCTCGGCTTATTCACTCCTCTATTACCTATACTCCTCCCTCCAGAGGGTAAAATAAAGATCCATTGCTCATTAAGTGTGAATCAAACATTGCCTTCTCCTCATTGGTTCTCCTCTGATTCTCATGGAAAAAAAATCTCCTGAGTTATTCACACTATGTGATGTAGTGTTTGCCTAAACTGTTGAGATAAAAATCTGATAAATCCAAGGAAGAGCAAAGGGCTTATCGGTTGCCCATACTGTTCACTTTTTCTGATCTAAATGCCAGAAATCTTCCTCAGCCCCTCCTTCTCTCTTCCTGTCCCTCCCTCTCTATATGACTTTCTCAGTTATCCAACAATTCTGTGGCTAATCCTGATCAGCCCATCACTTGTTCTGTCCTTGGTTCAAGGTAGCTTTATTGGCAAAGAAGGTTGGTAGTGTGAGCAATTCTTGCACAACAATGTGACCTTTGTCTTAAAATACGGTTTATGTTTTCCTCTTCTTTTGAAATTTCTAGATTTTTTATTTAATAAATGATAGGCTATTGCAGTACAAAACTGTCCTTAAAATGGCACCTATTGAAACGTCCAAGCACCCAGTGTGTTAGATGAACTATGTCTAAAGTCACAGAGTTCTTTTGTGTACCACTGGCTCACTGTTGCTTTGTGGACCACTTGAGAGCAGGAGCTGGATCTCATATACATTTGCATCCCTCCACATATCATCACTATGACACCAATGGATCTGCCTGTATTTGTTTACTTTATACCTTTGTGCTTTGGTGCAATTCATGAATCTCTATGCCACAATTTCTGCAACTTTAAAATGGGATCATGCATTCATTTATTCAAGGAATATGTTTCTAAAAGGACAGAAATTATAGAACAGAGGTTAGCAAGAGAAACATAATCCATATCTTTAAAAAAGATTTCATCATTTTAAAGAAGAGAATCAATAACTGTATGGCATGATGTTAGATGCTTTTATGAATTGAAAAACAAAATAGAGTAAGGCAAGGGGGCATGGCATGATGGGGTATGCTGTGCTAGTTTCAATATTTAGGGACCTTTTCCCAGACACTTGAGTGGCATAGAGGTATGCCATGTGAATATCTGGGGATAAACATTCCAGGCAAAGGGAATTTACAAGGAAAAAGCCCTAGGTGATATCAGCACAGATGCCATAAGTACTGAGAATTATGAGGCATAAATGAGTTGGTAAATATTAGCTATTACTACATGGCATGGCTACAGCCCATATTGGTATCTTTCAAAAATATTCATTAAATGTACAAATCATTGCCTAGGAAGAAGAGTAGCATGCCAATAAATGTTGAATTTCCAGTGTGAACCAGAAACTAATATGATCTGGACACTTTTCAACTTTCAGGGCTCACATCTTCAACCCTTATTAGCTATGAGGCCTTGGGCAAGAAACTTATTCTCTCTGTGGCTGATCTCATTTGCAAAAATAGGGCTAATGCAGGCCCATCTTGCTAGAGCGAAAAGAATTAAAGGAGTTAATCTATATAAGGCACTGACAGCAGCATTTGGCACTTGTCTACCTTTTCCAGGTTTTTACAATAATTATCTTATAGATGAGGATGCCTGAGACTAGATGGACAAAGAAGTTTGCCCCAGGCAACCCTGTAAATGAAAACAAGACAAAGAAATAGGAAGTTTGATCTTTCCAATGGCTTTCTAAGCATACTGCCCAGAAGATGGGAGGACGGCCATGGAATGCACCAGCATCCTTTGCGTCTCTGCCCAGCCCTAAGCAGCATAAGCTTAACTTGCAGTTTCTCCAGAACAATTCTTCAGCAGTGTCCTCCTCATTTGGCTTTCCGAATTGGCTCTTATCCTCTAGTAAAATACAACATAGGCATCCTCTGGATGGACATTTTGAGGCCTCAACAGAAAAGTTCTGTGTTTATCCTCAAAAAAAAAAAAAATCATCCAATGCTTTGGAGCAGGCACCACTTCTCTCATCTCTTAAAGTCTTCTATTCAATGTCCCCAAGTGAACCCCACATCTATTTCCTGGTTATCAAAGGACTTAACTTTTACTATCTGAATGACATATACTCATTCAGAGGCACCCAATGGTCTCAATAAAGAGTGTGTAGAAATTCCTTTAATTCTGACATACGTTATTTAATTCTATTTCTGACGACTTTAAATCACAGTTTCTGTGTGCCATTCTGTCTCAGCAGATGGCAAAAGGACCATTCTCTCTCCATCTGGAGATGGAATGATGGTTATTTTTAGCCAGAGAGTTTGATGATGGGGAACAAAAAGGGAAATTTTGGTTTCTGTTGGTCATTATCTTTCTAGCCATCGGACTGCCTTCCTTTTCTCCTGATTTGCTTTATGGATGCCAACTTTCATGTCTTTGTGTTTCAAATCTATGTTATCCTCAACTTGGAGCTTTCTGGTAATTAATCAGAAACAACAGGCTAAAAAAAAGTGAAGAACAAGAAAGGAGTGAAAGAAAGACTTCATGAGCACGATAGTTCCGGAAAACAAGCATCTCATAATAACATATTTTGCCTGTTGCAAATTGGTTTGGAGTTATTTTACTCATCGAAATGCCAAAAGACAAATGGGACCTCAAAAAGAGGAATGTGAAATTTGTATATTTGCAAACAGACTCAAATGTGTTCTGGCTGTGAGGGCACACACTTCCCACCCGCTCATTATGACATGATTTATTCCACAATGCTGTCCTTCCAGATGAGCTGCTGATAGACAGGGAAGCTTAGGTCAGAGCAGAGTAATTTATAGAATGAGGCGTCTACAAGAGACCACAAAGAGCTTCTAGTCCAAGATATTAACTTTGCAGTTGAGTACACAAAGCTTGATTGACTTAACCCAAATCTCAGCAGCTTGGGGAGGGCGTGGACTTGGCTGAAACCTTGTCAGAGGTGCTATCAGTCATGCTAGCATAAAACATGATACTCAAGATTTTAATATAGCATTCAAAAACTATGAGGATCTAGGACAATATTAAAAAGAAAACAGGCTCATGACTTCAGGTACAAGCAAAGCCAACATTTCATCTAATGGCTCCCAAATTCTGTTCCTTGGCATTTACCATTCTGCAGCAGTTTCTTGGGGAACACCAGAGAGGAGACAAAGGGCCTCAGTGGCTGGCATTCTAGCAGAACACTTTCTCCCAGAACTCATCATTAAATCAGAACTCTGTTTTCTTCATCTTTTGCTCTCTTTCATACACACATTTACATGCATACTGTCATGTATGCATACATACATACATACAATCAAATAAGCAGTCAGAAACCAAAGAACATCAAGATAGGATGGTGTCCCTTCCTGTGTGGAAGGACCACCTCTCCCACTCCCAGTTTCACTGTGTTGTCTGCAGTTCTTTACATCGGGTGTAGGCCTCATGGGTTTCCCCCATATAATTTAACATATCTATGTGTGTCGTCCTTGTTCAGCTCATGATTGGGCCGTCTGATGAGATTTTATAGATGTAGCTTCTAATGTTACTAGGAAAAAGTTTTATAGCAAACTCCCTGATTCTTCGGCTCTTACAATATTTCTATCCCTATTTCTGTGCGCTGAGCCTTAGGTGCAGGAGTGTTTGTTAGATGTATCCATTGGGACAATAACAATGAGTGATAATGAGAGGCCATTGATTTGAAGGATAGTAGGAAGGTGGTTTTCAAACATGAAAAGGTTTGGAGGGAGAAAAGGGAAGGCAGACATGCTGCAATTAAGTTACAATCTCAAAAATAAAAAATAAAAAGGTAGGCTAATTGAGTTTCACTGACATGTGTGTAGCTGAACAAACCAGTAATTTTCTCAAAATTGTTGGTTGAGCTAATAGGAATGAATGCCTTAGAAAGATCTCACTTCTCTGAACTCCTCACCCTGTCTAGGGAGTTTATGCTCTCCACAGTCATTCTGATATAGAGAGGTCACATAACTGGAACATGGGGACAGGACCAGAGATGTGAGTGCTACATTCCAGAGCTTGCCTTCCCCAGCCTGGTGCCAGTGTCAAGGTAAACCAAGAATGTTTATAACCCAGGCAGTTAAGTTTTAACCTGTCTACAAAGGAATGGGTTCAAGAATTAAGAATAAAAACCAAAGATTTTTTTTCAACCCTGAGAGACATGTTCCATAGAAGATCAGAAATTCAGTCCAGGAGCATAAGATCACACCAGGGGGCATGAAGTACTTGAAGCAATAGATGAACAGAATTCAGAGTCCACTAAGAATCTCATGACTCAAGGGAGAAATATTGTCTTGTTATTGATTTAAATCTTGCTAAGTGAGATTGGGGCAGTTGTTAGTCTAATGTTCATTATGACTCACTAATGAAGCTACAGTCTTCTGTGTATTCTATACAGTACACTTGAACTAATGAAGTGCTACAGCCCAGCAGGAGGTTCTGGGTGCTATTCCCAGCTCCTGGTTGAGCAGTAGGCATTGTCACTCTTCTCTATCTCAGCTGACTTTTTCCAGCCATCTGCTTATTACCTTACTGCACACACTGGGCCTGAGAGACCATCTGCAGATCTATGGTATCTCTATCTGTTCAGCTCTTCTCCTGTCTCATTCTCTCTCCTGAGATTTCAAAATACCTCTATCTCCCCCAACTATGTCTTCTCAGTCCAGCAAGTCTATGTGGACCTACGTTCCCTACATCATGCTGTGAGCAGGAAACTTTTTCGGAACAGTAAGTGTGACCATCACAAGGTAGATCTCTTGCCTCCCCCTCTCGTTCTCTTTTCTTCTGCCAGGTGCTTAGCAACAGAGATGGTGTGTGAAAACATGCTGTTGAGATAGCCCATGTGCACTGTTTGTCTTAAGAACCTAACCAGAGCACAAATGACTGAACCTAAAATCCCTTCCAAGCATCATGTTCTAGATCTCTCTCCTTCCAGGGTGATAGATCAAGATCAGACTTCTTCGTTCTGATTCCTCTGTCCTCTGTCACATAGGAATCTGCTGCGGTTCTGCTGTGGCCTTATTCCTCCTTGGGACTGGAAAAAATTCCTGCAGCAATGCTGCTTTGTGATCATCACAGAATCCACGAAAACTAAATAATGGCATTCCCTTTTCTTCCCGTTTAGGTGCTCTGGGTTGTGTTCCATCTGTTTTGTTTTGCTTTGTTTTTCTCACTTTTAAAACAAATGACTGGTAATTCACTTCACTTTCAAGCAGTCAATGTCCAACATAATATTCATTATGTGGAAATGCCACCAAAGTATTGATTAAAATGATAAATGCCTTAAAACTAAATTTACTGATTTTAAGTTTTTAATATGAGAAAATTGGTTTGGGTTCTGGCATATGTCAGTGTTGTGTTGTAGGGTTGGACACAGTTTGATTTTCTATCTTCTACCATTGGCAAGCTAGATAAGAATGCATAAGCTGACTAATTTCTGCTCTATCTTATCAAATAGAGGCTGAAAAGATATATGAATTCTCATCCAGACTTTTCTGTTTATGATAGGCTCTACGGGTTATATGAAATTGTTATTTTTAAACACGTAGTCTGTTTATTTTAAAGTATGTGAGATTTTACATGACTTTTTATCTGATTGAAATATTGAAGTCTATTTGGACAGCAGCCAATCATTTTGATTTCTCATGTAAATGTGAAAAAATAGGCTTTAAAAGATATAGTTTCCATGACAAAAAAAATTTTCTCTTTATATCTTGACAACAAGAACATTTACTGGCTTCTTGCCACAATGAGAATTCAGAATCCAATTAAACTAAGCAATTTTAATTGACTTAATTAAAGAACAGTACTTTAAATTGAGCATGAGAGTAGGCTTAAATAATCCTAAATAGATTAAAATATTGCATTGGGAGAATAAAAGAGTGTCCATCTCTGTTTCACAGGAATGTATCAAGTGTCACCAGCTGTTCTCTTGCTTTTCTGTACTTAAAGAAGATCCTAGCTGGTACTGCAGTGATGCGTGAGTAGTTAACAGTAAACTCTACATCTTGTATCCATGTTAGATGGCTCACCACCTTCAATAACTCCAGCATCCAGGGTGTACTGTTTGTTGCCTTTTGTCTCAATAGGCATTTATACACATGTGTGTGCACGGTCCTCTCCTCCTTCCACCACACAATTTTAAAACATAATAAAATGAACCTTTTTATAAAAGAAGATCATAGTTCATCAAAATAGAGCCATATGTTCAACTCACATTGACTTTTTTTAATAGTGAGTTAGGGGAATTTTTTGAAGTTATAGAAGTAGTGGGGAAAGATGAATTGGAAAGATTTATATCCTTAATTATACTCTAAGTCATATTTTATTTGTCATAATGAAGTCTTCCTTTTCACCTAACATGTTAAAAAAATCTTCCATGTTGCTCATAAAATCTATAAGTCCATCATTTCTAGTAGTTATATATTGTTCTCTTGAATAGAATTTCCTTGTTTACTAAATCAGACAATATGCTACTGCTATTCATAATGGTGAACCTGATCAATACAGATTTAAACTTCAAATCTTTCATATGCTTCCTATGTTGGGGGATATTCTTGGATTTTAAAATTAGCTACAGTGGGATCAGGAAGATTGTTCAGAGGCTAAAGTGCTTACTGTGTAACCCAGATAAAATTTGCTGGACAACTGGAACTCATACAAAGGGGGAAGAAGAGAACATACACCACTGAATTGCCCACTGGCCTCCACATGTGCTCCATGGCAATCCTGCTTCTTACACTTTTTATTATCTACACAAAAATTACAATAAAAAAGAAATTTGAAAAAAATAGCTGCAGTGGGTACATTCAGTGAAAGAAACACTGGACCCTGTCAGTTTTACAACAAATATCTCTTAGTCTGGAGATCTTATTGGCTTCCATGTTCTGAAGAACAGAGAGTGTTATAGCAGAGAGACAAGCTTGACTGTTGGAGGTTGTACACCCTCCACCCCTAGTTCAGGGTCTAGAAGAATGGCAAAGGGATGGTTTCAAACAATAAAGAGTCCTTTCTGCCTCTGTTGGTGTATAAATATTCTTGCAAGGCCTTGGCCACATAGGGGAACTAGCTCCTTAATTCACTGCTACATTCCTATGCTCTGTAGGACAATCAAGACAAAACTGCCTGAAGTCTTCTGTTACCTGTGGATCTTTGGACGGTTGGCTTGTTTCTTTTTCAGCATTAGACTTGGTGCTTAAAGACAAACATTGGTTTTCACTACCAGTTGAACACCCCTAATATGAAAATACAAAATTTTTAATATTCCAAAATGTACTGCTTTTTGAGGGCTGATAATCATGCCATAACTGGAAGATTCCATATCATGAAACTATTTCAGGTACAAAGTTATTTAAGGTATCTTCCTAAGATAGCTTCAGGCTGTATGTGTAAGGTACATATGAAGCACAATGTAGTTTAACTTAAACTTGGATTCAGTTCCTAAGTTATCTCATTAGCCTATGCACATAGACCAAAACTCAAATTATCCATAAGGAGCCTCTTTGATGCTCATCATCCATTTGAAGTAGATTGGTTCTGTGAAAGCAGGTGTGTCTCACTACCATGAAAAGTCCTAAATTCTTAAAACATTTTAAATGGGAGTCAAATGATTCTTTCCCAGGGGTCACCAAAGAATTGGAAAGCACAGAAATTTACATTATATTTTATAACAGTAGCCAAGTTACAGTCATGAAGTAGCAGCAAAAATAATTTTATGGTTGGAGGTCACCACAAAACGAAAAACTTTATTAAAGGATCACAGCATTAGGAAGGTTAAAAAGCACTGACCTAAGGTCAACTTTGTTCTCATTTTTCAGTCCAAAGCTATTCTTCAGCTTCAGGATTTGCCTTAAAAGAATGTATCCTTGGATCTGAGCTTTATTTTCTCCATCCCCGAACTTGAGAGATTTCATGAAGAAACAGTTAGAAATAGCAAAGTTAGTAAGGGAATAATAAACTTATGATCCTTTCCAGAGAGGGACTACTTGCATTATTAGTAGAATTTCAGCAACTACAGCACCTAGATACTTCAGGTCTGACTGTGCAAATCAATTCCTCCAACCTCCATTAATCTTGAATGAAATGTCACAGCATAGAATCAGATATGAATCTTTTGAGGAGCTGTCAGAAAGATCACAAGAGCTGAAATGGAGAAGATGAGGAGTAGTCACTGTCTCATTAAGTAATCTTCAGTCAACTACATAGAGAATATGACAGACAATCTATGGTATACTCTTATTTCTCTCTCCCCAAGAACCTACCTAGATATACCTGAATGACAGAGAGCTTTGTTATGATTCTGTTGACATGTAATGTCATCATTCACCAACACATGCTTCCTCTCCTCTTTCTTATTTTACTCATTGTCTCCTACTTTTATATTTTCTGAATTGATTTTCTTTTTATATTACAATATGTTAGCTTTTTCATTGGTGTAATAGAATACCTATTATAATATTATGCTACCTTTCTCATTTGTGTGACAGAGTACCTGACATTACCAACTAAAAACAAGAAATTTCTATTTATGGTTATAGTTTCAAAAGTGTCAATCTATCACAGTAGGTTGAGTTGTGACCAAGTAGAACTGTTTATATAATGGCCACTCATGAAGTGGAGAAAAGGAAATGCAGGAAGAAGTTAGGACAGGATGTAAATCTTTACAGATACAGAGTTGATGGCATGCTCAGTCTATCTGGGGCTCTCTTCTGCTTTTCACCATGTCTGTATAACATCATTTTATTATGAATCTATCAAGGGAGTTATATACTCATTAGGCCGGTGCCAATATAACCTAATTATCTCCAGAATATGACACAGACACAATCCGAAGGCTGTTGAACTCATCACTGTATGTCTTTTAATCTAATCAAGTAGATAATAACGATTAACACTCACAAGCACCAATATTTAACCTTTGACTCAAACTGTTGATAGAAGGAAACTAAGATACACCTTTAAAAATACAACTGTAAGAAACTTTGTAGTATCACTCAGTATAGTGTGACTCAGTTTTCACAGCATCCCTGGTAAACAGACAGGTTGAGACTTTGAACTAAGCTTTGTTAAAAGCAAATGAGTACCTATTGTTACTAGTGAGATGTTACTTATCCCCACAAGGCTGTGCATCATGGTTACTAAAATTTTCATCTCTAAATAATGCAGTGAGGTAAAGATAATATGCAAAATCAAAGGGGAACTATACTAATTAATAGAAATGACAATAAAAACTGCATGTCGGATACCTCTTTGGGGCAATATCAAGGCTCTTTCAGAAGAAAGGGCTAGGGTAAATGCAGTTAATTACCGGTATCATGCTTGCTATGAAAACCAGTATTATGATAGATTTAAAGAGGCTATTATCACTTTCAACTACAGGACAATGTGTTGCAAGATAACACTTGTTTTTTTAGCACCCAATCCAACTGCCCACTATTGCTTTGAAGATAATAATCAGAACTAGTAGCAACACAGACAAAAAAGGAAATTATAGTCACCTCTCCAGGAACAAACAGATTTTACCTAAAATAGATTTGAGGATATGGTTGAAAGGTATTTGTAGGAAAATAGAAAGCATGTGTCAGAAGGTGTTGTGCCTAGAAGGGAAACATGATTCTGAATAGGTAATAATTCATTAACAAATGGTACTGTCTTAGTCATGGTTCGAGTACTCTAAAGAGACACTATGGCCAAGGAAACGCTTATAAAATCATTTAATTGAGGTCTAGATTATAGTTTCTGAGACTGGTATCATGGTGGAGATCATGGTACTGTATCAACAGCTGTAAACTACATCCTGATTCATACATACACACACACACACACACACACACACACACACACAAAGAGAGAAAGAGAGAGAGAGAGAGAGAGAGAGAGAGAGAGAGAGAGAGAACCTGTGTCTGCCATGTGCTTTTGAAATCTCAGAGTCCAAGTTCCCAGTGTCACATATTCTACAATGCCACAACTCCTTGTCCTTGTAATCCCTTCAAATAGTGCCACTCCCCGTGACTAAGCATTCAAATATTTTAGTCTATGGGGTCCATTCTTATTCAAATTATCACAGAAACTAACCTGTTGTTATGGTTTGATACTTTAGGACAACATTTAAAACTACCTCTAGTGGCATGGAGGTGATCAAAGTAGAGATCAATTCCTTCTTATATTACTTCTAAGAGCCAAAACACACTAAGAGGAGGATTATAAAATGCATTTATTGTTACTTTTGAGAATCTATCATTTGATTATATTTCCTATAAATCCTCTGCACATGTAATAGTTTTTTTTTAGCTTGTTGTTATGGTGGGACTCTTAACAGTGGGAGTGGGAGATATCTCTGACTCTTTGGCTGCACTTGCCACCCTTTCCTTGATACTGGATTGCCTCACCCAGCCTTGTCATGAGAGTTTGTGCCTAGTCTCATTGATTACTATCCCTGGATCTGGAGGAGAATGGAGGTATGGGGAGAAACTGGGAAGAATGGAAAAGTGGGAAGACTGTGGTCAGGATGTAATGTATGAGAGAAGAATAAAAATGGTATATCCAATTCTTAGATTGAAATAAAACTTCCCTAGTATCTTACAGGGGATAGTATTCTGTATCAGCAGGGGACAATTTATAAAAATGTATCATAATGGGGATCAAGTTCACACTAGCAATAATGGTGCGTTGAATGACAGGAATTGATGATTATTACTATGAGTTAGCCTAAGAAGGAGACTGAAAAATACCTACCAAGGTATTACTAGGCTTCTGCTAACCAAAAAAACTGACACAAGACATCAAAATTTTAAATTACAGGACTTTGTCCATTTTATAGACTGAACATAGTTGAAAACCCATGGCCAGATTCTCAGAAAATATTGCTACTGTCATCCAATCTATGTAGAAATAGTATATATAATAACATATCTTCTATCCGTTCTCCCAGACAAATTTGTTGCACTTTCCAGAATATGCATTGGGGTGATAAATAGCAAAGATGATTTGAAAACTGCTGATTATAGGCTCTGAACTGTCATTAATGCCAGGGAAACTAAAATGCCATTTTTTGTCCTTTGGTCGTGGTGTTAATGAGACTTAACATAAACTACTCAATAAGTTAGATTCTCTATGATTGTTCTAAATAATATATACAATGAGTCCACACATTGTTACTCCATTCCTCAGTTCAAAGTTAATAATTGGTGATTCTTGTCATGGAATTAAACTCCTTAGCTTTTAAATGACAGAATTTTGTACTAGTAGAGGTAAATTTGTAAAATCTGTCAAACAAAATGAAAAGTTAAAGAACTAAAGCATATGTATTCTACCTCATATCATGTGCCTATTTTTCTGTCTCTTGTTATACTTGGAACACATAATAGACATGGTAGGCACAGCCAAGAGAAGTCATTGAAGCTGACCATAACTCCGAAAAACAAAATAATTAAATTAGAATCAGTGATAAATATCTGTATGGATGATAATTAGATTAATGTTGTCACTTTCCCCAGCTTTATATGCAATACAGAAAATATCTGCCACTGTGTTAGCTACATTTCTATAGCTATGACCAAAATAACTAACAGTAACAGTATAAGAAAGGAAATAATTATTTGAATCACATATTTGGAGGTATCAGTCCATCTTAGTAGAGAGAGAATGGTGCAACAGAGCATTTAAGAACATGATAACAATGAAGTGGCACAAAGGAGGATGGAGAATGGGGCCAGGGCAAGATACAGTCACAAAGATATGTCTACAATTATCTGTTTCCTCTAATGTCTCAACACATACCTAAAATACCATCATTAATTGAATCCATCAAAGAATTAATCCATTGATTAAGTCATAGTCCCCGAGATCCCATCACTTCTAAAATGACCATCTGCAAACAACAAGTACCAACACAAGAGTCACAGGGAACATTTTGCACTCAAATCACAACTGTATTATTGAGTATGAATCAACAAACTCCATCTGTAGATGAGGACCTGAGGCAGATCTGGAGTTAACATCCTCCAGGATCAACTATATACTTGATTGTACATCAACAGTCTCCCACTGGCAGAAGAGTATTAGAGACACAGGATAGGAGTTAGCATCCCCAGGGGCAATTTTCAACCAGTAAGCATAGGTACTAGAGAGAATAAATCCACTAGCCTCTCAGT
Source organism: Neodon shergylaensis (assembly GCA_025134845.1). Lineage (NCBI taxonomy): Eukaryota > Metazoa > Chordata > Mammalia > Rodentia > Cricetidae > Neodon > Neodon shergylaensis. The sequence continues at coordinate 23,250,319 of JABTXL010005752.1, read as the reverse complement.
CTTTGGAGGTGAAATTCTGAAGCATCTCCTCCAGTTTTCTTCCATCAATTCCTAAAAAGACAAATCTCCAGTATCCCACAGTGGATCAATAATAGAATGTATTGGCTTCTCTTCCTTTCTAGTAGCATTTTCTCTAGGATCTTAAGACCAGCAATATAAAATAAATAGACAGGATGAAAGTTACCTTCAAACTGATTAAAATGATCTATTCATGGGATCAACACACCAATCTACAAGTACAAGAAATGTGAAACATATCAAAAGTAAATCAAAAGAAAATTGCTTTTGATCAGCTATAGGAGAGCTTTCTAAAATGGCAAGACAGCATGTATTTTAGGCAGAACAATGATAAACACGGTGATAAATTTTTTCCTTGAAAACACTGTTAGCAAGAAGATGACAGAAACACAAGCTATAAATATGTACACAATAAAATATTCTTCTGATACTTTCACAATCAGAAAATATGTGCTTCAAGAAATTTAAAGTCAGTCCTTCAGACAGAACTATTTCTAGATACAAATGTAGATATTTAGAGCAGCATAACAGAAAAGGAAATGTTTTGGATATATATGAATACCATTTCCCAGATATTTAAATCTCTCTAAAATTACTGTATATGGACAACAAAATAACAATATCCAAGATACCTTAGTGGCATCAAATCTTGACAGTGACCAGCAGCTATGTAATTTGATTACATATTTATATGTTACAACATATTAATATAATTTGATATTAATTGGTGAAATGTGATATTTAATTTTCAAATTTATTTATTTAGTTTTAACGTATTTTAATTAAAATAGTGTGGTGTTTTGCATAAGAATGGCTCCTAGACACTCACGTAGTTGAATGTCACCAGGGTGTAGTGGCATTTCAGTTGTATTTTAATAAATAAAGTTAGCCTGGGGATCGGGAAAGTAAAACAGGCCCACCTGTCAGCCTTACAGACCAGGAAGTGGTAACACACCTTTTATCCTTGTAGCCACACTAGTTTGCCATAGAAATATGTGGTGCATGCCTTTAATCCCAGTGGTGCACGCCATTAATCCCAGAACTAGAGAGGTTTATAAAATGGGAGGAAACAGCTCTCAGATACAGTCTCATTCTGAGATTCCTGGACTCAGGATGACCATTTCAGACTGAGGTCGAAGTAAGGACCAGTGGCTGGCTGCTTTGCTGTTTGGGTCTTCAGATAGAACCCCAATTTTTCTTTCTGAGTTTTTATTTATCATGCTTCACCAGGGAGTTGAACTGTTTGAAAGAATTAGAAAGATTAGGAGGTGTGGCCTTCCTGGAAGTTATGTGTCACTGGGAGTGGGCTTTGAGGGTTCAAAAGTCCACATCATTCCCAGTTTGCTTTCTTTCTCTTGTACTTGCAGGTGATGATGTGATCTGTTAGTTGTTTTTGCCTCCATATTTTTGCTCTGCCATCATGAACTATAATCCTCTGAAACTGTAAGTCAATTAAACGCTTTCTTTCATAAATTGCCTTTGTTATGTTTTATAATAAATAGCAATAGAAAAGTAATGACATAATAATATACATACAAAAACACTTATGACTCAGAAGGATATATATTATATAATATATATGCATTTATATATATGTAATAATAAGAAAAAAAGAAACCGTGACTCTGAGAGGGAGTAAGATGGGTTCATGGAAAAGGCTCAAGGGAAGGTAGGTAAGGAGGAAGATGGTGTAATTATATTTTAATGAATAATTCAAATTTATACAAAGAGAAGATATTCTGGTTAAAACTATGTCAACAGTAGATGGATGAGCAAACAGAAGTATGATCATACATTAGTATAAAAATGGAACATCAAGTCAATTTCAAAATGTGTATAATGAAGGCAGACAAAAGAGAACTCACTAATTCAATTAATATGAAATTATTAAAAAATACAGACTCATTATAATAATCAAAATGTATCTCCTCTCTTTGTGTGTGTGTGTGTATGTGTGTGTATGGGTGCACGTGGGTGTGTGCCATGGTGTGAATGTAGAGGTCAGAAGACAACCCTAGGTGTTGGTTCTCTCCCTTCACTTTGTTTGAGACAAAGTCTCTGCTTATTCCAGGCCTGCTGGCCCATGGTCTTCTGGGGTTTCCCCTGTCTTCTCTTTCCATCTTGTTACAGGTGCACTGGAATGCAAAAAAAAAAAAAGAAAAAAAACCTTTTATCTCCCTGCACCTGACTTTATGTACCTTCTGGGAATCTAAACATGGGTCCTCACACCTGCACAGCAAGCACTTTAGCCTCTGAACCTTTCCCCACAACTCTTCAGATCAATTTTTATCATTGTATGATTGTGATTGGATAGGGAGATGATTACAAAGGACCAAGAGAAAACCTTTGGGACTGGTGGATATCTTCATTGCTTTGATTGCAGTGATCATTTCCATGGGTACATATGAATATCATCAAAGAAATACACATTGACAATAGGAAAACACAAATTAACATGTCAATGAGAACAATACATGCCTGCCACTGTGATGAAGTAGAAAAACTTATTCCAGTTGTTGATGAGGATGTGAAGAGATGTTTCCCATTTTACAAGAGAACTGTCACAGGAGATATTCTGAAGCAAGTCTCTGATGGAGATAAAAAAATGTTAAGTCTGAGCCTGAAGAAATGGCTCAATCAGCAAATGTGATTGCATAACAATTATGAGGACCAGGGCACGATCCCTAACACTCACTCAATACCAACACCTACCAAAATCCAGGCATCCCTGCCATCCTTACACTAAGGAGGCAGATGTGGGAGTTTCTCTGTAGTTTGTGGACTAGCCAGTGTTATCAAGTTGATGAGCTCCAGGTTAAGTGAAAGACACTATTTTAAAAAATAAAGGGGAAAGATATTAAGAAAGGGTGTTGACCACTGACCCCTACACATATATAAGCACCTACCTACTGGTACAACTTCTGCCTTGAATACATACACATTCACAAAATAATAAATAAATAATCAGGAGGCAGAGAAGTCTGTAAGTCACATTTTGGGTCATCAGATCATAGGCCAAGTTGTGAAGGAGAAGCATTTTCAGATGTGACAGAGTGTTGGAGGGTCACCTGTTTTCATGAAGAGTCCTATTTTGAGCAAGAAGGCAAAAGAGATTCAGAAAATTCAGAGAGATCCAGGAAACTTTGTTCGACTACAACTCATGTACGAGTCTCTAGATCATATAAACAGTAGGAAATGTATCTGAAGGGGAGGCAGGTAAGTTATTATGAGCTGAGGAGCACAAGGATGGAAGCTATCCTAGTATCCTCTGTCTTCTTGTGGGGCTGGCATACATAGTGCATAGTGAGATCCATTCTGATATTCTCCAGATTGAAATTACAGTTGAGCAGAAGTTGGAGTGGAGTGCAGGCTTGTACCAGGAGTTTGTGGTGACAGTCATCCATCTTCTCTACATAGTGCCTTTGAACTTCATTTATGCTGTACATTAACCCCTCTGCTTTAACTTGTGATGTTAAAGGAATCTTTTTTTTTCTTCAACCAAACATAAGCACACCTGGTTCTCTTTACATTCTGTGAGGCATATGGAGCCCAGATATCAGAATTTAATCATTGGGCTGTATCAATGTGGCACTCTATCAATAAGATGAATTAGCATAGGATACTTTGTAGATCCAGGAAAAATCATTTTAGACCAAGAACTTAGAATTATTTTCATAGATGGATGTGGAAATTTTTTCAAAATTTCAGATAGTAAATTGAAGCCTTCAGAAATCGACATTTCTACTGAAAACCACTCAAGATTTTATTTCAGTTTCCATTTGGCTTAGCAGAATTAATAGAGGATTTATTTTTTCACACCTTGGATGGCATTCACTTTTATTGCCAATGTTCCTAAGAGCAAAGATCATTACATTCCTTAGATAACTAAGGCAAGTGCTGTTCTTCCTGGGCCGAGTTCACAAGTTGTTATGATGTGATCAAGTTGCTACTCAGAAGTAACAAGTGCACAAACAACATCGGAGTATAAAGTCCACCGGGGAGTGTCGGGGAACTGACAGATGAAGCCAGCCATCAGAGCAGCTCAGTGCTTATGCTGCTTTCTCTATAAGAGTCATCCATCAAGGCATGCTTGAACAAGGCTAAGGTCCCTCAGATTCCTGCCCCATGCATTTGCAGCTGCCTCACTAAACATGGCAACTATTAGCATGCTTGAGTGGTCAGCCTCTTCCATCTCAGGCTTGCTATGTGCTTGATGGATGCTTTGGTTTGGGTCTGGGGAAAGGCAGCATACATTTCAATTAACAAGAGGCTAAGGGTTCTAGAAGTCCTCATTGCCTAGTTGTACTAAAGAGGCAGTGAATGGAGTGGTCATGGAGTTGGGGAACTGGCTTCAAATTCCCAATATCCAGCTGAAGTGTGAGTCCATCGAAGCCATATAACTATTATGAGTCCATTTATTGTGCTGCCAAAAACTCACATTCAATAAATAGCTATGGAACACCTTTGAAGAGATGGGTGCTCTGTCTGACATGGGGATAGTGAAGATCTTTTCCCACTCTGTAGTCTGTTGTTCTGTCTTGTTGACCATGTTCTTTTGCTTTACCAAAGCTTTTCAGTTTCAGGATGTCCCAGTTATTAATTGTTTCTCTCAGTGTCTGTATGATGAATACTCAGAAAATTAGGAAACAACCTTCCTCAAGACCCAGCAATACTACTTTTGGGTATATATCCAAAGGATGCTCAAGCCTGCACAAGTACATGTGCTCAATTATGTTCATAGTAGCATTGTTTGTCATATCCAGAACCTGGAAACAACCTAAATGCCCCTCGACCAAAGAATGGATAAAGAAAATGTGGTTCTTTTACACAATGGAGTACTACATAGAAGAAAAGAAAAATGATATCTTGAAATTTGCAGGCAAATGGATGGATCTAGAAAACATTATATTGAGTGAGGTAATCCAGACCCAGAAAGACAATTATCACATGTACTCACTCATAAGTTGCTTTTAAACAAAAAGCAAAGACAACCAGCCTACATATCACAATCCCAGAGAACCTAGACAACAGTGAGGACACTAAGAGAGACATACATGGATCTAATCAACATGGGAAGTAGAAAAGACAAGATCTCCTGAGTAAATTGGGAGCATGGGGACCACGGGAGAGGGTTGAAGGGGAGGGGAGAAGAAGGGAGGGGAACAGAGAAACATGTACAGCTCAATAAAATCAATAAAAAAAAAAAAAACAAAAAAAGAGATAGGTGCTCCATTAGAAAAAGCTAAATAGAAACAAACTAGAGTTTCTGCCTAATAAAAGTTCATGGTGAAAAACAATACTGGCAAAAACAATCAATGAAATGATTCCTAATGATATTCTGCTATATTCACAGTTCAGAGCTTTGTCCAATAGTCATCAAAGTGCTTCCCCTGACAGCATATGGGAGCAGGTGCAGGGACCGCAGCCAGCATAGAGAAAGAGTATAAATAGGAGGTATTCATCAGGTCACTCCCCTCGGAGATGTGGAACCCTGCAGAAGACTCTAAGAGTCAAAGGGGATGGAGGACACCTGGAGAACATTGCCCACCAAATCAACCATGTAAGGCAAAAAGAGGCTAAAATGGCAAGCATGGGCCTGCATGGGTCTGCATCAGGTCATCTGAATAAACGTCATGGCTATTGGTTGGTTCTTTTTGAGGGATTTCTGTTCTTGAGACTCCTTTCCTCCTATTACATTGCCTTGTTCAGCTTTGATAGGAGGGCTTTTGCTTTGTCGTTTTGTATCTTGTTTTGCTCTGTTTGACCATCATCTCTTGGAGGCCTGCTCTATTCTGAAGAAGAAATGGACAGGGAGTGGATCTAGGAGAGAGGGAAGGTAGGGGAGAACTGTTTTCTTGAGGAGAGCCGATGTGGACTCAACTACTCTATTCATTAGGAATAGTGACCAGCCATGACGGAATCTTGAAAAGCCTCAAATGTTGGGTACTTCTGAGGTCTGTGCAGGGATCTGATGTAGTACCGAGGACAAAAGCTCAAAGGACCATATGACAGAGACCAGTTTTCTAGAGTTATACTTCCTGTGTAACAGCAGCAATGGTGGGAAGGGCACAAAGTCCACATGTGAACTGCCTGCCCAGGGGTGGAATCCCTGGTTTCCCAGAGCCTCAGGAAGTCTTCAGTGTATTGGCTTATGTGATGGCTATGGAGAGTAGCAAGCCTCAGGAGATGACACAGAACTGGAATTCTAATTCATGGATATGCGGCTATTAGTATTTAACTGACTAGATCAAGGAGATGGGACATTTTTATGCTCCAGATGACCAAGTAAATCACATGGTTGCCCAAGCAACTTTATTAAACTACATTCTTCTTGGAAGAAAATGGAGGAGGTTTTCTATGTGCTCTATGACCTGAAGACAAGGTAGTTTGGCAAGAGAAAGAGTGGAGGAAAGAAAAAGGAAAGCAGTGAGTAGGAAAAGGATAAAGGTTTATGGAGAGATACAGAGAGAAGAAAACTGGTTGAGATGTATTATATGAGTAAAGAAGTATTTTTTTTTAAAAGAAGTTTATGATGGAAAGGACATAGTATACATTGAATAGCTTCTTTACAGAGTTATAGAGAATTTAACAAGATGATGTTCATGAAAGAACATAAAAATCTAAGCTGTTCAATAGTGGAAACATGCTTCTGTTCCAGAAATGAAAATTTTACAAAGCAGTAACTATGCCTTTAATGATGAGCTTGCATGTATTTGAAATATTCCAAGCTCAGTAAAAGTTTCTAGCATTCATTAGGGGCATGGGGATGGGCTTTAGTTTAGTTCTTCAGGTGGCCTTGGCCTTGCCCTATTCTTTCCTCTCTCCTACTTACAGTGCTCAGACATAACAGTAGACTGTGCAGGAATGGCAACTTCTGAGATGGGGGAGGAGCTGCCATAGTAACCCAGGCTCTCTTCCAATCCCTCTCATATCCCCTAAAACACTGTGTTCTTTGTGTTTTGCGTGGCTGATCTTATTGACCAATGGAATAAAATTCAGATGGTTTCTTTCTGTACTTCTTCAGCTATGGTGCTAGAAAAGCATGTATGGATAAAGATTTCCACTCCAGTCAGTTTTCCCGAGTCTTGGCGGATTGGTTGGCAATGGATTTTAGACTCCTGTTGTCCTTTGCTGCCAATATCTAAGTACAAATAATTGTCTCTAAAGGACAACTCAGTTTGCTACACTGGTTTGTGTGTGTGTGTGTGTGTGTGTAGAGTGGGGGGTCTTGACTCACTAAATATAAAAATATTGATACTAAGAAAACAGTGCACCTCTTTCATAACTCTTTGATGGTTTCTTTTTCTTTTGCTGTGGAAATTGTAATTCTCTTCTCACTTCTCCATGCCAGGTTTTGGCCACTGGAACATGAGTAGAAGCAGTGTCATATCATTTTGGGTCATGGTGTCAGTAGTGAGATGTCTCAAGGCGTTATATCACCCGTCATTAGTGATAGAGCTATTGTTATTTGGAGGTAAAGCTGCTACACAGTGCAGCAGCCTTTAGGGGCATGAACTGTTAAGGAGACACATGGAGAGCACTTACCCTGGGGCTTTCCTAGGTCTGCACTGAGATTTTGATGAACTCTACTTCTATCTCCTACAGAATGGCTTACTACTGCAGATCCAGCAACTCTCTGGGCTTGGCCTGGGGAAAGAGACACATCACCCCTCCCATTTGAAAGTGAATTATTAACTTCTAGGGGAGAATTTCGTGATTTTTTTCCCCCAACTTGTTGATTAATGAGGACTGTAGCCTAGCCAGTGCTTTAATCCACTGATGATTTCATGACTAACTTGGGAGTGTTATTGGGATGTTTTGGAAATTTTAGGAGGTGAAGCTTACCTGGAGGAAGTAGGTTATCAGGAGCAGGTCCTAGACCCCTGAATATGGCATATCAGGTTAGCACTCTATTACCCAGTCTCTCTCTCTCTCTCTCTCTCTCTCTCTCTCTCTCTCTCTCTCTCT
>JABTXL010005752.1:23143212-23241774 GCA_025134845.1 Neodon shergylaensis | reverse complement strand
TCTCTCTCTCTCTCTCTCTCTCTCTCTCTCTCTCTCTCTCTCTCCCCTCCCACCCCTCTGTGTATCCTTCCCACCTCACTTTCTCCCTCTCCATTTCCCTCTTGCCTCATCCTTCTTGGTTAGGATAAGGTTAGCAATTATTCTCCACATGCCCCTTTACTCTGGTGGCCTGCCTTATCATGGCCAAGAATCAATAGAGTCAGTCAGTCATTGATTGACACCTTTGAAATCATGGGCCTGCCGGGCGGTGGTGGCGCACGCCTTTAATCCCAGCACTCGGGAGGCAGAGGCAGGCGGATCTCTGTGAGTTCGAGACCAGCCTGGTCTACAAGAGCTAGTTCCAGGACAGGCTCCAAAACCACAGAGAAACCCTGTCTCGAAAAACCAAAAAAAAAAAAAAAAAAAAAAGAAATCATGGGCCAAAATAAGCCTTTTTTTCCTTCAAGTTACTGTTTTTAGATATTTGAACAGTGACTGAATAAATTAACATAAATAAATATGTCCTGATCAAAGAATTCTGCTGTTGCATATTTATCCAAAAGAAATGAAAAGATACACTATGTAATGATATACAGGAAACAGTACAAGTATAAATAGATAGCAGTAAACAAAATTTGGAATATCCATATAATGGGCCATTGCTGAACAATGCAAATGAATATATTTCTGATACACAAAAGCATAGGTGAATACTTATGCCATCGCTATGTGGAGTCAACTTGCAATATACGAGGCAGCTTATATGTACAGTTCCACTAAGACATTTGAGAAATCTGAGACTAATCTGAATGACAGAAACCATGCTATCATCTTGGTATGGGGAGGGGAGGATTACTCAGTGGCACAAGTAATGCTTAGTGTAACATCTGTGTTAGGTTTTGAAAGTAATCATGGTTTCACAGGTATATATGCCTGGCAAAATGTATCTAGTTGTACATTTTAAATAGGCAACTATAGTTTGAGATGGAAAAGAATGACTTCATTGTTGAAGAACAGAAATTCATAGTAAAACTATTTGCTTTATGATGACTAGGGTTTTTTTTTATAGTCTCAGTGTCCTTTATTTATGTCTAGAATCCACTTATGAGTGAGTACATACCATATTCATCTTTTTGGGTCTGGGTTATCTTACTCAGTAAAGTGTTTTCTATTTCCATCCATTTGCATGCAAAATTCAAGATGTCATTGTTTTTTACTGCTAAGTAAAACTCTAAAGTGTATTTGTGCCACACCTTCTTTATCCATATTTCTATTGAGGGGCACCTAGGTCGTTTCAAGGTTCTGGCTATTACAAATAGTGCTGCTATGAACATAGTTGAATAAATGCTTTTGTAGTATTATTGGGCATCTCTTGGGTATATTCCCAAGAGTGGAATTGCTGGGTCCTGAGGTAGGTGGCAGTTTCTCAGGAAACTGATGACTACTTCTTATCACAGGACAATCAGCATATGCCACCTGAAAACTTTATTTTATGGTAAAGTACAGTTGAGTAAATGAAGTTAGGAGGAAAATACTGTAGTCACTGGAGAGTTATGAGTACTTGCTGCTCTTCCAGAGGATCAGAATTCTAAGCACCCTTATCAAGTAGTTCACAATTGCTTCTAACTCCAGCTCTAGGGTTTCAGATAACTTCTTCTGCCTTCCTGGAGCACTAAATGCACATATGAATACAAACACACACACACACACACACACATTGTAATGAAAAATATAAGAAAAATCTTTAATTTAACAGTTAACATTAAACTCCTACCTTAGGTTTGGTTCTTCCTGTCTCCTTCTCAGAGTGACTCCCTTGGAGGTTTTATTTAATAACTCCTCTTTTCTATCGCTTCTTTCCACCTGCTCCCCAGCATGTAGAAACAAAAGTATAGCACTGACATTTGTTTAAATACTATTGTTCTGGTCATATAAGTTCTATGGGATCTGAAACCACTTTGCTTTTCATCAAGCCTATTAGGAAGACTTGACAAAGACTTGACACACTGCATGGCATAAATAAGTATTCTATAAATATTTACTGAGCACAGTGGATGCAAGGGAAAATAACAAAGATCAAGTCAAACTATATTATATCAGTACCTGCTCTATCTGTTTGGAGGGGAAGACTTGTTCTTATGTGTGTCTCACAGGGACAGATAAGAAGTGCTGAGAAGTCACTTCTGATCAGTGTGCATGTGTCCAGAGGCACCAGCTGCAGCTAATTCACTCTGGTATTTCAGGGATGGATTTCAGAGCTCATTTAATGAGTGTCCACAGTGGCTTTAATGAGATCCTTGCCCAGACATGATGAATGCCCAGCAGGCAGCTCTTGAACACAGCAAGGCACAAATACTAAAAGCCCATTTTCCAAAAAAAAAAAAGAAATCCATCAAATATTTTTTCACAGAGCCAACACATGGAATTAAACTACTCTTTATGTAGACTGCAGTTGTCAGCAATGTCTTATGCATGCTGGATAAAGTATTTTCAAATATGTTATATTGAGTGTGTGTATCACGTTGACCTGATGGTTGTGATGGTTCTGCCAAGTTAGTGAACAATGTGCTGTAATAGATACTTATGAGAGACAACCATATTGGTAGCAAGATTGGGGGAGACTCTGAACTATGTCAAGCCTCTGTTTGTTACTTTAACTAAGTTAACACCAATAATTATCAACCAAATATAAGTGAATAACTTAAATAAAAATACACAACAGCTATTCAATGTTGATGTATGCATAATTATATGTTCAAAAAATGCTTATGTCTATGTGTGATGTAGGAAGTCCTTATGTATATGTGTTGCTTTTGTTGGTTAATGAATAAAGAAATTGCTTTGACTTGTGATAGGGCAGAGTAGAGCTAGGCAGGAAAACTAAACTGAATGGTGGGAGAAAGAAGGTAGGGTCAGGAGAAGCCATGTAGCCCTGCCAGCGACAGATGCTTTGGAACCTTGCCAGTAAGCCACAGCCACATGGTGACAGACAGATAAATAAAAATGGGTTAACCAAAGATATTAAGCTAGCTAGCAATATGCTTAAGTGATTGGCCAAGCAGTGATTTAAATGATATAGTTTCTCAGTGTGTGGGTGCACCCCTCGCGGTCCTGAGTTCTTTGCTCGTGCTCTCTCTCCTTCTGCTCCTGATTTGGACCTTGAGATTTCAGTCCGGTGCTCCAATGTGGGTCTCTGTCTCTGTCTCTGTCTTCTTTCATCGCCTGATGAAGGTTAATATTCAGGAGGATGCCTATATGTTTTTCTTTGGGTTCTCCTTCTTATTTAGCTTCTCTAAGAACCTGAGTTATAGGCTCAATGCCCTTTATTTACGGCTAGAAACCAAATATGAGTGAGTACATCCCATGTTCCTCTTTTTGGGTCTGGCTTCAATGGGGATGTTCTATCAGGAACTCACCAAGGCCAGCTGGTCTGGGTCTGAAAAAGCCTGGGATAAAACCGGACTCGCTGAACATAGCGGACAATGAGGACTACTGAGACCTCAAGAACAATGGCAATGGGTTTTTGATCCTACTGCACCTATTGGCTTTGTGGGAGCCTAGGCAGTTTGGATGATCACCTTACTAGACCTGGATGGAGGTGGGTGGTCCTTGGACTTCCCACAGGGCAGGGAACCCTGACTGCTCTTTGGACTTACGAGGGAGGGGGACTTGATTGGGGGAGGGGGAGGGAAAGGGGAGGCGGAGGTGGGGAAGAGACAGAAATCTTTAATAAATAAAATAAAATAAAATAAAATCCTGCAGGACTACTATCAAAAAAAAAGAAATTATCTTTGTTTATAGACTTAGGAAATGTGTGTTTGTGCACACCTGAAACATAAAATTCATGGTGGTTAGAATATGTAATACTCTAGTATTTCTCTCCTCGTTTTACAACTTCATTTCTTTTTATAAATTTCACTCAGAATAAAAGATCTTGGGGTCCATGAATGTATTATAACCTGTAGTTTGTAAATATTAAACCATGTGATAGAGAAAAAAAAATAAATGATATAGTTTCTGTGTGATTATTTCGGGAGTCTGGGTGGCCAGAAAATGAACAAGCAGCCTCTGCCAACATATTTGTTTGAAGAGTATTTAACCAATTTACAAACCATAATTAAAGTATAATAATTTCACATATATAAAACTAAAAACAATAAAATGAATATCAAGCCCACCATCTGTTTTATGTCTTTAAGTCTTCCAACTTAGGAATGTATTATGTAATCCCTAGTTACATAAAGAAATCTTTAAGGTCTTTCAATCAAGTGTGAAATTCTCTCCCTTAAGGTTTGGTGTATCATTTTCTAGATCATTCTATTATTCATTCCTCTGTTTCCAGTTGTTTAACTTGAGCCATGGCTACATCTTCTAAACATTTCAATTCTCTTTCATGTGTTTTACATGTAGACTTTTTTTAAATAAAATATAATGGAATGATTTTTTTCAGAGTTCGGAGTCCCCAGCCTGCTCTGAACATGTCTGCTATACACATGTGTTTCCTCACCCCAAATAAATACCTTCCTTCAACTGCTAATTCAGTCAACAATGCTTAAAACTTCTCTGCTGCTACTGGTTGTGTTTGATTTTTTTTTCCTTTTAAATCTTTAACTACCAAAGAAAATGTACAAGATCAAGACCTCTAGACAATATAATTTCAAGACTGCCATATCATTTAAAGTGCCACCCAGTATTTCCTCTGAAGATGCTATCACTTGAGGACCTCATTTCAGGATTTCTTTTGAGGACTATCAAATCATCAAGGTAAGAAACCAAGTCAAACCCTCAAAGGATAAGAAGGTGTGTTCTGTCCAGTAAGCTGCAGGAACTTTTTCTCATACTAGAACTGGGATTGTGATTTCATTTTCTTCTTTTCAACAAGGAGGGTCCACTCAGACCTGTTATCCCAGGATTAATATGATCAATATGTATGGTTCTTTAACAGTCTCAGACATTACAGTTAAACATACGAGATGCTATTTTGACAACTATCTCTCACTAATGATTCTCTTTCTGATAACACAATCTGTTTCTAGAAAATCACTTCTCACAGGTATAATATGATATTCTGTGCTCTTATCAATCATATTCCATGATTAAAGGAGGCTGTCAGATAGCCTGTTGTGAAGTTTACAGATGCTGATCTAGTAGTTACTTCAACAAATGGAACTGGAATTTCATTCAGGTTTGACCCACATGGTCTACCTCCACTAGACCATAACGCTGATCATGAACAGAGCTATCTCTTACTGGTAAGACAACGCCAGTGTGCCTTCTATAGGATTCTGACAAAATGTTTCTGGTACATAGTCAAGCCAGTTACAAAATTATAGCTCACTTCATTAAACCTAAGCTCTATTAAGCGCAACGTCTAAGTGTTTTTCCTCTTTAATTTTGTCTCTTATTGTCCCCCATCAGGGTTCAGTAGAATAAATTGCACAGCCAACTTCTGAACTTAAATTGATTGATGAAAGTCTCCTTGAACTCCCGAACCAGACAAATGCATCCTCTACAATATACATCTTACAGGAGACAACGGTGACAGAAAGATCATCTATCTCATTGATGCCTGTCTGAAAGCCTGCCAAGGATCCTACGAATGGTTTTCTTGCCTGTTCTCTTCTTCTAATAAGGGAAAAACTGTCCTGGCTATTTTCCTAACTGTGCTCTCAGCAGGAATTATAGTGTTGCTAATACTCCCACTTTTTATGTGTTACAGATGCTACCTCACTCATATGACAAGCTCCAAAGATACACCACACCATCAGCGAATGGCTGTCTTAGGCTTTGGATCATTCCCATCAGTTAAGTTTTACCATGCCCTCTTAGGTAGACCTGCCTCTGAGGTACTCTGGCTATTGCTTCTTCATTGTCAGTCCTTTGTCAGTTTGAAGTAGCTAGGAGTTTTCATTACTCCCAAATGCCCTAAGAACAGTTATGATGACCACTGGGAGGGGTGAGAAATAAGGAGTTAGACAGAGTCCTTGGAAGTCAGACAAATAGGGAGAGGGGCCATAGTTAGGTAGTGAAGATAGAAAATCTCTAAAATGCCAGCTTCTTCCTCCCCATCCTGCTTTGAGACAAAAGCCTAGTGACTTTTGTTTCCTACCAGCAGGCCCTCTAATGCCTAATGACAGACTGGTTCAACATCGCAAGGCCGGATCAGGACATGTCACATAACACTTGTAGACTAATCAGCCATCCTATATGTTTTCAAATGATCAACCTAAAGTAGGGATGGAAAATTCCTCAGAGGCTTAAAAAATGCCAGCCCTCTAAAACAGACTGGATTTTTTTTTTGGTTCCCCAGTGGCTCCTCTGCAAAGCAGAGGGTCTTTTCTCTGTGTCTGTTGAATGTATATGTGCTTTTTTAAACTGCAGATATATATATATATACACATATATGTACAAATATATGTAATTATATGAGATCCTTCATGATTCTGACATGTATTTTGCAGATTTTATTATTTTAAACTACATCATCACATAAATAATAATGTTAAGACTGATTGCTTCTCAATTCTCTATCTATCTATCTATCTATCTATCTATCTATCTATCTATCTATCATCTATCTATCTATCTATCTATCTATCTATCTATCTACCTACCTATATCTATATTTGTCTAGCTATGCAGATAATATTTTCTAGTCAATGGGAGTTGTCAAGCTTCACAATTTCGTAGTAAACCTTCATTCTTCCCACAGCGTATAGATAATTGTATTCACTTATTCTAACAAATGCCTGCCTCTTATTAGCTTTTCTTCTTACTCTCAGTATGTAGCATATTAACTGCCCATAGTAGATATCTAATGCTTAGCTGAGTTTTGAGGCAGTATCGCAAAATCATATGCTGAATCATTGAACGAGTAGAGCATATAAATGATGCATTGAGAGCTTAGAGAAGTTTTACTATGAGGTTTAGTCATTGAGGAATTCCTAAATTATAGATCACACATTTGAGTTGGTCATTAACATAACACCAATATGGGTATTCTTTTTATTTCTTTATTGTAGAAAAACACATAAAATTTTGCCTCTTCATGGAGTTTTGAATTGTAATATGACATTACCATCCATAAATACAATAATGTATAGCAAAGTCCTAGTACTTGGTTTATTTTGCATGACTGAAGTTATATGTCTTTCAAAGAAAAAACTAAACAACTATATATATATATATATATATATATATATAGTTGTTTAGTTTGCTTTGTGGATTTTGTGTATATGAGAACTTAGGTTCATGCCCATACCAGGTAGGCTTAGGGAACATGGCTCAAATCCTAGCTGTTGGGAATCTGAGGCCTAATGATTGAGTCCGAGGCTAGCCTCGGTTACTTACAAAGCTAGCCAAAGTGAGTTGAGAAGGATTTCATACAATATTACCACTGCACTGATCAGTTGTTTCTTTGATTCCTATTGCTTGGGTTTCCTGTTTTTGAGTTCTTTCGGAAACTTACATACAACTTGCAGTTCATCAAACATTATAAAGTCCTAGAACCTAATGTGGCTCCAAGGAACACTGAGTGAATCTGCAAAATAAAAATGATATTTCTTTCTTGATGAAAATGAAGAAGGAGCTGTTCCCCAACGTGAGTGAACTAATAATTTCTCAAGCCTAACCTATCTCTTGACATAGAGATGATATCTTCAAAGGTTAATTATTCTGGGTCATTCTCTAAGAATGTGTGCATTTTTAGTAAGACCAGTAATGGAGGATGGTTCACACATCCCTTTGTAATTATGAACTGGTTTTTACCTCACATTGTGCCTGAGTGTTCATACATGACTGTCAAGGAGAAGCAATGTTGGAATGTGTATCCTCTGGTACGTGTTGCAGACCTGAGACAATGTGGATCTTGAGTGCCTTTCGAGGTCCCTGTGGTGAAAATTCTGTTTGCAAAGTTTAGAACCCTTGCCAGGGAAGGCCCAATGGAAAGAAATAATGACATTAAGTGAATTCCCGTGATGGGCACACTGACACACCGAACCCTCCACTTCTCTTTGTGTTTCTTTGAAAAATGGTCAGGTTCCTCTTTCTGTGTTTCATTCTAATAAAATTTAACCACAGATAAAAAAAAACAATAGAGCCAAGCAACCATGGAATGAAAGACAAAATCAACCTTTCATCTTTAGAAGATTTTTACCTCTAGCATTTTGTAACTCCAGCAGAAAACTAGCAAACGTAACTGAGAATTCCATAGAGAAATCTGTTTTCTTTTAGTTCTCATTTGTGCCTTAAATTCTGATCAAATGATAAATTCTTCTGGCCTGTTTATCATTAAAAATCTCAAGGATTATTGTTAAATTCAGCTTTAAGATTTTACTTAGCATCAGATAGGTACCAGGTACTATGAAAGATGCTCAAGAGCTACAGAAACAAGTAAGAGATAGTCCTTTGCCTTCTAATTGGGATAAGATCTTTAGCACACCTAGTGTTAGAGAGCAACCCAGTTCCTTTACCAAATCGTATAGGATTGTGCTATTGTTTAATACTCACAAAAGAAGATAGGATGAACAATTTCAACTTCGACATAAACAAGTTAAGAGCATTTCTAGAAAGTGGTAATAAGAAGTAAGCTGGATGAACATTCTTAGGACTTGAAATGTTACCTTTAGTTTGTAGAAGTCAGTCTATTTACAAATGCAGAAGGAAGAAGATGGAAAAGATGACAGCAGTGTGAGGCAGGAGAGAGAGCCAGGAGGGCAGTCCAGTGCACTTTAGGGCAACATAGCATAGTGCCATTTGACTGCTGCCCCTCTTCTCTGGTGTTGATTGGCATAAATGAGGCTTCTATCTGCTGTCAGCATATTTGGAGCAAATCACAGTCAATACAGAGAGTGCTTCTCTGCATTTGCATACCACTATATGAAATTTCTCTCCATGTAATGGGCTTTGAATTTTATTCAGATCCCAGATCAAATGTCACATTTATGCAGGACACTTAACTGACCAATTTATTTGAAATAAATTATACCTTCAGTAAATCTCTACTTTCTTGTTTGATGTCTTCATGCCCAGTGTCACCTGCCAGATTTGCCTTTCCCTATGTTTTGTTAACTTAATAAAAAAATTGGCAGGGTAATACTTGTGTACAATGCATTGTGATTGTATTCAACCAATACTGCAAGCTCTCTCATCCCTTCTCCCTTGACCTCATCTCCTTTCCCTCCCCGTTCCTTTTTGTTTCTGTGTCCCATAGAGGCAGTCATATTTTCTGAGCGTTTGTTTTCTTCCTCTGGGAAGTAAGATTTACAAAATCCAGAGCTTTATTGCTTTAACTCTTGCAAAGAATACACACTTCTCTGTCCTTCAATCTAATTTTCCCTAAAATTGTGTATCTGGATCATTCAGACAGTTGCTACCCTTATAAATGTCTGAGCTATTCTCTGAGATGCTATTAATATGTCTTCTTCATCTGTACCATAAACTGGCTAGCAATTTCCACTCCCCAGAAGACATCAGAAGTACAATAGGACATTTATAGAAGCAAGCTCAAAATCCACCTGGGGCTTCTGCACTGACTGTCATGACAGCCTTTAGCTACAGCCCCCAGAAACCAGCTGAGTGACCCTTTCCTAATGGTTTATGTTCAAAAGAGATGTTACATTCATATTTCCTTTTTATAATATGACCTACTTGAGAGTAGGGGGAGGAAATGAACAAAATCTGTGGCCAAAATTACATCTAATTTACCACATGAAGATCTGAACATTAACGAAATAAAATGTATAGAGCCGTTTAAATGAGATGGCCAAAAGCTGTGTGCATAATAAACCAATTAAAATGCTTTTGAATGTGGCAACCTCCTGTTCCAAGAGAGATTATGCAACACATATAGAAGGTTGTGGTAGTGGATTAACTGAACGGGTGCATGTGAGATTTACCTGCTCAAGCTGAGAACACGTTATAGTTCAAACTCTTGAAGCAGGACCAGTACAGGTGGAAATTTCCCTTGTGTATTTGGATTCATCCCTCACTTTTAAACATAATAAAATATATATATATATATAAAATAAAAGCTAAAAAAGGTATACCAAAATGTCTCAACAAATATCAGAAAGACTTTATTTTTTCGGATACTATTCTTTATACATAACAAAACACTATGTTGCCAGAAAACAAAAGTATATTTGGAAACAGACAAAAAATAGTAGTTGAAAATAACTTCTTGGCACAAAAGCCAATGAAGAAAAACAAAACAAATAAAAATCAGTAGTAAATCCAAATAGAAACAACTATAAATATAGAAAATTAATGAATTCAAAAACTTGTGGGATTCACACAACTATGCAGCATAATATGTCATCTGATTGCATGTTCTGGAAAGGGAGAAACATTGAACAACCTCTGTGATCAATAGCAAGTCTGCCAGCTGGAAATCCCTGCAGATGTTGAGAGTTCAGCCTAGCGAGCAGAGTATGGTTTTTGGAGCTGCTTTTCTGCCACCATGAGTTGTTGCTGGACTAGGATTGAGAGCTGGCTGTGAGATTGCTCTATTACCCAGCTTCCTCCCTCCTGCAGGCTGATATACTGCTCTACCACAACATAGGCTCTGCAAGCACTGAGATCAGCAGCCAAGGTGACATGTTCCCTGCTTCCCCAACCAGTGCAAGTCACAGTGTTCTATTTGCTTCCTCCACACTGTGATCCACTTGGGGAACATTCCTCAAAACTAACAGACTATCCTAGAACTGGAAGAAGTCAATAATAAAGGACCCAGGAGAAAGATTCTCCAATATAGTTAGAGTTTCCGTGATAAATGTTCCCAGCTGGGTCATGAGTTTCGATTGTTGGTCTCTGGTTGTTAGTGCTGTTTTTGGAAGTTGTGAACCCTTTTGGATATGAAGAATTGATGGCAAATATTTGCACCACAGAAGCGTCCACCAATCACTGAATAAAATACTTAATACCATTTTCAATTAGAGTGACTATTGAGTGGTATATTTTAATTTCTCCCCCTTTTACCTTAGGAGTCTGCCTGCATACTAAGTTGTCAATAATAGCTGATTCTTTTATAATTCTTCTTTGCTTATCAGTTCATATAGTAAAAATTCTATATTCCTGAGCTGATAGTAAATGTATTTCTGCCTCCTCTAAAGCTTCTGTGCTTAGTATTCGACTAAGTATTCTTGTGGTTTGAGTGCGAAATGTCCCCAAGAGGCTCACATGCTTGAATACTTAGTCCCTGATTGGTAGCATTGTGTGGGGGATACAGAATTGGAGTTGGAATTGCAGATAATTTTGAGCCATTGCAAGTTGGGAACCGAACTCAGGTCCTCTGGAAGAGCAACAAGTGTGTTTAATTACTGAGCTACTTCTCCATCTTCACCTCTACTCACTTTACACTTTATTAATGTATCTTCATGATACCTCAATAAAATAGATATTACTATTTCCATTTTATAGATGGACAAACAGGTACAGCAAGCTTTCACTTCTTGATCAAGCTAACACAGCTTTTAATAGGAGAAAATAGGTTGGAGATACTGCTTGGACATGCCATCATTCCTATCAAATTGAATTGGAATGATTTTATGTCTGGGTGGTGGCAGGAGAGCTAGTTGGCCCCTGAATGTGTCTGAAAATCCTGCAGAGGTAAAGGCCTCCTTCTAGGCATCCCAGTTGATTCACCATCTCTTTTCTTCAGGACTTGGATACATCCAGATTGGTGAATAGAGTACAGGAGTAGGGTGCAGGTACATAGTACACACTCCCTCTGAAGAGGGAGCCGGCAGTCCTCTCTTCTCTGTGAACCTGAGGAGTCAGGGAAGGGCTCTGGGAAATAATGCTTACATCTAAAAGATGGTTTTTCCATCCTTATCCAGGACTTTCTAGAAATGACTCATTTGCACAAAATGGCAGGTTCCAGGAATCTCTTCTCCAGAGATTAATGTTGAGTCACTGGTGATAGCAATGCAGAGCAGCCCAACTGTGGTCTTGAACCAAGAGGCCATCATAGTCACAGTCACATAATTCATCATTTACTGAGCAAAGATTTGGTGCGTTGTCTCTACCTTTGTAACTACCATATGGGTAGATGTCTTCATGCTAAATTGCAAGTAAAGAACTGAGAGGGACAGAGAACATTTTCTCCAAAACCTCTTTGAACCAATATTTGTTTGAATTAGAAAGACTGGTAAGTAAGACAAATACTCTTATATGTCTCCCAGCACCTGAAAGTAGAAGGACATTGAAAATGTGTCTTCCTAGAGGAATTATGGGTATTAAGTTCTAAGTATGTAACAGGTGTGCTCCAAGGAAGTATGACCTACATTCTGACCAAAAAATTTGGAGATTTTGTTAAAGCCACAGACACCATGATTAAATTCACAGGATATATATTAAGTTGATTTGGGTTTTGCTTAGAACTTCCAATAATTTGCTCAGTCAACAGTGGTCCTATCTCCTACATGACATGTAAGGTTTTCCTAAGCACTGGAAAATAAAATTCTCAAATAATTATGACTATTCATATTACTACCAACACAAGTACCATGGGAATCCCAGATTTACATCTGTAGAGTGAGATGTTTGCCTATGTGGACTCAAAGTTACCCCGATTCTGAGGGATTTCATATCCAATGACCTAACCTCTTTTTTATTAATTAATCAATTAACTTTCCCTAGCCCAGTCGTTTCCCCTCCCTCCCTCCCTCCCTCCTCTTCTTCCAGACCCTTCCTCCATCTTCCCCTCCTTTCTCTCATCCATTCCTTCTCCTTTCTCTTTAGAAAATTGCAGGCCTCCCAGGCATAATAGCCAGACATGGCATATTAAGTTGCAGCAAAACTAGGGACCCCTTCTCTTATTAGAGCTGGACAAGGCAAACAAGTAGGAGGAAAGGGTCCCAAAAGCAGATAAAAGGGTCAGAGACAGCCCTTGCTCTCTCCGTTAGAAATCTCACAAGAAGACCAAACTACAGAACTGTAACATATGTGTAAAGAGCCTAGGTCAGTTCCATACAAGTTCTCTGGTTGACGATTCAGTTTCTGTGAGTCCCTATTAGCCCAAGTTAGTTGATTCTGTGGGTTTTCTTGTAGTGTCCTTGGACTCTCTGACTCCAATATACCTTCCTCTCCCACTTTCACGGGGTTACCCAAGGTCCACCTAATGTTCGGATATGACCCAAATTCTTTACTGAGAAGAATATCTCAAATTCTCAATGAATTCAATCATTCAGCATTTGAAAACATAACCATTTGCAAATGTTTTCAGATTTTGTCTCACATAAGACTTTTAGTGATATGCTTGTATTTGAAGTTCAAAGGTATCTATAATAAGATTGAAGCATTTGACCTCCTCTGTACTGTGCTTTAATATAAACTGACATCACTGTGTGTATATAGGAGCAATTTCCTTCTTGGTTACTATGATCATCTTGCTTATTTATTTGAAATAGCAATGCCTCAGATGTTTGTATTCTTTGTACTCAAGTCAGTGCCTGATACTTTCCATGTATTTTTAGCATATTTTACTTATATCATCCATTACTCTTCAGAATCACTCACTTAGGATGATTAATTTTGTCTATTCTGATTTGTGTACTAAAGAATACTGGAAAATAAAGCTCATGTTTGACTAATTTTTTCTTCTTCATGTGATAATTGTAGAATAATATGTTAGAAACAATAAAAATGAAAAAGGATGGGAGTAGGAAAATAAATACTTTGCTTGGTTATGTAGGCACAGGCTTTTTGTCCATTTCCTGGCTGCTCAGACCCTACATAATCATATAGAAAGTATATTAATTACAATACTGTTTGGCCAATAGCTTAAGCATATTTCTAGGTAGTTCTTACATCTTAAATTATCCCATTTCTATTATTTTGTGTATTGCCACAAGACTGTAACTTACTGGGTCAAGTTCTGGCCCATCTCCTTCAGCAGCTACATGGTGTCTTTTTGAATCCACCTACGCTCTCTCTATATCTCTTCCAGCCTGACTACATTATGACCTGCTATAGGCCAAAGAAGCTTTTTTTATTAACCAGTGGTATTAAAACATACTCACAATATACAGAGGGGAATCCTACAACATGGTTGCAGTAGTTTTCTGCTACTACATAATAAATAAATGCAAAACAAGTGACTTCTAAAGATGTCGAGTTTATTAGTCCCCAGATTTGTACCTCAGAAGTCTACCACAGACTATCTGGAGCCTCTTTACAAGGTGTCACCAGATGATGTCAAAGTGTCAGCAGACTGAGTTCTCATCTGAAGATACCTTTGGAAAAATATGCTCCTAAGATTTACTTTTGTTGGAATAATTCAATAACTTGGGAATGTTGGGTTCAAGGAATGATTTCCCTATTGTCTATCACCTGGGAATTACTTTCCATAACTAGAGGCCTCCTGATTTTCTTGCTGTGATAAAATTGCCTTTAAGCTGGCAGTGGCAGGCAGAATCTTTCTCATGTTTCCAATTTCTTATTTGATCTCTGGTCTCTAGACCGAGATTCCAAAGCCTCCTGAAATTAGATCAGGTCTATTCAGATAATCATTTCTGGCTGATTTTTATGATTTTTCAGTGTTTTACTATTATTTAATAATACATTCATTTTTATAATGTGTTTTGATCATATGCCTCCCTAATAATCCTCACTTATCCCATCCTATTCATACTAAACTCCTTTTTCTTCCTAAGGTATTTGACTCCTACATTCATGGTGCGTGCATTCGTGCGTGTGTGTGTGTGTGTGTGTGTGCATGTGTGTGAGTGTGTGTGTGTGTGTGTGTGTGTGTGCATGAGTGTGTGTTACACTAGGTTTATTTAACGTTACTTGTGGAACCATGGTTGTGTGGTTATTTACACCAGAGAATTAAAAAAAAAGAATTCCCCTCACCTGGTAGTCATTAACAACCAATTTGTCCTTGAGGAGGGATGGAACCTGGCAGGGCTTTACTGTAACAGTGTTGGGATACTCACAGACCCAATCTTGTGTAGGTAACCACAGTTGCTGCAAGTTCATTAGTGCACTAGCTACATCATAACCAGGAGCCAGCCTTTTGAAACATGACCACTCGTCCTCTGGCTCCATGCATTAGCTCTTTGAACAGTATGCTATATAACTGGAAGTGAGGAAGCTTCCAACTTGGTGCCCTCTTGGTGGCTCTACGATATGTAACTTAAGTGTATGGTGTCTTCAGCAATAGAGTGTTATCACTTAGTTATGGAAGGCAACTATGAACAATGCCAATAGCCTGGATTGTTTTGGAAGATTCTTGGGTATTTTGTAGCTAAGAACTTATAAGGTTGTATCCCACACCTGTCACTGGATTTGAGTTAACAAAGATGGGAGCAGAGAGAGAAGTGGAAACAGGTTAAGGAAACCTTTAAAGATAATGAAAAAGGCATATAGAAACCCTCTAAAATATGCCCTAATTAAAACTATCTTCTCATCTTAGGCCAACTGATAATAAGATTTTAATTCATTGTTGTATATGCACACCAGGTACATACACTGAGAGCTCAACATCATTTTTATGCTCTCCTGTATTATAGAGATGAACTGAGATGAGGTCCCTAAGAAGGCAAGAAGAAAACCAAGCCTTTGTGACATCAAAGTCAAGAAATAGTACACTGACCCAGAGCCTGCATTGCTAGCTTCATAACTGTTCCCACATTATTCTTCCACACATGATCCAAGGAGGGTGCAGAGTAATGACCCCTGGAGTTTAATGGAGTCCTCTCGCCTTGGGCTGGTCCACAGTTGTTCCTATGAAAGCTTATGAGTGCCATTTTTTCTGTTGGTTTTGAGTATCTGAATAGCTACACTGGAGAGAGTTACTTCCTTCATGAGTCACACCTAGCTATATGTTAGTATGCTTGAGTTGCCAAACAAAGAGTCACAGAATGAGCAAGCTTAACAAGAACACTTCATTATTCAACACAAGCAGCGTAGTTTCCTTCAGATCACACACATGGGCAAGTCATGCTCTGAAACCAAGAGTCCTCCGTATTAGCTGATATTTTATATGGCTCCCTATGCCGTTTCCTTTGCGAGACTACAAATTGTGAAGCAAGGTGCTACAGGACCACTAAAAGGGAATTGTGTAACTTTCCCTCCTTGATTCTGCTCATTCTCTGGCTGTTCCGATATGACTCCAATTTCCACAGAGCATTCTCTGTGCATTGTTGGACTCCAGATTCCACATTTTTATGAAGATACTTGTCATAACAATTAGGAGTACACGGTTCTCTGATATGACCTCATTATGAACAATTACATCTGTGATGACCCTATAACGGCACAGCACATGCTGAGGAGCAGCTCTGGCAAATGAATGTGGGAAAGGATGACGTTCTACCTATCACAACATGCACATTCCTTCCGAGTCTGTCAGTCACCGTAGAAAGTAAAGGGAATGAATAGAAAGGATGAATATTCTAGCTTGGTACCACAAATGCCATCTGCTCTGGATATATTTTCTCTGATGAACATCTGCATTTATAAGGGATTTTAGCTTATAAAGCATGTTTCTGTATCTGACACTATTTGATCTATGCAGAACCCCATATAGCACAGCACATTTTTAGTCTTCATTTCCAGTAGATGGAGGTGCTAAAGGAAAAAATAGCAAACTGTTTTTCTCAAGAAAATCAAGTAGCAGAGGGAAAAATAGTACCAGGACCCAGGGGGTGTGACTATGAGGCCAGTGATCTTTAATTTACACCAAGCTGAAATCCAAACAAATAAAATTTAAATATTAGGGAACCATGGTGACCCATACTCTGTTGCCCATGTGTCATGGACCAATGTTTACGTGAATTAACCCTCAAGAAGAGAAAATACACCACGACAGGATCCCAATTCATAGATGTCTGCTATCTTACTTTTTAAAATTCCAAATCCAGCTCCCCTTTCAAGGTTTCAGCATCAGTTTCATTAAATTTATCTCTAATACGTTACATTCTCACAACCTGTAAAAGGTGGATGGCTGAAAACTGAAGGGGTTTCTCTGTCAGGCCTTCTGGACACCACAAGAGAAAAAGTAATGTATTATGTTAGTTTTTGAGATTCACCCACAAATGAAACGAGTCCTTTCTGTAAAACATCCTGCGAGGCTTCCAGCCTGGGCAACACGGGCTGGTGATTGCAAAATTGCTCTGCCTTAGCAATTAGAACTCCTGTGGTGCCCAAGGAATCCAATTATGGTGGAGAAGTTGTATAATAATCTGGGAAGTTATCCTGATCTAAATGATATTTCACTAAGTTCAGTGAAGATTAAAGCTTGAATACTGTTGAAGTGTGAAATCTCAATTATATATTCAGTTCCAAGGAAAGAGGTGGTTTTCTCATAGATGCTTGTGATTTTTTTCTCACCTTAAAAATATTGAACATGAACCCTCTGAAATGTCTGGAAATGCAGTTCTAAGCATGCATAGACAGGGTGGAATAATTCTCCTTTTGCTGGATGGTTCTCTACCAAGGTACCTGTTTTTACTTCAAAGGCATGAAAAGGGGATGTAGTATGGTAAGGAAATTGGTCCTATTAGTCACTGTCCTGTCTCTGTGGTTAAACATAGCAGAAAAACACCTTCTGGATGGAAGTGCATATTAAAGCTCATGTTTCCAGAGGGATAAACACCAAAAGGCATGGCAACAAGAGACAGGCACAGCAGCAGGTGTAGGGAACTGACCGTGGATCATGTCTTCAACTGAATCATGAAGCAGGGAGAATATTGCATGTGGGGTAATGTTGAGAAACCTCAAAGCCTGCGTCAGTTATGTACTTCCTCCAGCAGTGCCGCATCACCTTCCCAAACAGTGCCACTCACAAGGGACCAAGGGTTCCAATGACACAATGTCCAACATACAACTAGCGGCTTTTATTTTTTTAACCCCCAAAATGTACTTTAAGACATGTTAACATATATGAGCACTTTGATTATATTATATTCATGGATAATATAGGACCCAAAATTAAAGAAGCATATAATATTATCCTGATAAGAAAGAAACATTGCCAGGTGGTGGTGGAGCACACCTTTAATCCCAGCACTTGGGAGGCAGAGATAGGTGAATCTCTGTGAATTTGAGGCCAGCCTTGTCTATAAGAGCTAGTTCCAGGACAGGCTCCAAAACTACAGAGAAACCCTGTCTTGGAAAGAAAAGACCCAAATTGGAACAATGATGAGATGTGGAAACTAGCTTCCTATGCAAAGAAAAGGAAGCCAGAGTCTTTATATCTCTTACAGTCCTCTGGTTCCTGTCTCCAAGATTGTCTCAGCATCCTAGACACGAATTTGAAAAGAGATTTCTAGAAATGTTTGGCTCTCATTAAATCTCAGTTGGCCACAAAACCAAAAGTCACAAAATGACTGTATCCTTATTTAGAACCCAGGTGATTAAATCAAACTATTGGGAAAATAGGATTTGTAACATAGGAGACAGGCATACCTTCTGTCTTATGGAGGCATTAGCTTGCTGTGTTCTCTTTTCTCTAGCTTTCCTATAAAGTAACTATTCATTGGCTATATTGGGGGATTGTTTGTTCATTTGTTTTTGTTTGTTTTGAGATAGAGTCTCACTAGCCAGCCCTGACTGGCCTGAAACTTATTATGTACACTAGGTAGGCCTCAGACTTAGAGTGATCTACCTGTCTTTACTTCCCAAGGTGTGTGCCACTATTCCTGGTATGAATGTAAATTATTTATTATTTCTTTAATAGTTTCATGCATACATGTAATGCATTCTGGTCATATTCATCCCCCCATCCCTCTTCCACCCTCACCACCTTTCTCCTCCCATCAAGCCCCCATCCCACATTCATGTAGTTACTTTACATATTTTTACTCTGCGCAAAAGGGAAAGAAATAATATAATATAATATGAATATAACATGATGAGGGGGATGGGAAACGTCTTGTGGGCATGCCACGTCCTGGCACCCATAAACTCACAGCAGCTACAAGTACCTCCATAAGCTCTGCACAAGATGGAGTCCCTAAAGATTCAGTCACAGATGGAGAAGAGGTTAATGGAGTTCTTCCCCATCCAGAAGGGCTAACAGCAGCCGCGGGCTGCCTGTGGTGAGGTCATTGTCCTCAACAGTGAAGCCACTGGTGAGTTACCCCTGTTACAGGGGATATCTTCACGTCTGTGTGTGTATGGGCAATGCTGGCTAATTTCAGTGGGTCACAAAATCGAAAGATTAAAAAAAATTGTGTTGGAGCTATTTCTTTATTTCTGTCAGAGTAAAGTCACAATGCACCATGACTGAACTAGTTTCTTTGTTGCTAAAAAAATAAAAAAACAAACCACCACCTGGACAAAGTAACTTTAGGAAAGGAAGGTTTATTCTGGTTACAGTTTGAGGAATAGTTCATCATGGTGAGGACGGCATAGTGGCAGGAGCATGAGGCTGGTGCTCACACCGTATCATCAGTCAGGAAACACAGAACAATGGGTGTTCATGCTTAAATAATGTTTTCTTTTCCTGCAGTCCATGGCCCCAGACTGTGCAATGGTGCCATTTACATTCGGGATTGACCTTCCTATTTTAATTAAACTATTCTAGGTAATTCCTCACAGACATGCCAAGAGTTTTGTCTCCAAGATGATTCTAGAGCTTGTTAATCTGACAGTTAATATAAGCCATCACAGTGATAAATTGATAACCCTCTGACTATTGTGATCGTTTATCATGTATCACACAACTAATTCTTTCAACACCCTTATAATTTCTCACCCTGCTGTTTATGTATTGATATAGATCAAGAACTCAGGATGTGAAAGGGTCTTATGGCTTTTTCAAGACTATATACATAGGCACCAAAAATCTCTAAGTTGAACCCAGTTTTACCTGATGCTAAGTCATTGGGATCTTTTCTCTCTAAAATTGTATGTTTATTCTCTGAAGTATGTTTTCTTTATCTATTCATTTTTTACAATAAAGAACAATTCCCTTGAATATTCCTAGCCCTATGGAATATGCTTACCAAATGCTTGAGCTGACTTTGAGTAAAAGAGTAAGAATAGCAACCTTTATCTAGGTTGCTCACAAAGACTCACATATACCCCAAGCATACACCCTCTGTTTCCTTCCCAGGGTATCTGGAGCCCCATCTCAGGGAAATCTGTAGTGCACATACTTGTAGAAGGGCTCTTTATACAAGCTGAAAATTTATGAAAAAAAAGTTTATGGTGTTAAATTTTTCTTTTGAAGCAGGCAATCTCAACCTCTGAGTGTTTAATTACTTATGACAAAACAAAGAAGTCAACTTAATAGGATAATTGCCCATGAAACAGAATTAAATAGAATCAAAAAAAATTTGAAGCAGCAATATTCTCTTATCTGAGGGAAAAGCAAAGCTAATTGTTTTCTGTCTGAAGCTCCTTCTTGGATGTTTCAACCCTTTGAGTAATAAGTAGTAGCCAGTTTTTTCAAGTCCTTTGAGTAGAGTTGTACTTTATTATTTTACCTACACAGGAAGTAATGTTTCTATAACATTAGTCTTTGGAGTTAATATTAAAACTACCATTTTTATTTTTTAAATTAAAATACAATCACATTATTTTTCCCTATCCATTTCTTCTCTCCAAACCCTCACATGTAGCTTGGCACACGCTCTCTCTCTCTCTCCCTCCCTCCCTCCCTCCCTCCCTCCCCCAAACTCAAGGCATCTTTTTCATTAATTGTTCATATATACACTCCTAATTTCTATATTCCTACATATATAAGTAAACCCTCTAAGTCTGTATAATGTTACTTGTATGTATCTGATTTCAGGACTGACGGCATGATATTAGATGGGGAAGCTCTTCCCTGGGGAAGACTCTATTTCTTCACACTCAACTTTCTTCAGTTGCTGGTCATTCTTTGTCTAGGTTTGAGGCCTTGTGAGATTTCTCCCCTCTATGTTGACATTCTAATGGGTATTATTCTTGTTCAGGTCTTGCTTAGGCAGCCATGTTGTTGAGACTTCAAGAATGTAGCTTCTCTGACATTTCTAAGAAATGCAATCTCGTGACAGTCTTTCTGTTCCTCTGGGGTATAATCTCTACAATGTTTTTCAACAGTCACATCATACCCTAAATAAGCATGATCAGTTAAAATCCACAAACATGGTGGGTTACAGTGTTCCCTGGAAGAAGGTTGATACCCAAATCATTTCCCCAAATAGAACGACAATGCCCATATTAGCATGATTTTAGACACAGACCATCAGGAACTGTTGGACATTCACTGTTGCAATATTTCAAAAGACACTGTAACATGTAACACTCATGAGGACCTTAAATGCTACATGCTTGTGGTGTGCTCCTCATATTCCTAGGAATACACTCCAAATCAAAAAGAAGCTCCATTCCACACACTAGGAATCAGTTTTTAAGACTTATTTATTGAGAATTTCATTCATGAGTCTTGTGTTTACAATATTTCTATCTCTCCCTCTGTCACCTCCACTTCTTCCTATGTCCCCCAATTACCTTTTAACTTCATGGCCCTTTGTTCTTTAATTATTATTGTTACATATATATGTGTAACAATATTTTATAGATTTTTATATAATATACATATAATTTTATATAATATAATACTTAATATAAATATATGCTGTTATATGTATTATATGTGTGTAACTATATACATATATATATACCTGTTGAGTCCACCTAGTGTTGCTCATATTGTATATGTATTCTGGACTGACCACTTCTGTTTGAGTAGCCTAAAGACTGATTCAATGATGATTAGCTTAATATATTTTAGTTTTTACATGGTATCTTATGCAGTCATAAAACTAGAGTTTAGATTCCTATGTAATAATAGAGGAAGGTTCACAATATGCAGTATATTATTTATAAACTCGGGCTAATATTTACTAATTATAATTGATAATATGTGGTATATATGTGTGTAAAAGTATTGGAGATCAAATGTATATATTAGCTATATATTTTTTTCTAGAATTGAATTTTCTATAGATTTAATCAAATCATAAAATGTAAAAAAAAATGGTTAAAATCTGGAATGATTTAGATAAGTACAAAAATACATAAATATTCTCAATAAATGACTTTTAAAGATGAAAGTTTAGAGGGACTCTATATTGTAACACAACAAGCCATTAGGAATCATCTGTGACAGACAGCAAACACCCTACATAAGAATACAATAGAGCCTGGAAAGTTGCAACACAAGTAAGTGCTAATTAAAAACACATTCAACGAATGAATGAAAAAGGTACATTTCCAAATAACTCAGAATTTATATAAGAAAATAATAATAATAAAAATAAGATCAAACATTTTGTCTAAGCTCCTCTGCATTCAGAATAAAGTAAATAACTTCTCACTCACACTCACAATATGTCACCAAGAAGCCATGAAAGTAGTAGGGGACTTAGAAAGAAAAGAGACTTCAGTAGTAAAGAGATGAGAATGAATAATGAGGAAATGAAATGAACAAAATATACTGTATATACTATAATTTATCATTAAAAGATAAATATAAAATAAGATCCTGATTCTGCAACTAGAAGTCACATCTGATCTTTCCTGTCTATAATTAAAATATTTTTCATGGATATTGCATAAACTCCTCAAGTATTTTCCTCGGATCTGCAGAAAGGAAGTCCACATCTAGTTGAGTTAGAACAAATATTCAAAGGACCATTATAATTCAGCTCCTTAATTACTATATTAAAAAAGATTATTGGGACAATTCTGGGTCAACTCCGAGTTTGTAGCTAATTCAGTTTGTTAGAGAGGTGTCTGGCATAGTCACTACACACTCTAGGACTAAAGAAGTTCTCTCTCTTGCTCACAGTTGAATTCAGACTTAAGAGACCAATATACAGTTGGTATTCAGGACAATTATATCAGTCCTATAAGGTGAATTGGAACCAAGATGACATTTTAATTCTCAATAAAGTAATTTTTGAACTCTTCAAGGTTTTACTGACTAAAGAGTAATAGTCCATTGATTCTTCCTTCAAATTTAGTTTTTCGTGCAGATATCTACTTTCCACACCACCCCTTATTGAAGAGACTTCCCTACACCTGCTGTGTGTTAACAGCATCATCCTAAACAAATACTTATTGCATTATTTGTTATGAGGCTGGCAATTCATCATTAACCCTGTGAACAAAAGGGTGTTGGAGTTTGCATTTTTGTAAACTCAGTATTTCAATCTGTTTCATTGTTGTTCAGGTTCAAAATATCTCCGTCTCCTGTTAAAGAATCTTCTCCTACCTCTGAGTTAGGAAATAAAACTTCTAACTTTTAGGTGAAACCTTAAAATGTCAGTAAAATTAAAGTTAATACTTAGCAATTACAGCGTAAATGCCACAGGGTGGATAATCTAAGGAGCAAATATTCTCTGTATTCTCAATAATGTATAAGACTTCGGATGCGAGAGTTATTTGCACTCGGATTTGAGTTTTTAAATTACATTTTTTTTCTTCTTCATCTTTATTATGTTCCAATGGCTCACATGATACCTGGCCACATTACATTATAAGAAACGCTGGATGAGTGAAGAATGAATTGGTTCCAGAATGATGGCTAAATAAATGCAAAGAGTGATTTGCAATGAGAAGCTAAGTTAAATAGGACAACGTGAGATTGTCTTTACGATATTCAACCCCAGGCATGTAGAGAACTCATTACAAATTTCACCCAGCATCACAACTCACTGAACAAGCCAAGGCCATCACTGAAAAACTCTTTATTTGGTTCTAAAACATTTGGAAAATTTGGAATACAGGTTATAACCCTAAGGATATTAATTTTCTCCATTTTACTGATGCTGCAAGCTTTGGGATATTTTATTACTAGAGTTTTACAACCTTCAAATGCTTTCCACAAGGTATAATAAATTTTGAGTGCAAAATTCACTTATCTGTGGAATACAGTTATGGCCTTGGTGTAGTCTAGGATAATTGGAACCAACTACTAGAGACACAAGAAACAAGGTTGTGTTATTTGTTTTCCTGAAATCAAAGAGAAAAAAATGTTGACATGGGAAATACTCCATCTTTGTAGATTTCTTGTGTGAATTATGTAACTCATTTAAATTTATGGAGACTCTATGTACTTAATCAAACAATGACTGAATCAGGAAATGACAGTAGTGCTTATAATGTATAATGGTATCATAATAAAGACTTTTGACTTTCTGTCCTGCAAAAAGTATATTTTTAGAGTTGAACTTGCTTTGTAGCTTGGCTGAGCCACAGAGGGGTGTGTGTGTGTGTGTGTGTGTATGTGTGTGTGTGTTTTATATACTTATGTGGTGTGTGTGTGTAGTGTAAAGTTGCATGTGTGTATATGTTATGATTGTGATGTGTACATGTCTATAATTTATGTCCATTTAGTTTCAGCATTTTTACCAAAGGCTTTTTAGATACACTCATTGTGACATTCAAAGCCTGTACTGTGTGACTTCTTCTTAAAGGTCTTTTTTCAAAAGGAATCTTCTGCATACAGTTTCCAATGTTCTGTGTCATGTAGCTCTGCCCTTTAGATTCACATAAGGTTAAGCCAGGATGTAACTTTATTAACTCTTTTCCCAGAATAGCATAATAGTAAACATATGATTCCATCAGAACATCTTTTCTCAGAATCATTGTAAGGTTCATGTGGCATTTTCTATGTGATGTTTGCTTAATAGTGACATTTTATATATATATATATATAAAATCAGCTCTGTTTCCTGGACGCAATCACCCAGCCTCATCTCTAGCCCTGCAACAGAACACCTTCCTTGCCCCTTGTCAACATCTCCTGTGGATTCCATAGACCATTCCCTTCTAGACACTCCAAACCCTACTAATCACTGTTTCCCAGCCCCTAACTCTAGCAAGTACCCCCGCTAAACCACAGGCCATGACTGCAAGAAAAACCAAGTGGGCTGCCCACAGACCTTCTCCTCTCACTCTCTTCCCACAGACCCAGTCTCCCAGCTTTACATCTCTACAGGTCTACTCATGGCAGCCTTCCAACCTTTCGTGTCCATCGTCCCCCCATGGGATCTCCTTGCTCAGCCTGGACATAGTAGGGAGGGCCTTGGACCTTCCGCCAAAGCAATGTGCCTTATCCTCTCTGTGGATTGGATGGGGGATTGGGTGTGGGGTAAGTGGAGGGAATGGGAGGAGAGGAGATAGTGGGCAATTGGATTGGTATGTATTTTTAAAAAAGAAAATAAAGAAATACATTAAAAGGAAATGAAAAACGGGAGAAAGCAGAAAAGTAAATTTAAAGGGAAATATTCTACCACTTAGAAAGGAAAGTGTTGTTCTTCAAACATTAATATATAAAGTGTTAAATAACAAGCTAATTAGTAAACATACAAAATAATTTCTTATTAAAATTCTATTTACATGCTAAAAAACAAACGAAAAAAGGGAGGAAGGATTGTAGGAGCAAGAGAGGTCAAGGACATCACAAGAAAACCCACACAAACAACTTAACTGACTTAAGGGAACTCACAGAATCTAAACCAATACACCTGGGAGCCTGCATAGGACCAACCTAAGCCCTCTACATATATGTGACAGTTGTATAGCTTGGTTGATTTGTGAGACTCCAAACAATGGGAGCAGAAGCTGTTCCTAATGCTTTGATTGGCTCTTGGGAACCTATTCCTTTTACTGGATGGCCTTACCCAGCCTGAATACAAGGTGAAGTGCTTAGTCTTACAGAAACTTGATATGCCGTGCTTTGCTGACACCCATGAGAAGCCTTCCCCTTTCTGAACAAAAACAGAGGAGGAATGGATTGAGGAGGTGGAGGAAAGGTATAGAAAGGGAACAGGAGAAGAAGAGGACAATCAGAATGTAAAATAAATTAATTAATTTAATTAAAAAGAACAATAAAAAAGGAGAAAGAGGATAGTAGGAAAAAAACAAAAAAGGAAGAGAGAGAGAGAGAGAGAGAAACTGAGGTACTTTGGGGCCATGGCAAAGTGCAGGAAAAACCAGAAAAGGGAAGAGGGGAGAATTTGAAGAGATGGATTGGGGAGGAGGAAGAATAAAAGCAAGCAGGGAAAAAGTGCATTGTATAAAGGAAAATTCCTGAAATCGATGAAATCTAGTAATGGAGGATACAGAATCTCAACTGAATATCTGTTATAGCCAGGCAAGACTTTCAGTGGGGGAGGAGGGGACTGAATTGTGTTCAGTTGAGTTGTTGGCCAATGGGGTCCCATGAAAATTCCCAAACAACTCAGGCTGTTGCTAAGACAATAGGTTGCTCTCTGCACACTGACAAAGAGGCCTCATTGTCAAGGACAACATCCATACAATTTATTGAGCATGGAGAAGTTGAGCTGGTACCTACATGGAGGTATCACCCTTACATTTTAGTGTGGGAAGGTAATTTGGTATCTTTACCAAAAGAAAAACAAGAAACCAACCCTGTCATAAAACCTTTGACCTACAATGATTTCTGACGACAAAATATGTTATGGTAATGGTGGCACAGAACTTGTGGGGGTAGCTAACCAGTGTCTGATTTGACCAAAGGTCCATTCTACAAGAAGGACTTCATACCCAATATTACTTGAGAAAATCAAGAACCAGAAACTAAATAGCCCAGAGGCCTAGGGTACAACCAAATACTTCTAGTCTAAAATATTGTGTAAAATGATCCCTAATGATACTCTGTGGCGCTCACATATCAATGCCTTCTCCAGTATCATTAGAGAGACTTCCTCAGGCAGCGAATGGGAAAAGATGCAGAGACCCACAGTCAGACATTATGCAAGGAAAAAGTCTAAACTACAGCCGTCCATCACATCACTCTTCTCTGAGCTCAAGGAATCCCACTGAAGAGGAGGTGGAAAGATTGCAAGAGCCAGAGAAGCTGGAGGATATCAGGAGAGCAAGGCCGTCTCAATTAACTAAGCAAGGTGCTTATGAGACCACAGAGACTGAAACAGCAAGTACAGAGCTTACATGGGCCTGCTCCAGGTTTTCTGCGTATATAGTATCACAATTAACTTAGTATTTTTGTGAAACTCCTGACTGTGAGAAAGACTGGGTCTCTGACCTTGTGCCTGCTTTTTTTTTTTTTGCCTTTCTCCTGTTAGGATACCATGTCTTACTTGGATATGATAGTTTTTACTTCATCTTACTGTATTTTATTTTCTCATGTCTTTTTGGTATCTCTTCAAAGTCTGTTCTTTTCTTTCTTTAATGTTTTCATTGAGCTGTACATTTTCTCGGGCCCTTCCTTCCTCCCCTGAAGTTTCTAATGAGAGACAGAAAGGGAGTGGATCTGCAGTGGAAGGGAGGTGGGGAGGAACTGGGATGAGTAGAGGGAAGGGAAACTATAATCAGGATATATCATATGAGAAAACTATTTTCAGTAAAGGGAAAGAAGCAAGTACTAAGAAAATTAGAAAATTCATTAAGGCAAAATACCCCAAAGATATTATGTGGAAGTGCATTTTTTGTAATAACGAGTTCTATCCTATTTTTTAAAGAAGTATGCTCTCTCTGGAGGGATGCCTTGTTCAGCCTAGGTATAGTGGGAGGGCCTTGGTCCTGCCTCAAAGCAATGTACTAGACTTTGTTTGCTCTCCATGGGAAACCTTACCCTCTCTGAAGAGTGGATGAGGCTTGGAATGGGGTGGGGGAAAAGTGGAGGGAGGAGGAGGAGGGGAGGGAGTGGGAACTGGATTTGGTATGTAAAATGAGAAAAGATAGTTTTTAAAATAAAATAAAAAAAGGCATGCACAGCATACTCACTTGGGAAGCTTCATGGCTTTGTACAGATAATGATACAGGTACAAAGTGGTTCAATGACCTCTCAAAGGCTAAGAATTGGCCGAGATAGAACCACACCCCAGACACCCAGGCCCCATGGCTACAAGACTCTATGCATCATCTCTAGGCTACCTGAGAGATAAATGAGACCCCTAGTGAAACAAAATGATAAGCATCATATGCAAACTATGAAATGGTTTAACTGAACTGCTTTACATTCAGAATGCTGGCTGAGAATCCACCAAATGGCCATCCCTCTGCTGAGTGCTATGGATAAGGTAGTGTTCAACAAATGAAACAGACACAGTCTCAATCAACCTAAGATTAGGAAGCCAGCATTACTTGGAGGGAAAACAGACAATAATCCAACATTCTGAATATAAATGAAAAGGATGGAATTTCAAAACAAAGAATTATTGACACGTCTTTCTTTTCACTTAGAGTTGACTTCAAAACCTTAAAAAAATACTTAAATAAAATTAATGCAGATATAGTTCATGTTGAAACAAATTTTTTCTTGACAAAGCAGAAACTATATAATTTATGCAATATTTTCATTCAGGATAAAAATTAGAGGGCTGGACACAT
This sequence comes from Neodon shergylaensis, assembly GCA_025134845.1. Classification (NCBI taxonomy): domain Eukaryota; kingdom Metazoa; phylum Chordata; class Mammalia; order Rodentia; family Cricetidae; genus Neodon; species Neodon shergylaensis. The sequence goes on along the minus strand of JABTXL010005752.1, from coordinate 23,213,478 downwards.
TCAGAGGTCTCCCTATGCTCCATACAGTCACAACTCTAGCCTCGTACATTATTTTTATGTAGAATCTTTCAACTCTACACTTTTTCTTCTTAGCCATGGGCCTTTTCTCACAATCGCCCATGAACTTGGCATCATATCAAGCTTGTGCTACAGTGTTATCAACCCATCTGCTACAAACACAGACTCTGCCTCCTGTTGCACAGCTTCTGTTTTACACATCCCTTGCTCATTAATCTGTCCTTGTTTTGATTCCAAATGCTCTATCACATACTCTCACACTCCTCTGTATAACAAAAATGGTTTATCATGTAAAAAAAAAAACAACTTGAAAATACTGATACTGCAAGGTGGTAAAGACCGAAGTAAGCCCTTTCTACATGGAACATGCAATCACATTAACTTATGTAATATACAGCAGCTGTGTAAACCAATTCCTTTTTTTATAGTCATGATTCCCACCAGAATAATTTGGATTTTTGGAGAGCTGTAAGCTCAGAGTAATGTTGTGGAATATTTAACAATGCATAGTTATATTTGCTTATGCTGTAGAATATTGTAGACTGAAGATTTTGTCCTGCCTGGTTCTGGGGCTATATTTTTTAATCCCAAAGAAACACACAGAGGCTTAATATATTAATTATAAACTCTTTGGCCTATTAACTCAGGCTTATTATTAACTATCTCTTACAACTTAAATGAACTCATAATTCTTGTCTATGTTTAGTCACATGGTATCTTTTCTCAGTAAGGCATCCTCATCTTTCTTCCTCTACTTCTGGATGATGACTGTGTCTCTGCCTTCCTGCTTCCAAAAATTTTCCTAGTCTGATTGCCCCACCTATACTTCTTGTCTAGCTAATGTCTAATTCTCATTTTATTAAACCAATACAAGTGACAAACATTTATACTGTTTAAGAGTATTCTCTCTCTGCAGCATATTATTTTAACCATGTAATGATGTGTTACTTTTGCTTGTGCTGCATTTGTTTAATTATGTAATGATGTGTTGTACTTGTTTCACCTAAGGTACCTGAATGGTCTAATAAAAAGCTAAATGGCCTGTAGCTGGGAGAGGGCTAGGTGGGCTATCAGGAAGAGAGAATAAGTAGGAGGAGAAATCTAGGCTGCAGAAAGAAGAATGAGAGGAGAGAATGAGAGAGAAAAAGAGAGACATAGCTTAGACCAGAAGCCAGGCAGTCAACAGTCAGAAGTAGAAACATCAGGGAGGAAGGAAGGAAGGGAGGGAGGGAGGGAAGGAGGGAGGGAGGGAGGGATGGAGGGAGGGAGGAAGGAAGGAAGGAAGGATAAAAGCCCTAAGGCAAAATGTAGATAAAGAGAAACAGATAAAAATAAAAGCTGAGCTAAGGCCAAAACTAATAATAAGTCTCCATGCTGTGATTTAGGAGCTGGTTAGTGGCCTATGAAAAAGCCTGCTACATAGTAACACAACAAGGAATCTTAATTTTCTTTTGGTCTCTTGAAGTTAAACTAACAGATTCAATCTGAATTCTCAACCATTGCCTTCCTGAAGGACAGCCACCAAGCAGTTACAAGACCATGTCAGGAAGCAAGAAACAAGCATCAGTCATGGCAAACCAGTAAAATTTTATGGTCTTTGGTTAGCATGATTCATTCTCCAATTCTGCTCCTCCACAAAATGCTATACAGCAAGCAAGCACCAAAATAAAAAGGCAAGATATAGGTTATAATGTAATATTTCCAAATTATTTTTCTCATAAAGAGTTGATATACAAAACAAGAACTCATGTACCACAAGAAGAAAGTGATTAAAAGGCCACAAAACATAGTTTTTTAATGCATTAATGATAAACAAGTTTATAAAAATGTGCTCAACACACCAATCATCAGAAACAGATTAAAGGTGGAATGTGGTACCATTTTGTACTTGTAAATAAGTAAGGTGGCTATTGCTAATAAGACAAAAACAAAAGGTATGAGAAAAAAGGTATCCCTCCCTTGCTCTTGTTGGAGTACAAAATGTATAGACACTAGAACCTAGAGAGGTACTGTAAAATTATAAAAAGAGCATTATGAGATCCAGATATTCTTCTCCTGGGTATATATATAAAAGGAATGAAAGCTATTTTTCAAAAATAAATTTTTACCACATGTTTATTGTAGAACTGTTGTCAGTAGCCATGTTGTGAAGTCACTGTGCCCATAGGTACACCAAAAAAGAATTGTTGAAGAAATTGTGGTAAACAGACAGAGGTATGATGCACATATATACCAGTATCTAATTCAATATTTAAAAAGAAAGCAGCCATATTGAAACTTACTATTTTATAAAACACACACACACAACATGTACAGATATATCTTCCCATTAAAGGGTTAAATTGGAATTACTCTACAAAATAGATAATGTTTGTTTCTTCTAAAAGTCATAGAACCCCTCAGGTTCAGATTACGAAGATATCAAATGCTTAGTCACAGGACATGGAGAAATCTAAATGGTGCTGAGCAAGAAGCTTCCTCTCTGCCTAATTGCTTTGACAGTGTTGGAAGATGCTCTGCAGGCTGCGAGGGGAAAAGGTCATCAACAGTTTTACCCAGTTGTCAACCCAATAAATATGCAACAAGTTGCACCAAGGTTATTGGCATAACTGACCATTATCTGATTGAAAATTAATGCGCCTTATGAGAAGGAAACTCATGCATGATAAAGACTAAACTGGTTGTGTTTGCATATTAAAGAATACACACACACACACAACCCAAATATGTAACAACAATTAAATAAAAAGACAGATTAAAAGGAAGGGAGGAATTGATGTAATTATATTATAATATCAAAAATATTTTAAAAGTATTAAAATTAAGTGTCTGTAGAGCACTCAGTTACAAATCAAATGTCTATAGCATGTATTCCCCCCATAAGGCACAGGGACTATTGAAGAAAAGGGGTAGAAATGTTATAAGACCTAGATTACTGACAGCTGGAAGAATTCTGGTTGCATTTGCTAGACGAGTGATTACTTCCTCCTTTGTTCTCTTCCCCTCAACCTTGCCAGGCTGTGATAATCAATCTTTCCTTTGGTGGTGTCCAACTGGATATGCCTGTGTAGTGATAAAGAGGCTAGTGTCAATCTGGACTCCTGATAGTCTTAACTAAAATAAGGGCTTTGCAGTGTTTGGATGGGAGTTTCATGAACTAATATAAAAAAAATCTACAGGAAGAATACAACACACGAGTCGTAAAAACACCTAAAAGGCCTGCCTCAGATTCAACTCCCCAGATGCCACTTTTTATCATGAGCCTACTGCTTCCCTAAACTCTGCTGTGCTGATCAGATCCTGGAATCTCTCTGTGTGCTGCTGCTGTGCCCTTGCTGGGGGAAAACGTTCATTGTCCTCACTGTACTAAAGAGGAAAACTGGAACAGCTTTTCAGTGAAGCAAATTAAGCAGCCAGCCACGCTAAAGACAGTCAGATATGGCCTCACTTTCTCTCGAGAGAAAGAAATCCTCGATGCTCTGACATGTGAACAACAGGTTGTGAAAAGACATGTGGTTTCCCCTCTGAAACACATCTGTGAGTGAGAAAGAGGAGACAAGCGCAGCCACTCTCTGCTGCCCAGTGAACTTGTTTCTTATGACTTTCAACTAGGCTGGTGGGAAAAAAAAAAAAAACAATGGTAGGCCATCAAAGTTCAAAACACATGAAAAGGATGGTTCAGTTCAAAACCTTGAAGTCTTCTATTTTCTTCTATAAATAGCCCATTGCTGCCTGAAATCAGGCATTAACTAGACTGTGACTCAGAAAGCCACAAAGTAGAATTCAAGTGTGGTGAGTAAAAGCAGCAATTATTCTACATGAGAAGATCGATTTGACAAAGGAGGCATGAACGAATTCAAGTTCTTCTTGTCGACCATAAATATTTAGCATTTCTGAGCATAGTCCATCAGACTGGGTGAGGAACAACTACTTGTTTCTTATTTATTTTTTAATGGGAAGAGACTCTAACACTGAGCCATCGCAGCAAAATGACAACACAAATGTACAGCTGTTTTCCCACTGCCGTTAAGTGGTGGGTAAGGTGGTCTATTATTGTTGGTGACAAATTAGAGAATAGCATAGGGTTGATGACTTTGGTTCATTTGTGTTATTTTAATTTTTTACTGATGTGAATTAAAACACGTAAATTCTGCATCTGAAATGGTGCAATAATACCTAGCATTGCCAGTAGAAATGGCAGTGAAGGTGGGAAATGCTCGGTGAAGCTGGAAGATGCCATTGACCAATTTCTGCCATGAACCACAGTAAGCTTCACAGGCATCTTCATTGCAGCCTTTGTCCTGAACTGATCCTAACTGTTCCCATCTATCACTGGTAGACAGAAAGAAGGAATCATCAGCTTTACATGGCGACTGTGTTAGTGGCTTCCTTCAGTGAGCACAGTGATGAACAGAAAGTCCTACATAGATCTTGCACTAGTAGTGGAAAGCCTACTGTCGTTTGGACCTTCAACATACAAATTCTGCACCAAATGCTTTTTTTAATTCATTCATTCATTTTGTAAATATTCCCTGGCAATACATAAGCACTGGGCATCATTGATATTGGGCTTCTCACATTTCCTTGTAGGAATATTTTTACAACAAAGTTGTAACAATAACAAGGATATATTGTTGAGAAATATTATGAACTTCAAAGGGGCTTTGATAACATCCAGTCTTGTAGAGCCCAGAATTGGTCTAAGTGGATTAAGTCCTCAGGCTCTTCTCAGTTTAAAATCTTTATGTTTGCCTAAAATTGGGCTGGCTTGTGAATTAGATGATCAGGGAAGGCTATGAGGCACACGTAGGATGCTATCTCTATGTGATAATCTTCAGTGAGATGGGAGATTCAGTGCTCATTTAAACATGGAAGATTGTAAAGTGTGTATCCAGGAAGTAGCATGACACATTGTAGAAGTTGAAAGTGACCTTTGTAAGGAGCCTGCTGTGGAGAAATTAGATGGAACTATAACCCAGTGGCCAGGTTCACAGTCCCTTCCTTCTTCCATGCCGGAAACTCTGATCATTTTGCACTTGCGCTCCTCCTTTCTTCTCCTTTGACTGCATTAATTGACCCAAGATGCTGATGAGAAAAAGCAAAACAGTTGGCTTTTATCAGCTAATTGCAGCCAGAGCTTTCAGAGGACCTAGCAACAGCTTGCATTGGTTTTAACTTGGAAATATCTCACCAAAATAAACTCAGCCCAGTGCACAGTTCTGCAACTAGAGATAACAAAACACAGGGTAACAAAGCCAAGAGTCATGTCCATAGAACACCTGCACTGAGTGAAGCATCAAAGGCTGGCCTAGGATACCAGGATGGAAAGGAGAGATGTGGGTGCACCTATGTGTTCATGTGCCTCGCTCTCTCATGTGTGTGTGTGCACATCTATGTGTGCGTGCAAGCACATATCTGTTTGCATGTCTATATATGAAGCCTTCAGAAAATATACAAAGATTGCATATCAGCAGGGAATAAGAAAAGAAAGAAAATCTAGCCAATCCTGTTTGAGCTCCAGAATTCCTTAGATGATGAAAGGTTAATATGGAAGTATAAGGCAAGCAAACCCTTTCACCTCCAATAGTTTTTTTGCTTATGGTGTTTCATAGCAGCAATAGAAACCTTTACTAAAATAATTACTATTTCCAAAGGTAGGAAGGAAGCACAGTGAGGAGATACTGAATCAAATAAAAAAATTAAAACTAGCCAGACAAACTCCAATTTCCATGTCTCCTTGTCTGAAGTAAAAGCAGTCTTCACAACTCCAAATCCTTCTTGCTTTGCTGACTGCAATTCACTTCTCCCTCCTGAGCTGGTTCCACTGCTGATTTGGAGCTTTCCTTTGCAGGTATCTCACAAATCTGATCTTTTTGGAGTCTCCAATTAAATCCTGGCTTTACCTTCAAGCTTCATACAATGGCCTGGACCTCCATGCAGGAATACCCAAGCATGGCCTGACGCGGTTTTCTTAGCAGGAGAGGGAGAATCCACAACCCCTTTCTTGTATTCTTGACTCCAAAGCCAGAATCATGTGACTGGAGCTGTAAGTTCTGCAGCTTGATGGGGCTGGAACTGGGGCCTCCTGTTCAATTACATCTGCAGGCAACTTTCTTTGGTGCATGGTTTCTTTCACTGATTAAGCTTTCCTTTAATTACGTTGCATGGATTATAAATTTAGCTGGGTAGAGTCTTGCCCTAAGGTCATCACTCCCAGGTTTTTATTTAGCATCATGCTCTTGTTTACATTTTTTAATTGCTTTGAGTACTGGACTTAGCTTTATTATACTTCCTGGTTCTCCTTTTCTCCTCAAACTGTACATTTTGTATTTTTTTTCCTTGCTTGACTCCCTCATTTTCACCATATATCTACAAAAAGTAGTCGATAATAACTAGGTGACACAGTCAATACTAGGCTGTCTTGAAATCTCATCTGCCAAGTTTTTAATTCAGCATCAGGGAAATTATTTGGATGTGGGAAGAAAGCAGTCACATTCTTTGCTAAAATATCACAAGAATGGTCTCTGGGCCACTTAACTATGCTCTTCTCCTCTGAAACTTCTTGAGCTGGGCCCCCTCAGTTTAAGTATCCCTTAGCACTGTATTTTTTTGCTCCTACTATGATGGTCCAGTCAGCCACAAATAAAGGATCTAAGTCCAACCACTTTTCTAATCCAAGATCTTAAAAAAGTCTTCTATATTTCTTCAGCAAACAGCATGGTTCGGCCATTCATACCATATCCTAGTCTCTGGTATCAACTTCTGTCTTTGTTACTGTTCTGTTGCTGGGAATAGAAACCATAACCCATAACTAAGGTAACTCTTGGGGGGGGTTGGCTGGCCTTGAACTCACAGAGATTCACCTGCCTCTGCCTCCCAAGTTCTGGGATTAAAGGCGTGTGCCACCACCTCCAGCCCAAGGTAACTCTTTTTTTTTTTTAAGAAAGAATTGAAAGGCTTTTATTGAAGTTCTTACAAATAATTTTGCATTCACTCCAGTTCTGCATTTATCTTTTTTTTTTACTGATTTTTTTTAAAGCAAAGAATTTAATTGGGGGAATGCTTGCAGTTCCAAAAGTTTAGTCTGTTTTTATCATGGTGGGTAGCATGGTGGCATGCAGGCAGTCATCGAAGCAGAGAACTAAATCCTGATCTGTAAGCAGAGAGAGCGGGAGAGAGAGAGAGAGAGAGATACTGACAGTGGATGGAACTGTGGACCCTCCCTTGAAATTTGAAACCTCAAAGCCCACCTTCAGTGTCACATTTTCTCAAACAAGGCCACACCTATTCCAACTAGCTCATACCTCATCCTTCTGAAATAGTGCCACTCCCTGACTAAGCATACAAATATGTGACCTTATAGGAACCATTCTTATTCAAACCACCAAGTACTGTCAACTACTGGGCCATCTCCTCAGGCATAGTCTTCAAAAGGTTTTTTAAAGCTCATCATGATAGGGCTGAAGAAATGTCTCAGAGGCTAAGAACACTTTGCTGCTTTTGAAGAGGACTCATTCTGTTCTCAGCAGCTTCATGGCAGTTCACTACCAAATGTAACATAACATAACTCAGCAAATCTGGTGCTCTGTTCTGATTTCCTGAGCACTAAGCACACACAGAGTACACATATATGTATGTGTGCATATACATGTATGTGTAATCAAAACACTCAAACTCACAAAATGAATAAATATCGTTTTTCTTTTAAAAACAAATGGAGATGTTGTAAGTTCACACATGACTGTAAAGGTGTCGAGAAACATATTTTTCTTTTCAAATCAGAATAATTTATTTTAGTATGAACTTCAATTTGGGAAATTAGAGATCCTCAAGGTCAAAACCATATTCTGTTAGTATATATTTGACTTAACTCCTTCTTGATTGCTCCTCTGAGAACGATTATGATGAGGGATTCACGGTGATGATGGTGACAACTATGGTGATGAGTTTTGAAAGTAAAGACAAAATATAAGATTGGATTTAGTTTTCTACTCTATCTGCCTACTTTTGCCTTTCTTTTTCTTTTTTTCTTTACTGTTTAGGAAAACATAGTGCAAACTTTTTAATTCAAATTTCACAGCATGAACATATTTTATTTAAATTGCTTCATTACTTAAAATATATCCTTGTAATAGTCAACATGCCTCAGGTAGAGGAAAACTTTTGATTTATTAGATTTGTCACTGTAGGTAACAAAGTATTAATTGCTTGAGTGAAATAAATTATGCCCCCTTTTTATGAGGAAATAGGCTGGAAACAGTTAGCTGTCACTCTCCCATTTTTTAATGCAAAATACCATGAGAAAAAAGCTCAAAGAGAATCAGAACAAGAAAGGCTTGCTCTGCCTAGGAGGACTCCAGTGGACAAAGGAAATCTTATTCCATTTCATAGACTAGGTGTATTCTTGACACCCTGCCTCACTCCTGCTGAATAGTAAAAAAGGAGTCCTATATGAAGGGGCAGTGATGTTAGAGGACCTAGCCCTTTTCATGCGGTTGGAATCAAAGTTGGAATGAGGCCAGTGTCCCCCATGTAGGACCTCAGTTCAGCTAAGGTCTTTACACTTCTCCCTAATAGGACTCAGGAACCCTTGAGGGATCTGAGCTGCAGTGTGACTAGTGAGAAGATGAGTGGGGAGGGGACCCAAGACTATTTTCTTATATGGGCTAGAATACCTCAGATTAGAAAGCAACCCACCCAATCCACCTATCAGTTTTATTATCTCTTATAGTATGGATGTTAGTTTTAACTATATCTGTTCCTTCTTCCTATTAAGGATTAAACCTCATCTAAGACTCCAGAAGATGTGTCTGATAATCTTCATAGCTAGTAGTTGACATCTTGTCTCTAAACCTCTTCTGTAACTCAATCTGACCTTTTTTTTTCTAAATCAAAGCCCTCAGGGTGGTGAGCTATTGTTTGTTTCTACAAGGGGAAGACAGTCTGAAATATGAAAAGTCTTCTAATTTGACTCAGTTGTAGATGTGAAAATGTATGAAACTGAGACGCCTACTCTTTTGCAGGAATTAGTCCTCAAGTTTTCAATGCTATGAGAAACCCAGCAGGATAGACAGTGACAGCTAGACTTTGCTCTTTTATCACTGAACCTGTTACCTCAATCCAATTTTAAAATTTGCAAACAAATGGATGGAACTAGAAGAAAAAGCCATATGAGTGAGGTAACCCAGACCCAGAAAGACAAAGAGGGTATGTGCTCACTCATAAGTAGATGTTAGATGTAAAGCAAAGGGTAACCAGTTTACAATCCACAACCCCAGAGAAGCTACATAAAGGGACACACATTGAGGGACCCAGAGAGGGGAAATAGATAAGATCTCATGGGTGAACTGGGGAGTAGAAGTGAGAGGATGAGAACATGAGGGATCCAGAAGGCCCAGTTAGGAGAGGGATGCAGGGAGAGAGCAATGAAAAAGATACCTTGATAGAGGGAGTCTTTATGGGGTTAGGAAGAAACCTGGTGCTAGAAAAATTCCAAGGAATCCAAAAACAATAGTGTAGAGGTTGCCTAAATTGCCCTTCCCTATAATCAGATTAGTGACTACCCTAATTGTCATTGTAGAACCTATATCCAGTAACTGATAGAAGTAGATGCTGTGGTCCACAGTCAAGCACTGGGCTGAGCTCCTCGAGTTCAGTTGAAAAGAGGGAGGAGAGATCATATGAGAAGGAGGGGGTCAAGATCATGATAGGGAAAACCACAGAGACAGCTGACCCGATCTAGTGGGAGCTTAAGGACTCAGGACTGACAGTTGGAGAACCTGCATGAGACCAAACTAAGCCCTCAAGAGTTATGTGGCTTGATCTGTTGTGGGAGAGCCCTGACAATGGGACCAGGACTTATTCCAGGTGCGTGAACTGGCTTTTTAGAGCCTATTCCATATGGTGAGATACGTTGCTCAGGCTTGAGACATCAGGGAGGGGCTTGGTTCAGCCTCAACTTGGTATGCCAGACTTTATTTACTCCCCAAGGGAAACCTTAGCCCCTCTGAGGAGTGAATGAGGGGTGGGAAGTGGGTAGATAGGGGGAAAAGGGGGAAGAGGAACTGAGGTTGGTATGTAAAATAAAAGAAAAAATTCTAAATTAAAATGAATTAGCCAATCTTTATCCAATAGCATATGTGGTGCGGTGTGTGTTCTTGTGCATTGAATGTGAGACATGCATGAGTGTCCATCATCACTTTTATAACCAAATGCTACTCTGCTGATATAAACCCCTGAACATCATTGCAATTTTATCTCCTTTTATTTTTATTTTTTTTGATTTCTTTCTTTTTATTTATTTATTTATTTATTTATTTATTAAAGATTTCTGACTCTTCCCTGCCACGCCTCCCATTTCCCTCCCCCTCCCCCAATCAAGTCCCCCTCCCTCATTAGCCCAAAGAGCAATCAGGTTTCCCTGCCCTGTGGGAAGTCCAAGGACCACCCACCTCCATACAGGTCTAGTAAGGTGAGCATCCAAATTGCCTAGGCTCCCACAAAGCCAGTTCGTACAGTAGGATCAAAAACCCATTGCCATTGTTCTTGAGTTCTCGGTAGTCCTCATTGTCCACTATGTTCAGCGAGACCAGTTTTATCCCAGGCTTTTTCAGATCCAGGCCAGCTGGCCTTGGTGAGTTCCCGATAGAACATCCCCATTGCCTCAGTGTGTGGGTGCACCCCTTGCGGTCCTGAGTTCCTTGCTTGTGGTCTCTCTCCTTCTGCTTCTGCTTTGGACCTTGAGATTTCTGTCCGGTGCTCCAATGTGGGTCTCTGTCTCTGTCTCTGTCTCTGTCTTCTTTCATCGCCTGATGAAGGTTAATATTCAGGAGGATGCCTATATGTTTTTCTTTGGGTTCTCCTTCTTATTTAGCTTCTCTAAGAACCTGAGTTATAGGCTCAATGCCCTTTATTTACGGCTAGAAACCAAATATGAGTGAGTACATCCCATGTTCCTCTTTTTGGGTCTGGCTTCAATGGGGATGTTCTATCGGGAACTCACCAAGGCCAGCTGGTCTGGGTCTGAAAAAGCCTGGGATAAAACCGGACTCGCTGAACATAGCGGACAATGAGGACTACTGAGACCTCAAGAACAATGGCAATGGGTTTTTGATCCTACTGCACCTATTGGCTTTGTGGGAGCCTAGGCAGTTTGGATGATCACCTTACTAGACCTGGATGGAGGTGGGTGGTCCTTGGACTTCCCACAGGGCAGGGAACCCTGACTGCTCTTTGGACTTACGAGGGAGGGGGACTTGATTGGGGGAGGGGGAGGGAAAGGGGAGGCGGAGGTGGGGAAGAGACAGAAATCTTTAATAAAAAAAATAAAATAAAATAAAATCCTGCAGGACTACTATCAAAAAAAAAGAAATTATCTTTGTTTATCGACTTAGGAAATGTGTGTTTGTGCACACCTGAAACATAAAATTCATGGTGGTTAGAATATGTAATACTCTAGTATTTCTCTCCTCGTTTTACAACTTCATTTCTTTTTATAAATTTCACTCAGAATAAAAGATCTTGGGGTCCATGAATGTATTATAACCTGTAGTTTGCCACGTTAATTCTTTTTCTTTTGTAAGTGTTGTCTTGATCATGTTTCTTCACAGCCATAGAACAATGACTAGGGCAGAAATGGGTACCAAGGGCTGATGTAGGCACCCTCACTCCATTAAAAAGGAGGAAGAGCCAAGTATGACCAGATGGAAAGGGTTATCACTGTTAGGAGGTCAGTGAGGCAGCAAATCATCCTTCCCTGTTGATCTGTGTAGGAAACATAAAGGTAAGAGGTAAAATGGCATTGTTCAGGTCAGTCAATATGTAAGAAGTGAGCCAGACCTATACCTCATATTTCCCAAGCTTTAAAATGAAACAATAAACATAAACTCTGAAGGTGTTCATGTGAATTTAGGTTTGGTTTTGTTCAAGAGTGAAAACAGTGTAAAAGGTTGTGATTTCTAGACTGCCACCACTTATCAGTTCAAAATTATGGGACAAACGAGTTTGAAAGAGAGCAAGAAGGGATATATAGGACAGTTTGGAGGAAGAAAAAGGGAGAATGGCATAATTCTAATTTCAAAAATAAAAGAAATAAAAATAATATAGGTGAGAGCTTTTAATTCTTGAAATATAAACCTTGCAAAGTTTTCTAAAATTGCTTTGTCAAATGTTAGTTACCATGCATAAATAGTTCCTTACTCTCTGGCTATCTAAAATCTAAACCTAAGGCAGAACTATGATTTTTAAGCCAGAATAGGCAATCTTGCACTCAACAAGCTTGTTGATATTCTGATTTTGACACAAAAACCTGGAAAGGTTTTTATGGTCCTATGTTTCTGGTCGGCTACCCATGTGTTGCTGATGGTGTCAGGCAAGAAAGAACCTTCTGAGTATCATATCCAGAGGACACTCATACCATCCCCCACAGTGGTCTTCGGACACTGTGCTCTTAATGACGCCCAGCAGCAGCTGGTCATGTGCAATGCTGGACTTTGAACCCACATCAGAGATGCGTAGAAATAACATATATAATTATTACCTTCTCATTTTGTGATCTTGTTTAAAATGCTGTCCTTATCAATACGACTGTGTGACAAATTGTGTGACTGATCAATAAGACTGATGATATGAGAATAAAAATAAACAATCCATGGCTCGAATGAGTTCTTAATTGGATGGTGATATCTTTGGACATCAAAGGGGTGTCTTTTGGGGAAAAGTGTATCTTCTCATTAAAAGGGCGTCACGTTAAGTACCTAACTCTCTTCTCATCTCTGTGCGAATCCATCTTTACTCTTCGCAGTTCATCAAGGTACATTTCAGATCTTGCTTCCTCTCAAAATAGAGGAGCGATCCCACCATCTGTTCCATCTGTCATGAGACTATCAGCAGAGCTGAGCTGAAGTCAGTCCTTTGCCCTGGAACTTCCAAAACAGTGCGCTAAATAAAACTCCTCTGAGGTGGAGGAAATGGCTCATGGGATAAAAGCACTGGCTCTGCAAGACCAATAGCCCAAGTTCCATTCCCAGAAATGTCTGTGATCCCAGAACTGTAGCTACAAATATTCTCCATTCTCACTGGTCTCCCTGGACCAGTTTCTTTCCATCCACTGGGTCCTGCTCACTAGCTTCTGCAGTCACTTATGAAATAACTCTTCTGAGGCTTACTATTAATTATATACTCTTTGGCCTATTAGGTCAGGCTTCTTATGAACTAATTCTTACATCTTAAATTAACCAATTTATATTATTTTATGTATTACCATGAGACTCATGGTTTGCTCCCTCTTGCTTCTTGGGAAACTATAGATATCTGCCTGACTATAACTTCTTTCCTCCTCTATCTCTGCTTGGATTTCCCACCTTGCTGTTCTCTGCCCTGCCATAAGCCTAAGCAACTTTTTTATTAACCAATCATAACAAAACATATTCATAGCATACATAGGGGAATTCCACACCACAGAACTTCTGTGCTGGGATATGCAGAGACAAGAGAACTGTCTGTAAGTTCAGAGACCAGCTATTTAGGAACATCATGACAGAAACAACAAAAGACACCCCATCTAAGAAAAGTGGAAGGGGAGAACTGACATTGACTGACCCCTGAAAGTCTTTTTCTGAAGCCCACAGACCTACAGTAGCATCCAAATTCCTGTGTGCATGTTAAATACACTCACATACAACAACAACAGCAACAACAACAACAATAATAATAATAATAAGTAGTAAAAAATGTGCCATTGGGTTTATAATGCTGCTCGTGGTAATGATGTTTGTGATAGCCACTACTTGGAGACTACTAGGAATGAAACAGCCATCGTTTAAGCATTTACTGTCTGGATTTGAGTCCAGACTCCACATACTTAATATCCATATTATACAGACAAACTCCAGACTCCTGTTACATCAATTCTGTCTAGCATTGTCTGCACAGTAGACAGCATGCATATTTCTCTCTCCATTCATCAAAGGGGGCAAAGGACCTGATTTACCGTATCTCCAAGGCTTAGCATCAACTCACTGGTTCACTAACTACTTAATTGCCATCTACAGAGTAAACCCATTGCGCTTCAGAGAGCGAGAAGCAGGGGTCCTTTCAGTGGATCCATACAGAGAAGGGCAGGCCCAAGGCCTCTAGCATGGTTTCCTGACACTGACCCCTAGATACTTCTTTAGCCTCTGAATACAGACATGCTCCAATTGTACCACCTTCAGAACTTTATACCGAGGGTTTAGAGAATTCCAATTGGATCATGAACAGAAAGTAACTCCTGAAGTAATCGAACAGAGGTGTTCCAGAGAAAGTTAGACTTTGACAATATTTTAAAAGCCTCCTGACATTATTCAAGTGAAATGAATGGTGGAACCGTACCAAAGATGCTCAATGAAATGGGCCTACCCCCCTTCTGCAAACAGGCCCTGTGGGTCTCTTTCATTTTCATTTAGAGATGGTTTTAAGGGGCTCAAATTCCTAAAGGACAATTGTTTTTCTCTACTTGTGTTTCAAAATCACTTAGTTTATTTTCTGTTGTATAAACCATTAGAAGACATAAAATTCACATGGCAGGTATCACTCAAGGCTTACATATGCCAAAAAAGTTTTGTTATGGAAATATTTCCCCTCTTGGTATTGGTATATAGTATTGTGACATAAAAAGATGATAATTTGTGTATTTATCCATCATTCAATTATCCAACAAAGCATTAAACATCTATTCATTTTTCAACATGTACATTCATAAACCTCTTATTGTGCTTCTTTTGCAAAGAGCATTATCTAACTGGCAGGCCATAGAATAGGCCTGACATTACAGCATGGTTGTTTCCGTTCTCGAAGACACTGTAAATCACTCCTATTATTGTTTTACTGATCCCACAATTTCACACTGAGGATCCCACACATTTGAGTTCCTGTTTGTAGCTAGAATTGTCTGCTTCAAAGAATCAAAGAGAAAAATCAGCTGGATTGCCATAGACATGACCTGGACACATCTGGCTAGCTACAGCAGTCTTCTTACCAATGCAACATTCACATGGAACTCAGGCAGGTGTAACTGAGTGCCCTAGCATGATGCAGCAGAGAAGGAAATTAATTAATCAGACCGCTCAGGTGTGTCTATTCTGTTCCTTTCCCATGACATCACTCAAAAATGGCACGTAACAGTCTTCACTTCTTCAGTGTGCAATTAATATGGTGGTATTGCGCTTCATTTAATTTATTAAATGTCTATCAACTATGTAATATGCATTTGACAGCTTGAGCTGCATCAGGAAGAATACATGGTTTTTCTCCAGCTGTATGAGAATGTTCACGGAAGGCAGCCTTTCAATCAATCAGTGGACTGAATTAGGAGGATCCATCATTGAGACTGAGGGCTGACCCAAATATGTAGGAAAAGAAAAGTGGGTTTTTAGTCTCTTCTTTAGCTGAAACTTCCATCTTATATTGACAGAGGCTGATCATTCATTCTCGGTCACCCAGACCTGGAATAATTACACTGAAACTATATTTTAAAACACTGCTTGGCCTATATTATCTTAGGTTTCTTTTTAACTAACTCTTACATCTTAAATTAACTCATTTATATTATTCTGTGTAGTCACAAGGCTATGGCCTACTGGGTAGAGTTTAGGCATGTCTCCTTTGGCAGCTATATAGCATCTCTCTGATGGCACCTACTTTCTATATTTCTGTTCAGATTTCCCACCTGGCTTTACTCTAGTAAGCCTTTGGCCAAAATGGCTTCTTTAACAACCATACAGCATATTCATAGCATACAGAGGAAAATCCCACATCAATCTTACCTTGACACTCAGATACAGGCCCCCTGATTATCAGTTCTGAAGACCCAGATTGAATGAAGTAATCATCTTTCCTGGCTCTCGAACAAGACTTTTTAACCTTTGTGTCACAAATCCCAAATTCTCACCTCTTCTCTCTCTCTCTTTCTTTCTCTCTTTCTCTCTCTTTTCCTCTCTCTCTCTTTCTCTCTCCTTTCCTTCCTTCCTTGCTTTCTCCCTCCCTCCCTCGCTTCCTCCCTCCCCCTCTCCCTTCCCTTCCTCCTTCCTTCTTTCTTACCTACCTACATATTTATTTATCTGTTGCACTTTGAACTATTTCCTGTAAGCTCATGTGTTCAACTCTAGGTACCTTGCTGGAAGCATTAATTTTGGAATTTTGGAAACTTTGGGAACTGGATTCAGATAGAGAAAGGTTACCAGGGGTGTGTCTTAAAGATTATCCCTGGTTCCTGTTTCTCTAACCTTTGTTCTGATTCTTGTGCATCAGGAGATGAACAACTACTCTTCCATGTGCTTTCACCATCAGGATGGTCTTTTGAAACCAATGGGGTAAAGCAACTTTTAAAATCCATGAGCCAAAGGACACCTTTCCTCACTTAAATTGTTTCTATCAGGCACTGGGTCGCAGCAGCTATAAGCTACACCTAGCAGAGAAAATTGGAACCATAAAGGTGAGATCACCACAGTGAATAAGCCTTGCCATATGGTACTTAAGACTCTGAAACTATTTAGTGCAAGGAATTTGAGCACTTTGATAAGCTAGTTAGAGAAATCTTACACTGGTATAAGCAGAGTTAAAATGTTGTCCTAAAAGATGCTAACAAGGCCAGAGCACCTTCAAAAATGAAATTAGAATTTCACAAATTCCAGGTGTATGTGTGATGTTGGTGAATATCAATTAAGACAATACATCTTGAACTTACCTTGGGAGTTTGCCAGGTCCTATCCACTCCAGGTTCAAGGGTATGCAAAAGTTAATTCATTTAAAAGGCTGTCCCATTAGGCAGTGGTGGCACACACCTTTAGTCCCAGTTCTTGGAACTCAGAGGCAGGCAGATATCTGTGAGTTTGAGGCCAACCTAGTCTACAAAGTGAGTTCTAGGACAGCCATGGTTGTTACACAGAGAAACTTTGTCTCAAGAAACTAGAAAAAAGGATTTCCTATGTAAAGAGCATCATTGGGGTGCCCTCATCCAGATTTCTTTCCAGATTTTTGCCATGCCCAGTCACTGAGGTATGCAGGAGCTAATAATGCACGCATAATATAGGATGCCCCAGCTACAGGGTAAGCAGGCACCTAGTTTTGGTACCATCTCTGTGATTCTAATTTTTCAAATGTATAAAGTATGACTATAGGATCACTGGTACTTCCACCCAGTTTTCAAAAGGAAACCTTGAGACTGTGCTATATGCGGCAGAGTCAAAACCCCTCTAGGCATACTTCAAGAAGGCAACTTGTGAAGTTTTGAAGATAGTGTGATCTAAACTGTGATTAAGACCTCAGGATTTTGGAGATGTCAAAACATCTGCTGTGGAAAGCCAGAGACAATCAGATGAACCTTCCCAAGAGAGCGGCTATGTGGCTTTGGAAAGTCAGGGCTACAATATTTGGGTTTCCCAAGCCCCTTGGCAGCATATGTCCCAGGTGCCACACAGGGGCTAATCATTTGGTGTTTGCACTGCTGAGTTTTGATGTTACTTTGATTTCATCTTTCCTTCCTATATTTCCATTCTTCTATTTCATAGTGGAAATGCTGTTCTAGACCCTCATTTCTTAGAAATGTATAGCTTCCTATTTGATTTTTCAGATATTGACAGTTAAAGGTTTTCCTGGAGAGTCAGTAGAGACTGTACTTGAATGATTGAATGATGCTACAAATATTTAGGCAACTTTTTGAGGGAGAATTAATTTGTATTATGATGTATAATTGTATTCATATGCTTCCGGGGGTAAAGCATACATTAATTACAAAGTGTAATCTATGGCATCCTGTGTCCCTGCTAGTGACACTATTTGGTAACGTGGTGGAAACTTTGGGAGGTGGGACCTAGGACATAGAACCTAGTGATGCCTATGTGCCTCACTTAACATTGTATCTGCTCGCAGCTCTTTTCTCCTCCTGCTTCCTGGTTTTCATGAGATAAAGAGCTTTCTCACCCATGTGCTTCTTAACATTATGATGTTCAGCCAAAGCACAAGAGGATAAAAGTCCAGGAGCTACAAGTCTTTTTCTAAGTTATTTCCATTTGGTATTTGGGGCTAGAGAAGGTAAATTATTGATGCCCTGCTGGTTCTCTTTGTCTGAAGAACCTTGAGTAATACAATACATGATCTGCCCAGATGTAAGGAAACAATAAAGCATCCATAGTTCAAAGCATGGGGAAACACATCTTCATAAAAATATTGAGCAGATGAGGGGCTGCCCCAGGAGGGCATCTGTTGATTCTTGGACATATTTTACAAATATGCACAGGAAAAAGATTATGTTTATATCAGTTGAGTGGAATCCTTCGATTTGAGATCTCCATTCTCTCTACCCACAAAAGCCAAATGGCAGTAATAATCACACTAAAACATGGACAACAATTACCTAGATAAGTAAAAGATAGAGATTAGAGGGGGCAAATTAGCTAACCTACTTTGATGATTTATAATTACAGTTTGCTGAGTGTAAAGGAATTTAAGTTAGATAGCTTCCCAATTCTTCAAAGGAGAAGAAATCCAGCTTTGCAGAACCTAGTTTTTGGCTCAGTTTTGGATATTCCCTCAAATCTGCTTTCCTTTTATACTTAACCCCTCCTTACATTCTGGACAATGAGTCTTCCAACATTTTTCTGGTGTTCTTAAACTCCACACACCCTTCCCATTTTGAAAGCCATGTTATTAAATTTGGGTGTGAATGTAAAAGCCAGGAAGGCTTTCAAAGTATGATTGAAACTAGAAATCTCTTAAAATGGAACACTCCAGACTATTGTATTTGCTCCTGAATGATTCTTCTGCTGACTTAGGATGATCTGATTATGACAGTACAATGCTCCATGGGCTGAAAAAAACATATTGAATAAATAAAAAGTAATATACTTGAAATTACTGTAGGAGTAAGTTCTTACTAGCCCCAAATATAATCTACATTGATTTTCTTTTACAGCCAGTGGCTTAGAAAGGAAGGTAATTACCATCTCATTTCAAGTAAAGATTGAAATGTGTTAGCCTGGAGTTCTTTGTAAATATTTTCACAAATAGAGCATTTCCTTTGGCAGGGATAGGCAGTGAGGTAAAGACTTATCAATTTTCATTGAATTGTTGAGTGTAACTAAAGTTTTAAGAGAGGTATGGAAAAATCCTCATTCAATGGCATGGTAAGGGATGGAATTCTCCCCCATGTTTTCTATTTCACACTGATGAATCTGTCTGGTATCTAAGAAGCTTGCTGGGAGATAGTAATGTATGCCTTATACAAAGGCATCTGAGCACTTAGAGAGCTGAGAAAATATCATTTCCTTTTATTCTTCCTTTAACATTCTAATGTTCCACCTGGATGATTCTAATTCTCACTCCAGATCACAGCATCACATTCCCTTCTAGAATATATGTTATTATCCTTTAAGACTGAGTGACATATGAGAACCTACTGTAACCCAGATGCTGCCTCACAGTTTAACAGAAGTCAGAGGATTTTAAAAGAATAATACCACCTTCCTGCCACTGAGACAGATTGGTTTTATGATCTCATATCTGCCTGTTTAGAATGAATATCTCCTTTGTGCTTGATAGTACCACATATTTTCTAATGATTGGATATGTTAACATATGCATATCCTATTTTAATGTGTATATTAACTTGAGTTTGGTAGTGTGCTATTCAAATAATATGTAAGTTCATTATTTTTGTATTCATTCTTCTTTGCAGCACTGAGAAGAGAGCATACAAACTCAGTGTACTAATGTCTTTGTATGTTTCAACTTTCTATCAGTTTTAAGAATTGCCATTTCTTTTTAGTGAATTTAGTATAGTATCATTATAATTCAGGTTTTACTCCTAATAAGACTTTTTCTTAAAATTCCTAATAATGACTGTCAACTTGTCACCTAGAAGGCAGACCTCCAAGCACACCTGTAAGGAACTGTCTACATTAAAGTTAGCCTCTAAGGAAGGGAAGTTAGCCTATGGGGGAAGGAAGTGGTTATGTTGACTGACTTGGAAGACATATCTCAATTGTGGGTGAGGACATTTTCCCAGCCAGAAAATCCTGGGCTATATAAAGTTGAGAAGGCAAGCTGAGCACTAGCATCCATGCATTTATGGCTCTCTGCTCTTGACTGTGGACAAGATGTGAGCAGCTCCCTAAATCTGTTAGAACTATGGGCTTCCGGCATACTAGATTATGACCTAACACTATGATGTAGATAAATCCTTTCCCACTTAAACTGTTTTCCTTGGAATATATTTTCATAAAAAGAAGAGAAGAAACTAAGGCAATGACTTTTTCATCAGAATTCTGCTCTATTATTTTGTTGCATAGCATTTGCATATATGTTTTATCTTTCCCAGTAATTTTAACTTTTTTGAACATTCATATTCATACAGATAATAGGAAAATAATACAAAATTTTTTATCATATTTTCATTATTACAATATACACTACAATTTGTAGATAAAATGTTTTTAACTTTTCTAAACCATTTTAGCCAATGCTTTCCATGTTTTCAAATCTTTTTTTTCTATCTTTTAAATGGGCCAATATTTTTCTCACTCACTATTCATGTATTTCTTTGAGAATTTTGCCTTTTTTCTTTTATTTTTGAAGCTGTAATATAATTACACTACGTCTCCCTTCCTTTTCCTCCCTCCAAGCCCTTTACTATATAATCCTTTCTCTGTTTTGAATTATTGCCTATTTTAAGTTAATTATTATTAAATACACATACATATATAATATATAGCCAAAATTTTAAAGCTTAATTTTTTTTAACTTATGCCTTGATATTGATATCCACATGAAAGATATCGATTCTTGTATAAGTACGTCTACTTGTCTTGAATCTTATAAGGATCAAAATTATATAAAAATCAGCATAATTCTCCTCTCTTGAATGTTATAATTATCTGTGTTTTAATTATTCCTCATTTTCTGCCACAAAACTACTCAGATTTTATGATAGTATTGTTTTAGGTAGACGTTAGTATTCAATTGACATCTTACTTACTTATTCACAACTTGGTGCTAAACCTTGTCTTTCTATATTTAATTTCTTCCTATGTTAAATTCAAGTTCCAGGAAAGTTTATTAAATGAGGATATTGCTGTGGGATAATGCTCTTAAACACTGTAAAGATTTGTCACTTATATTGCTTTAATAAAATGCTTATTGGTCCGTAGCCATGCAGGAAGCATGGAGCCACCAGAGAAGGAAAATTCTGAGTAGAGGAAGGACATACAGTGATTCACAAGCCAGATGCACAAGAAGCAAGATGATAATGCCTTACTGAGAAAAGGTATCAAGTCACATGGGCAAACATAGATAAGAATTGTAGCATTAATTTACATTGTAAGAACTAGTTAATAATAAGCCTGAGCTAACAGGCAAAGCAGTTTATACTTAATATACTCCTCCATGTGTTTCTTTGGGACTGAATGGCTGCAGGACTAGGGAGGACAGAAACTTCCGTCTACAAATGGTGCCCAAACATTTGTCAAGAATTTCCAATAAAGCCACATGAAGAAACTTCCATCTACAGGATACAGAGGATAACCGGTGATAGATATGCAAGACAGCATACTAGCTAAGACTCCAGATGTGAGAGGAAAACCTAGATCGAAAACTCTAGCTTTTAAATTTAGTAAATTTGTGATTAACTCCCACACTTCTCAGTTTCCTTATTTATAAAGTGAGATCATAGCAATCATCTCATTGTTGGGGCAAATTAAATAATGTATATCACCAAAATCTTTGAACAGTTCATGGTCCATATTGAATATCTGAACCATTTTTTAAAACATAGGGAGAATGACTGGTTGGTAGTCACTATTTGTTACTATAAAACAAACACCAGGATTTACAATAAAAGGAAATGAGAATACAGACTCTGGGCAAGCAATATGTCTACTGTGTGCCTCCATTTCTGATCTTTCACAGTGAATTTGGAATCTTCTAATGTGCATAGGATGTCCCAACAATGCACACAATAAACCTTCTTTCCACTCTGTTGATTTTATTGATTTATCCAAATTTTTCTTGGTCTGTAACAATTTCAGACCATAGGACAACTGACTCCATAATAGAAACACCATTCAGGCCTTGAAACCCATCCTGAAGTCAGGAATATCTGCCAAAACAAGAGGAACAAAGACCTAGCCAATCTGCCAAAATAGAAACAAAAGCAATGCCAACAGTTCATGGATGTGGCTGGGAAAGTCTCAGAGGGAAAAGTCCCTTCTTGCACTAACCCTTCTTTTTTGCTACTGTAGTTACACATCTTTCTTTCTAACTGAAATGTGCCAAACAAGGTAAGGGTTTTGTGCATAAAAGGCTAAGAATTGTAAAGCACAGGGCTGTATGTTTTTGGCAAATTCCTTGTGAAGCCGCTGGCTGGCAATAAAGGCTTCCTATTCAGATTTAAGAGTGTCCATATGACAGTCTCTGGTGGGCTTACCTTGTAATAGACTCCTCTGCGCTCTCACAGCCCTCCCATATCTCACAGTAGCAATGTTTATTATTTGGTTTTGAAGATATCTCTTTTCCTGTATGGCTGTACTATTAATTCTATAGAGACTATGTGAGGCAAAGATTGGATGCTCTTGTTTCAGTTCACTAGGTATCTTAGTACATTTTCTGTTAAAAATAATGCAATAACATAGACTAGGTGAGTTATGAACTTGCTTTCCTTCTTACTGTAAATCCTTTACTTAGACTCACAGTTCAAGGTCAAAGAGTTGCATCTTATAAGGGCAGCTATGGTGGTTTGAAAGAAAATACCCCCATAAGGAGTGGCACTATTAAAGATGTGGCTTTGTTAGTGTAGTTATGGCCTTGTTGGAGGTAGTGTGTCACTATGGGGATAGACTCTGAGGTTTCCTATGATCAGGATACCACTCAGTGTCAGTTAACTTCCTTTTGCCTACAAGACTCTCAATTACCAGTACCATGTCTGCCTTCATGCCAACATGTCCTGCAATGCTGATAAAAGACTAACCTCTGAAACTGTCAACCATCCCAATTAAATGTTTTCCTTTTTAAGAGCTGTCATGGTTATGGTGTCTCTTTACTACATTAGAAACCCTAACTAAGACAGCTATGTTGCTATCCAACTACACATGTGTACAAGTTATCACATGGCAAAGGACAAGGAACTTTTGTGTGTCTTTTCTAGTTTTTTTTCCTTCTTACTATAAATGTAGAAAGTCACTGGGAGTTAATTATTGGAACTCAACCCTAATGACTACATGCATTCTTAATCACTTCCTAAAGGTTGCTCTCTAATTTAAATTGTTTTTACCATTTAGTATCTGCTAATGGATTAAATTTGAATTTATGGCAGACACAATGAAACCATATGCAAATCATAGTCCAGGTAATGATGCCTTTCAAATCACCTGTCATCAGCACTTACCATCAATAGCCATTTTCCAAAGAGGCAGACTTGAGAATAAGAAGAATGGAAGGACTTTTATTGGGCCAGTTCATGCAAGGGTGGGTTAATATCTGTTAAGTATCAGGACCCTCATGAGTCACAATTTCTTTTTCTTTGACTCTAGTTGCTATTTGATAAAATCTGTTGAAGAAATACATGAAGGATATGTGAAAGACACTCTGTTGACTTTGAAGGGTTGAAGAAACACTAGCTACTCATGAACACATGACGTGTTAGGCATATGATGTTATGAAATTCAGAGCCCTGCTCAGGCTTTCAGCTGTTGTGCTTTTGTCAATTAAACTTGGTTTGGTGTTCTTCATTATAAGAAATATCTATCCTCTAACATCTTTATTATAAAGAATACTTAGCCTCTAGCATATTGTCTTCAGACATTATCAAAAGTTAACATTGTGTCTAACCACAATCAGATATGCTTATGTCTGCACAATAGACGTATCTTAGGGAGGCTGAGCATACAACTGTGGGTAAAATCTTTCTGTTGTCATCCTTCACCAGACAAATGTCCTTTTTCACAGGGTAAATCCCTCATAAATCATCTTGCTCTGCTGCTTAGATTATGTAATACACAGCCAGGAACTTGCTGGACACATAAATAGAAAATGTCAGTGGTCAAAATCACAGTTACTCATATCTGCAGTATTTCTGATATAACAATACTTGGCATTATCTATAATCATCTAGTTAAGTGGACATATATTTAAATATGTATGTAGTCTAAAAAGAGAAATAAGGAACAACAGGGAGTGAATAAATCATGTCTTGCTAAATAATAAAGACATATCAGTCTTAGCTAACATAACTTGTATATTATTTAAGCCTTTGTTAGGTCAGAATTTAGACTACAGTTAATATGGTCTGGAGTCAGCTCACATTCAGTTTCTGAATTCATCATTCAACAGATATTTGTTAGTCCCTATTATAGGTAGGACTTATGACAGATAATAATAACAAGGTAAGGAGATACTGGATTGTACTCAAAGCATTAATAATTTTGTACAATGTAAGAGTAAATGGAGAAGGAGACAAAGTCTATACTTGAAAGTAGACTCCCTGGAGCCTGGGTTTAGACATGTATCTGTCAACAGTCAAATCCATGCCCCCATCTTGCAGTAATTCTACAGACTGTGCTTGGAATTCTGCTGTGGTTTGAGAAAGAACCTATAAGAATCCAGTTCTATAGCAAAATGGTCTTTCTGTCAAATATGGAGAGTCCTATTTCTTTGCATGTCAATCTCTGTTCCTTATAGGGTTGCTCTTCCTCTCACTCAATTTCATTTGTGATTAATGGGCTAATGAGGTTCCTGAACCTCTTCACTCTGATTACTTCTTTCCAGCCCCCTGCCTCAGCCTATATCCTCATCTCTGCCCACTGGCTCTCCTTCTCATGGTTTGCTTTCTGGTTCCTTTGTCTCCATTCATCTCCATCCTGTAAAAGGCACATATCTTAAGTAAGATTAACATTCTTCACACAAGTACTAGCTTCTTTATCAGACACTGTCTGTGATAAGGGTTTATACATGTGAACTCAGGACTCGAACAAACAACAAACTGTTATGGTTAACCAAAGCCTAAGAAACTAACACACAAAATTTGAAGAACTGTCTCAAAGTTAGGTGACTTCTAAGCCTCAGCTCATGGCATATTTTTTAAATTAAAAGTAAAGAAACTTCATACATTGTACTTCAATAAATCCACACTCCCCAGGACCAATGAGCTTAGACCATTAGGAAAGAACAAAAACACTTCCTATTTATTTATGAGCAGCTACAAAGCATAAGACACATTGCAATTACAATAGTGTTCAAATATGGAAAGTCCTTTTTAGAACTGATAACATGATTTATTCAGAAAATATTTACTCATTGCTCATTAAAGGCTAATAGCTACACTAAGAACTGCAGATACAATGAAAAATTTCAAACTCTGCCTTCAAAGATATGGTATTCTATATAACCCAGTTTCATATTCATAAGAGCACAAAGGGAAGTATAGAAGATTTTTTTAACTATGCTGTAAGTAGATCCAAGACATTTGATATATATCTAATGGTGTGTATGTATTGCCTTTATAGTTTCAAGATATCTTATAAATGTCACTAAAGGGGGAGCAATTTCTTCATAGGCACTGGACTGTCAGAATGATTTTTCTCTACCATGATTATCTAGGACAAGAACTTTAATTTATCTAACCTTCTATGACTCTGGAGAAGATCCACATCCACCACTCACCCCTACCTACTCTGTGAATGGCAGGAAGATGACAATAAGGACTGGATTCCAGAAAAGCTTTTAATTTAGAAGATAGATGTCATAAACCCACAGAGGAGTGGGTTTAATTTCAGAGCTCTGATGCTCTTTCTAGCGGTTAGAGATGGGGAGCATGGCTGCTGTGTTGAATATCCCTTCTGTCACACTCTACCCAGCAGTTCTCCAACTCAGCTCTAGTTTTATTTCTCCTCTCCCAAAGCCCATCATTTCCTGCAAACCCAAGGCTCTTTAGAAGTACCACACATCACTCAGACAAATAAAGACTGTGAATTTCACCACCATAAAGAGAAAAACTTAAGTTATCAAAACCAAAAAAAAATAATTGAAGGAAGACACAGAAATAACATGACTAAGAGATTCCCCCCAAAAAAGAGGTGTAGTGATTATAGAAGGATTGAGAAAAATGAAGTTTCTAAAATGGATTGCACAACCAGGTTGAATATTAGTACAAGGGTTAAAAGATAGGATACAGCAGCTTAAGAGGATGTTTATATAGTAAAATATTCTGCACTGAGAGATTTCCTCTATGAATTAGTCACATTCCTACACATTCAGCCATTATCAGTCCATATGTTCCAAGATTATTTTTTCATAAATATTTATACAGACAGGTGGTCCTGGAAAGATACAGAGTGATAGACACTACTTAGGAATTAATTTGTCTATGTTATAGATAAAGAGAGTGACTCCTTGTGGAAATACCTTAAAATGCCTCTCGCTGGAATATTCTAGAACAAATATATATATATATATATATATATATATATATATATATATATATATATGAGATTGTCAAGGCAGTCAAATGTGACTCTCTGGAGAAGACTGAACCCATTCTTGGTTTGCATGCATAGGTGGCCTTTTCTTACACATCTCTTACTCATTCTCAATGTTTATGTTTAAATGTATATTAAAACCTTTTCTCATCAAATCTAAATCTTGTTTTATAAAGAATTGCATATCATCACAGAAATAGCAGATAGGACCACATATCAATTGTATAAGACTTCTAATGATTTGAAATTCTGTTGGATCACAATGGTTCAACATTTTCACAAATTCTGCCTTTCTTGATGCTGGGTTATGGGCAGAAGCACAGTGCCCACAGCTCTCTCTGTAGGGAAGGCCCTTGTGTATCTGAGTGACAAGAGAAGATAACCCTTCCATGTGCCATAAGCAAGTCTAAGATCTATGTACCCTAAGAAAACCTAAGTTTCAGTGAAAACCTAAGAAGCTATGCTTAGTGCTTCCAAATAAAGAACAATCACCAGGCTACACTCTCATACCCAGAATAAAAAAAGTTGTGAATACACAGTGTCACCAAGACATAAATTGGCTGCAACAGGTTACTGCTTGCAGACCAATCCTTTGTTAGATAAGTCTGTTCTTTCTATCCTTGTGTGTTTCTGATATTACTTTAATTCAAAGACCTAAATTCTCAGAGACTATAACCCACATTTATGAATAATAAAATGAACTATAATAAGGTATATATCTGTCTCATGGTGATTAATAAATATAATACAGTCTAAACACATTGTAAGCAGATTTGACAAATATATGCTCATGTGTGTTTATGTGCACAACTTATGTAGTTGATTTTACTTCACATATAAAGAACTTAAGAGCTAAGAGGAGACAGAAATTTTGAAGATGGAAAAGGAGAAAAAAGCGTGAGGATCTATGTATTCAAACATGAAAACCTATTAAGGAAGTTGAATCTGATTGAGTACAGTTCTTTACAGGCCTAAACAAAGTAACACATTATGATGGGTATTCTTGGCTATCAACTTTGCTACATCCAGAATTAGCTAAATAAAAACACAAGCATCTGGTTATACCTGTGAGTAATTTTCCTTGAAGAAATCAGTATATGGGGACACCCACCTTTACTACTTGAGATATTTTGAGTTGGGAAGATCCATCTTTATGATGGCAACCTATATAAAAATAAAAGGTTGATTCTGTAAGTTCTGTTACTTCAGAGAATCCTGACTATTACACACATGGAGCATAATAAAGAGCACAGAAATCATTTTTTTCACCAGAAGGAATGAGAAATAACACAGAGTTGGCATTGAAAGAAAAGAGGGAATAAATTTCTAAAATAGAGGAAAGTGTTAATTAAAATATTAATGTTAAGGTATTTAAAATCCAAGAGTAAAAATATTTACTGATAAAATAAGAAGCGTGTTGAAAGTAGAGACCAAAAATGGATTTAAAAATATAGTCAATTTTTTTCTTTAAAAGAAAACATGTTTTCCTGGAGGAATAAGTTTTGTTTGAGACAAAGTTGAGGGTCAAAATACAAAGTAGATATGTTTATTAGGAATCCCCAAATAAAAAATAAAACTTATTTAAAAATATTTTTAAAAGACTCCATGCTTCCTATTAAAAATATTTTTTATTTTATGAGCTTATAGCATCATTTCATCTTTCCCTTTACTCTCTCCAACCCTTCTCATATGCTCCTTCTTGCTCTTTTTCAGGTTCATAGTCTTTTTATTCAATAACTGTTTTTAGATGTTTTATGTATAAGTATTTTCCCAAATATGTAAGTACACCTTGTGCAGTCTGTAATGTTACTTGTACATGTGTTTTCAGGGCTGACTGTTTGATATTCTATTACTTAGACACCCGGGGTTTTTAGTATACAGTTGAGGTCAATCATTTTTTAAAACAATACAATGTAACAGGAAATAGGGAACACAGGTAAATATTCAGTTGACAGCACAGGAAACTAAAAGTGTAGCAAAAGTTTGAAATTTTCTTAAACTTGTTTTTATTCCCAGAAACTATAATTCAAACAGAAATGTATTTTAACTTCTCTTCAAGTTGACAAAATTTTAAATATTTAAAAAAACAATTGTCTTGGTTTACATTTTCCTGGTGGCTAAGAATGCATTCCATTTTACACCTGTCAGAATAGCTAAGATAAATAATGCAAGTGACAGCTCATTTTGCCTAGGACTTGGAGCAAGCGGAACCATTCTTCTATTGCTGTGGAAATCAATATGGGGGTTCCTCAGAAAGCTGGGAATTGATTTACCTCACAGCCCAACTATACTACTCTCAGACTTATCCAAAGGATAATCCATCTTACAACAAGGACATTGCTCATCCATGTTTATTGTGTCTTTATTCATGATAACCAGAAACTGGACATGATCTAGCTATCTGCTGTGGGACAATGGTCTTGTATCCTGTTGCTTACAATTTATTATTTTAATAAAATGCTGACTGGCCAGTAGCCAGGCAGGAAGTATAGGTGGGACAACCATGCAGGAAGTAGAGGCAGGGCAAAGAGAACAGGAGAATTCTGAGAAGAGGAAAGCTCATTTCTGCGGTTGTGACCCAGCCACAAAAGAAGCAACATGTGACTGCCACACTGAATAAGGTACCCAGCCATGTGGCTAACATAGATAAGAATAATGGGCTAATATAAGTTATAAGAATTAGTTAATAGACATGGACGGAGGGGGGAGGACCTTGGACTTTCCACAGGGAAGGGAACCCTGACTACTCTTTGGAAGGAGAGGGAGGGTGAAAGGAGTGGGGGGAGGGGGAGAAGGATGGGAGGAGGGGGAGGGAAATGGGAGGCTGGGGGGGAGGTGGAAACTTTTTTCTTTTTCTCAATAAAAAAAAGAAAAAGAAATCTGAGCTACGAGGCCAATCAGTGTATAACTAATGTAGACCTCTGTGTGATTTCTTTGGGACTTAACAGCTGCAGGAACCCAGCAGGACAGAAACCTCAGACAACACTCATTGAACATGGAGGAGTTGAGCTGGTGCCTACATGGAGCCCTAATCCCTACATTCTAGTCTCTGTTGTATAAGGAAGTACTTTGAAGGCTACCAAAAGAGAAACATGGACACCCACCCAGTCACAAAACCTTTGACCTAGAATCTTATCTGCCTACAAAATATGCAGTGACAATGGTGGTACAGAACTTGTGGGAGTAGTGAACCAATGTCTGATTTGATCCAAGGCACACTCCTCAAGAAGAAGCTTCTACCCAGACACTACTTGGGTAACAAGAACCATAGAATAGATAGCCCAGATACCTAGAGTAAAAGCAACACTACTGGTCTAAAACAATTTCAATTAAATTATTCTTAATGATATTTTGCTATACTCATGGATCAGTGCTGGCAGTAGATAGGAACAGATGCAGAGACCCACACCCAAACATTATGAGGAGAGACAGTTTACATTAGAGGTCTCTCTCAAATCCCTCTGCTCAGAGCTTATGGAATTCCACTAAAGAAGAGGTGGCAGTAAGAGTTAGAGGGGATAGAGGACACCAAGAGAACAAGGTTTTAACTGAACAAGGTATATCTGAGCTCACAGAGACTGAAGCAGCAAGCACGGAACTGGAGGGGTCTGCACTAGGTGCTCTGCATATATGTTATAACTATTAGCTGTGTGTTATTATGGGACTTCCAATGGTAAGAATGAGTGTGTCTCTGACTCTTATGCCTACTCTTGGAACTCTTTTGCTTCTATTGGATTGTCATGTCCAGCTTCACTATGATAGTTTTTTCTTTGTTTTATTATATTTTATTTTTACCATGTTTTGTTTTTATTTCTTAAAAGCCTGTCCTTTCTAATGAGGAATAGAAATGGAGCAAATCCAGAGGGGAGGGGAGGTAGGGAGGAGCTGGGAGGAGCAGAGGGAGGAGAAGCTATAATCAGGATAGATTGTATGAGAAAAGAGCCTCTTTTCAACAAAAGAAAAGGCAAGCGTGCAAATTAAAAAACAATCAGATTTGAGAATTTAAGGGTTGAGACTTTTATGTTACTGGGGGGAAAGTTAATTACTTCAAACAAGCTGGAGACTAATTTGACCATTTGGTCATTAGAGACAGGCAGTAGCAATCCCAGCAATTATGTCAGCAGGGAACATTTATGAACATGAGAAAAATATGTGCTAGCTATATATCACTGATTTATTTGTAAAGGAAATGAAAAAGGATGGTGATTGTTGGCTCAGTCTAAATATTAAGCAATGTGAGACTAGAAATTCCATGCAAAGCAAATTGTTAACATATGTCTGATCATGTGATGTTTTAAGCGATTAGCAATATTCCTTGGGATGGGGACTTGACACTGGGTTTATGTATTCCTACATGCTAGATAAACGTTTTACCATTTTGGTACTCGGGCCTTTTTACTATTTAATAAGTTGTCTCACTAAGTTGAAATCAATTTATAGCCCAAACAGGCTTTGAATTTAAGAAAATCCTGCCTTAGAAAGACAGGGCACAAGAAGCCATTCTATATCAGCATGGTTTCATTTAAATAAGACCTTCCATCAATAGAGAACCTGTAGGATCCTATTGCATGTGGGCTCACACAGGGCCAGCATATTGGACAGCACACAGTGCCTTTGTGGGGCAATCTGCTGAGAAGGTGACAGGACACAAGACCTAGCCACCATCCTGTTGGTCAAGAATCACCACCTCTGGGCAGAGTTATACCTGAAGAATGAAGCACCTTCCTATTCCATGAGGACACTATTGCTCACAAAGACATTGAGTCCCAGAGCTGAGGCGCCTTAGGTGAACACCTCCTTACTAATGGCACAAGTAAAAGAGACTACTGAGTTCCTGCAGGCATTGTATTCAACACAGCATGGTCCAAGGCAGTTTGCTGTAACATTGTCTCAAACAGCAGCAGCAAGCACCATCCATGGGAGAACAATATAGAAACAAATTTTTGCTGGATCTCTCTAACATCTCAGGAGGAAGGCTGCCTTCTTCTCAGTCACGTGCTTTGGTAAATTTCCAGAAATTTTAAGATAATTAGGTTATGATTGTAACTCCATTCATGTCTCCCTTCATCAGATTTCCTCTGGTATCAGTAGCTTAGGAATGGCCTGAATCAGATTTAGGGTATGCTAAAAAAAAAAAGTTGAATCAAAGAGCAGTCTAGTCCAGGTTAAAAGAACATCTCTTTCCTGTATTCAAAAGTAGTGTAAGCTACCATGGGGACAAAAGATTTCCAGGAACAATCAGACACTTATCTGCATTGACTCACTTGGCATCGGGATACAACACTGCAGGACTACTGTGACTCTGAAAGCAACAGGTGTGGCCAGTGAATAACCGATGCTGCCAACTCAAGTTGTGTTGAAGATTAGTCACCATGCAAGAAAATTTGATGTACCCCCAAGTAATATAACTAATAAATATAGTAATATAACTAATATGTAAGAAACCTGACCAGGCTCATGTTCTCCCTCTTTTCTGCTCCTCATTGGGACTTTGGGAGCTTAGTCCGATGCTCCAGTGTGGGTCTCTGTCTCTATCTCCATCCATCGCTAGATGAAGGTTCTTTGGTGATATGCAAGATATTCATCAGTATGGCTATAGGATAGGGTCATTTCAGGTTCCCTATCCTCAGCTGCCCAAGGAACTAACTGGGGACATTGCCCTGGGCACCTGGGCACCACTCTAGGTTCATGTCTCTTACCAACCCTAAGGTGGTTCCCTTAATTAAGTTATGTGATTCCCTGCTCCTCTATCCAACCTTGTTTTATCCCCAATCATCCTGTTTCCCCAAGTTCCCCCCATCCTCCCCTTCTCACTTTTCTCTCCCCATCTCCCCTTACCCCCATCCCTACCCACCCCCAAGGTCCCAATTTTTTGCCCAGCAATCTTGTCTATTTCCCATAGCAGGGATAATAACTATATGTTTTTCTTTGGGTTCACCTTCTTATTTAG
Organism: Neodon shergylaensis; assembly: GCA_025134845.1. Lineage (NCBI taxonomy): Eukaryota > Metazoa > Chordata > Mammalia > Rodentia > Cricetidae > Neodon > Neodon shergylaensis. Next base: position 23,181,009 of record JABTXL010005752.1, on the reverse strand, counting down.
CTTCTTTCAGGACCACGAGAGGTGTGCCCATCCACCGAGGCAGTGGGGCTGATCTATTGGGAGCTAACCAAGGCCAGCTGGACTGTGACTGAAAAAGCATGGGATAAAACCGGACTCTCTGAACATGGCGAACAATGAGGGCTGATGAGAAGCCAAGGACAATGGCATGGGGTTTTGTTCCTACTTCATGTTCTGGCTTTGTGGGAGCCTAGCCAGTTTGGATGTTCACCTTCCTAGACCTGGATGGAGGGGAGAAGACCCTGGACTTTCCACAGGGCAGGGAACCCTGACTGCTCTTCAGACTGGAGAGGGAGGGGGAGAGGAGTGGGGGGAGGAGGAGAGGGTGAGGAGGGGGAGGGAAATGGGAGGCTGGGAGGAAGCAGGGATGTTTTTTTTTTTCAATAAAAAAAAAAGAAAAAAAAAGAAACCTGACCAGGCTTTCTCCAAATTGGACAAAAAGTCTGCCACATTTTCAAGATATTACCAAAAGATAAAGCTTGAATGTTCTGAACTGCCCATAGTAAAAAATGTAAATCTATATTCAACTTCAATGAAGAAAAGATTTAATCATTTTCCCATTCTCTTTATAAAAATTAATGACAGCAGAGCATTTCAATTTGAGTTTTATTTTTATGTGTGTGTGTTTGTGTGTGTGTGTGTGTGTGTGTGTGTGTGTGTAGTGCATAAAAAAGTCAGATTCTCTGGAACTAGAGTTAAAGATAGTAGTGAGCTACCTTGCGGGGTTCTAAACCTGTGTCTTCTGAAAGAGCAGCAAGTGCTTTAGCCACCAAACCATAACTCCGGCTCTGGATTTCAACTTGAAACAATAATTTAATATATGCACCCAAACTGTATGGAAATACCATAATAATAATCAAGCCCTCAGTTAATAAACATTATTTTTATAGATTTTTGTGATTTGCATCTTTATATAACATATACACTTATATTGTGTTATATATATTGTGTTTAATTTTTACTTATTGTTTATATTTTAAATAAATATGCATGTTTAGCTATTTTTATTCACACTTTTTAATCAGGTCCCTTAACTTTGGAATCCAAAATATATGGACATTCCTGTGGACTTAATATGGACCATAGCAGCTCAGAGGGTAAACTGCTTCTTAAGTAATGTGCATCTAAGTAATAAAGAAGTAAAAACTGTGAGATACATAAGCTGGGATTTCAATGAAGTTATATTTAATTTCTTCTTTTTGTATGGTTAACTTGTAGAAGTTAGGAAGCTAGAATCTGCCCAGTGGTAGAAGGAACACATGCAGGAAGGAGGGTAGTAGAATATATGTGAAATGAAAGGAGAATTCTGGGTGGACAGGAGTGTTGAGGAACCTTGTGAAATTACCAAGGACAGGGCAATGAAGGTCAGGGTAAGGCTTAACTAAAGTGGAATATTTGTGAAAAAGATACATCCAAACCTATGAACTTGAAACAAATAAAAATATAATAATAAAAATATGATATAATATGAATAAAATGAAAGAATACTGAGAGCTAAAGATTTACACGAATAGAGACTGAGACATAGGGGAAAGACATGGGAGTAGGTTAACCAATGCTAAGTGTATGTGAGGAAGCCTTATGAAACCCTAGTAGTTGGTAAGATACTTAAAATTATACTCTTAAAAAATAGTTTGTACAGAAAGAAAAAACTTGTACTAGTAAAGAAAATTGCTCCTAGAATACATGGATTATTAAGTGAAAATCTTACACTAAGTAGAAGTTATTTCCTGATGGATTATTGCCATCGCTTTTCATTGCCCACTATAACTACTCGGTAAGATCCTGTTGCTTAAGACACCACACATTTTGATTTCACAACCCAGAAACATCAATCTTGAACTGATAGGGAGTTCTTCTACCTCATAAGCTTCCACAGTTACAAAGTACTAAGCAAGCCAGTGAGGAATAAAAAATATCAATGGTCTTACAAAATTCTGAATCCCATATTCTACAATACCAACCTGCTAGATAAAACGTGCCCCTGATGCATTAGAAGCAAGACATAAGAGATCTGAGGTTTGTTCCATAAAATGGAACCCATGTCTGGTACTGAAAACATGACCCAAAACAATAGCTATGGAAGTCATAGCGCCACAGACAAGAGCCCATTGATGTTTTTTCTCTATATGGTGAGAATGTCAAATTGCCTTCTAAATTTTTATGTTTATGTTGCTTTATTTCTATTGGTCCCAATTTGGCCAGGTAAGCTTCTTATTGGCTGTAGGCAGTAATTAATACAGGAACACATTATGGTTTAAAGTGCTTAGAAACAAGCAGCTTGTGCTCATCCATAGATGGTGGCATCATCTATAGCAAGACCTCCACCAAAGCTCAGGGGACATCTAGGGAGAGGAGGCAGAAAGAATGTAAGAGCAGAATGGAGAGAAGTGCTACAAAATGTTGTCCTCTGTATGTGACATGGCTGCTGCACACTTGAACTCAAAGCACAAGATCAAGTCAGTTAAAAGTTCCAGAATGAACTGGCAGAGGCTCCTGAGGCCCTAGGACCTGTTGACCATCTATTTACTGTTGATGAGTGTTGATGAAGGGAGACTAGACATTATTTAGGAATGTGGACACTGGGAGGTTCCTCATTCCCCATTGGATGATCCTACACTCTCTGTATATGTGTGGAACTAGTGGAACTCAGTGGACTAAAACAAACAAAAGTAAATAATTTTTAAAAGGAAGTCTCTGTTGGCATATCCATCCCTTGTACTTGGAAATGATTTTAGTTTTGAGGGATTATTTTTCTGTAGGTGGAATTCTAGAATAACAATTTTGTTTGAGCACTGCAGAAATATTGCTCATATCCATTCTGACTTGCATTGTATCTGGAAAATCAGGGCCATTATTATTTTCATTCCCCTGGATATAATGATATAGAATGACTTTTATCTCCAGCAAGTTGAGATTTCCTCTTTCTGGCTGTTTTTCAACAATTTGATTATATGGTGTGCTGGAGATTTGGGGCACAACAAAAGTCTGAAAAAAGTATTCATTCAAGACAAAGAGAATTGTGATATTGAAAATGCTGTGATGTCCAGCACAAATGAAGTTAATGGGACCAAGCAAAAGGTACAGAAATAATCAAATGTTCCGGTGAGAAAAGCATGACTATACACAGACCACAATGAGAACACTAGAGTTATAGTGACATAGAGGAGTTTTACTGGTATATAACAAAATGCCTTGCATATTGCTGATAACCAAACAGGCCAGTAATGGCTAAGCAACCAGCTCAACACAGATAGCTGAACCTCAATTCTTAATTCCAAACTCCCTGATGAGGCAACTGTCAATTTTGAGTTCCTCAAGTCATCATTTGTTTCTCAATACCAGAATGCCAACTATACAATGAATAATATTGTTCTTTAAATTAGGGTATTGGAAGTAGACAAGATTGCTGGGCAAAAATTGGGAACTTGGGGGTGAGGGTAGGATGGGGGTAAGGGGAGATGAGGAGAGAAAAGTGAGAAAGGGGAGAATGGGGAGAGCTTGGGGGAATGGGATTATTGAGATGCAGGAAGGGTGGATATGGGAGCAGTGAAGTATATATCTTAATTAAGGGAGCCATTTTAGGGTTGGCAAGAGACTTGACTCTAGAGGTATCCCCAAGTGTCCATGGAGATGTCCCCAGTTAGTTCCTTGGGCAGCTGAGGAGAGGGAGCCTGAAATGGCCCTATCCTATAGCCATACTAATGAATATCTTTCATATCACCATAGAACCTTCATCTGGCGATGGATGGAGATAGAGACAGAGACCCTCATTGGAGCACTGGACTGAGCTCCCAAGGTCCAAAGGAGGAGCAGAAGGAGGGAGAACATGAGCAAGGAAGTCAGAACCGCGAGGGGTGCACCCACCCACTGAGACAGTGGGGCTGATCTAATGGGAGCTCACCAAACCCAGCTGGACTGGGTCTGAAAAACACGGGATCAAACTGGACTCTCTGAACGTGCCAGTCAACGAGGGCTGACTTTGAAGCCAAGGACAATGGCACTAGGTTTTGATCCTACTGCATGTACTGGCTTTGTGGGAGCCTAGTCTGTTTGGATGCTCACCCTCCTAGACCAGGATGGAGAGGGGAGGACTTTGGACTTCCCACAGGGCAGGGAATCCTGACCGCTCTGTGGACTGGAGGGGGAGAAGGAGGGGAGGGGGGAGGGGAAGGGAAATGGGAGGCGGGGAGGAGGCAGAAATTTTTAATAAAAAAATTATAATTAAATTAACTTTAAAACCACATGCTCATAAGTTTTAGCCATGTGATGAGTAAGATATATCTAAAATAATATGTTTAAATATTGTAATTCTGTTTTCTAATTCTCTGTAGAATGCAAGGGTAGCACTTGAAGAAAGAATGTTTGAAGTCACATCTATGTCCTACTGTGAGTCCTTACCATATCCTAACTGCCTTTTAAATTTTATCCCTATACCCACAGATAAGTATGACTCCCACTCCTCAGCAAAGAACCTTCACCATTACAGAAAAAACACAACTGATTACCCGAAGTGATCATTGGATACCCAACTGCAACACATACATCTATAAAACATCTCCTACATCTAAGCGTCAGGGAACATTCTACAAGAAGGGGCACAAACATTGTTAAGTACCAGAGGGCCAAAAAAACTGCCATGAGATTATCTCCTAGAAATGACATGGAAGTTATGCTCATGATACCTCAACAGTATGACTGTGTATACAACAATGACAGCAGCACTACATAAGCTAACATGGAAAGGAGAAGTTATATATGGCTCCATCCTTAAATAAAGTACTACAGGCAACTAAGGGATGCTGAGAGGAGACTGAATCAGATATCTAACTTCAAGTGATTCCAGCATTGCATATATACACATATATGCACATATATGCAATATTAATGGACTCAGCATGTTGTATTTATATATTTATGCATTTCTATATTTATATGTGTAGTAATAATAATAAAGGAAAAGGAGGTGATGAATTTCAGAGAAAATGAGAAGGGTGCCTAGGACTGGTAGGAAGGAATATGGGAAAGGTTGAAGCCAGGGAAGGAAAACAGACAATGATGTATTTATATTTTAATTAAAATTAAAAACAATAATCAAAGTAGACACGCTGTGTAAAGATGCCACCAGTTTGGAAAACCAAATTTTGAGGAGCAGCATAAAATAGAGGAGCCGAGTCAGAAATCAAAATTCTGTCCATAAGCTCCAATGTTCTATCTCTAGGAGCCTCAAATTTTTCTTCAAGCACGGTACTAATCTCTATTTGCCTGGTTGTTAGGGTCAAACGAACTTGCACTAATTAAAGTACTTTGTATAGAAAGGAGGGCACCTATGTTCAAAGGAATAGTTATTATTGAAAGAGAACCATGTTACAAAGTTTCATTATCATTATTGACTTAAATGTAGTGATTAAATTACCTTGCTCCAGGCAGACACATAAAATATTGTGCACATTTCTCTGGTAATAGTCAAACCCCATAAACTGATTCATGACAGAGAAGAAATTATTCCTGGTTCTAAATTCAGAAGAAATATTTTTCTTGAATTCTCTAAAAGTTGCCATTTTCTTCAATATGGGCAGGTATTTTCATCTATGTTTCTAACAATGTTATTTGTTTTTTTTCCCCATTTCTTTGTTATGTGAATTCCTTCTGTGAAAAGCTGTTGATGAATACATTTGTCTCCATTCTATTTCAGAAAGCATAAAGGTAACAATGGAGACCTCTTAGGAATTCAAACCCATTACTGCATTTTTACCATTTTAGACCAAAAAGAAATTTCCCTGGGTAATTCTTCCCTTTCTTAAAAGGACATGGAGTTTTGAATCCGTCTGCAGATGCTACTTTATGACTTACTAATTGGTGTATCAGACAGCTTACCCAGTGTTTCAAGCTTTTGTCTCCTTGGCTTTTAAGAACTTATATGTGAACCAAATGAAAAACTTCAAATTTGGATGACACATACCAAAAACCAAATATCTATGTAATCCCTTCACTGCTCAATACTGAATAAAGAATGAACTTAACAAAAATTGATAAGAATGAATTTTTAATTGTTTTATGTACTTAAACATTTTTTAAATTTATTAAATTTATCACCAGTTTAAAGGCATGATTAACCAGATACCCCTAGGAAACACTAAGATGTCATTCAGGAATTTGGAAACTCATGTTATAGCTTTTAAATGATGATAGAATTTTTTTTTACTCTAATGCTGCTATTTGGAATATTGAAAAGAGGCTCAGGAGAACCTACTCTGTGTAGCGACCTGATGAGAGTGGCTGATAGATAGAATATCCCAGCCATGTGGCTCAGTGTGGAGTTGTGTCCACAAATGCGGAGGCTTTGACTGGCCTTCGCTAAATCCAAGGACCAAAGATCTGAAAATCCTAGGCTAGAAGACTGTTAGGGAAGAAACCCTGAGGAGAAGGAAACAAAGGTGAGACAGAGCCCTTCCATGACCAAAATAAGATATTAAGCCTTCAAATCGATTAAAGGAAAGAAGGCCTGCTGACTATGGGTGAAAAGAGGAAGCTGAACTCAAGATTTGCTGTCTGAGGGCGCTTATGACTAAAGTTCTCTTCTTTCTCAAGTTGTGATTAAAGTGAAGTGTGTACACAAGTCAGATGAGTGAAAATGCAATTTTTTCCTCCATTAATAAGGTAGGGAAACATCACCTCAGTGTGCATACTTTCTCTGAAAGCTGACTCACAGTTCCTCAAACAATATTCCAGTCTGCAGGGAAGAAGGTCTCACCCTGTTTCCATGAAGCCAGACAAACGCAGATGGAAATGTGTGCCCAGGAGAAACCGGCTGCGTATTCAACACATGAGGCCGTTCGCAGTCACTCAAGATACATCCACACAACATCTCTGATATGCCCATTCTATTCTGCCTACACTCCAACTTCCCCAATGCCGCACTGACTCCAATTCTCCTTCCTGCTAGGAATGCTGTCATTCAGTCTTTTTATCTGGGCTATCCTGCTGCCTTCCACTTTTTCTTCCTGACCAACTTGAGTACACCCAACCTCTTTTCCCATCACAGACTCTTTCTGGACACTATCCATCAGTCATAATGTACTACTCATCAGTCATACACTAAATGTCACCATCCCCCTTGTCTTTATACAAGCTATACTTTCATTCTGGAGTACAATAACAACTCCTTTTATATTTACGAGTTCCACTTCATTTTCCTAAATAGGTTTCCTAAAACCTATTGCAAGTACTATTTTTTTTCTTTCTTCTTTATGCACAGCCCAGCATTCCACCCTTTGTGCCAAACATGAGTGTTGACTGGCCCATTCAGTTGGATATTCTCTGATGCTGCATTTGCTTACTCCTCTAGACTATCACTTTTTGAGCCCAATGAAGGCAAAAAAAAAAAAAAAGGAAAAAAAAACCACATGTCTTTTTGGGTTTATATTTTCAGCATCCAACACAGAGCTCAATAATGCTGGAGGAATTGAATCAAATGGGATGTATTTTCTGAAATGCATGAAGCATGACTTCATTAGGCAAATATACCAAATGTTTCCATCAAGCCTACATCATAAAGGAGAGAAACTGTACTTGCTTCTAACACATTAGGGCTATAACCCACCAAATTATTGCTGTGCACGAAAGTACAGGACGTTAAATCCTACTCTGAGGATGTTGCCATATAATTCAAACAACTGCTCATTTGTACCATCTGTTAATAACCTTTTTACTTTCTTATTGCTACAAACGAACGAAGAGACAGATAATGCTATGTGCAACATCACAAAAAACAAATGTGCACTTACCTTCTGTCTAGAGAGATGGAGTGTTCAGAGACGTGTTTTTCTATGCAGATTAAATCCACTGTCTTTTCGGCTGGAGTTATGAATCCTCTGGGGCAAGGAAATAGAACACTTGAGACCCAAGGCACCAATGAATTTTTCATAGAACAATCTTCCTTACTGTGAATGGAAGTGGATGTATAGCCAACTCAGGGCTCTTATGAACTTCTCCAGCTGTTTGGGCAGCTGTTTGGAAATTTCCTCTTAGCAATGGCTCTCCCTACTGGATCTTAGTAACTTTTAAATGCTCTGCCACAGACTGAATCAAGAAAATGGCAAAGAAGTTCAACTGGGTGGCAAGAGAGAATTTCACATTTCTGTCACGGGAATAAACTGTTAGAATACTCAGCACTATATGGTGTGAGAAGGGAAGTCAACCTAAGTGGCATAAGCAAGCTATTTTGCAGACTCAAAGAGAAAAGATATGACCAGAGGCTATCCCATCAAAACCCTCATGATTTCATCTGGCTTATAGCACATGTGATGTTTTCACTTCAACTTGGGTTTAAAGAACATATAAAAAGTATGAGCTGAATACATTGTGTGAATAGATTTTATGCATGGGCTGATCTAAGTATTGAGCAACTGCACCTCCTTCCTGGGTCTGCTCACGTCCATATTCTCATGGTCAAACTCCTACATCTGCCTTCTTGTTTTATTGACTATGTTCTTTGCTTTATGAGAAAATGGGATAGTCGAGATGAAGGAAAGACAGAGATGAGAGCCAGGAAAGAGATATCTTGATAGTATATTTTCTTTTTAAAAAAATAAATTAAATTTAAAAAATAAAAACAGGTCAGTACACCCCAAAGATTGATGAATGGATGCAGCATCCATTTTCCTCCTGCACCTCCTGGTTATGAGCCTAGTCTTTAATGGCTGAGCCAATCTCTTCACCCCAACACATGTTGGTTTTAGCCATGCTGACTGTAAATGATAATTCCCATATTCAAGGTCAGAGGGAAATAATTAAGATAATCCATATGTAATTGACTTAATATATCCTGGAGCTTTTCTTAGATTTTTCTTTGAAATTGTCAGTGTTGGATATATCCACTCATTTTACTGTAATTTTCTTATTTTTATCCAAGTTAGATGGAAGTTATCTTGGTAATTAAGGAAACAGGTGACTTTAGTGTGCTTAAGTGTGTATTCAAAGTTGACCTCACACAAGAAGCTCTAGATTAAATAGACCTGATTCTTAACATTCATAGAAAACATTGAAGTTTGTGCAGGGCCTTTGACTGTATTGCCTCACTTAACAGGGGTTTTTATCTTTATCAAAGATAATCAAGTAGAGTGAAAAATGACATTGTACTGCCAGTAAAATGCAGAGTGGAGAGAAATTTCCAAGTGTTTAAAGACTTGCACCGGACTGAAATTTCAAGGTCCAAAGCAGAAGCAGAAGGAGAGAGACCACGAGCAAGGAACTCAGGACCGCGAGGGATACACCCACACACTGAGACAATGGGGATGTTCTATCGGGAACTCACCAAGGCCAGCTGGCCTGGGTCTGAAAAACCCTGGGTTAAAACCGGTCTCGCTGAACATAGAGGACAATGAGGACTACTGAGACCTCAAGAACAATGGCAATGGGTTTTTGATCCTACTGCACGTACTGGCTTTGTGGGAGCCTAGGCAGTTTGGATGCTCACCTTACTAGACCTGGAAGGAGGTGGGTGGTCCTTGGACTTCCCACAGGGCAGGGAACCCTGATTGCTCTTTGGGCTGACGAGGGAGGGGGACTTGATTGGGGGTGGGGGAGGGAAAGGGGAGGCGGCGGTGGGGAAGAGACAGAAATCTTTAATAAATAAATAAATAAAAATATATATTAAAAAACAAAATAAAAAAAAAAAAGACTTGACCTCTTGGTTTTTCTACAGGTTTGAATTCCACTTCAAACACATCTTAGCTAAATGAGTGTAAACAAGCTCTTTTATTTCACTGATGTTGAGAGCCATGTCTCCTGTGGTGATTGATGAAAAGGTTTAAAGAGACAGGTTACCCCAGCCCATGGGAGCCACAGCTAACAACTTATTAAGATCCCCCTTTTTAAAATCTTTCCTGGTTTACCTCATCTGGGACTCATTCCACAATTTCAACATGTATGTATCACTAAATGGCCATTTATCAAAAAATTTCTGTCATTTTAATGTACCCAAAGCTGTTCCTTATGCCCCATTCTTTATTTTCATCTAGGAAATGGGAGAGAGAGGAAGAAAAAATCACTATGGAATGCTCATATAGAAATTCCAGTGTGGCGTGGGTATGGAAATTAAGCAAAGCTGGCCCCTTCAAAGTGCTGCCATTCCCAAGGAGTTATGATGACCATAGAGAGATCACCTTATTAACATTCTCTTTAGGGCACTGAAACAAAGATGCAATAGGAATCAGATATTGAGTAATGCTTCCCTAAAATATAAAACATTTTGTTAAAATTGGTTCCTATTATGGGGATGAAGTGTGAGTATCTCAGCATCTAATTAGTTCCTGGATAACGATATTGGTGCTTGCCTGTGAGCCATACTTTTAATAATATAGATTATAGAAAGAGCTAAATTCATAGCTGTTTAGTGTGCTTTCAAAAAAACTTATTTGTTCAATATATTTTAGATACTTTATCTATAAAATGGTAATAATAGAACACTTCTCTTGAAATTTTAAGATGTACAATACAGTATACTTAAAATATTTCTGGCACTTCTATGTGAAGACGCCACACATTTGGGTTGCAGGAAACACAGAAATCAATCTTAAACTTTCTAGAACATACTCCAAGCTGGTTCTTTTATAGCATTGGTAGATGGAAGGTGCTATGAAAGCTTTTAAATGAGAAGGGACACCAATGTCTTTATCCACATTTGGACTTGGCATTTAAATTAACAATACAATGCAATGCAGTACATAGCAGTGGTATTGTTGATGCAGGTAACCAACTGCTGTCTTGACAGGATTTGAGGGCTGCTCCACAGCCAGTACATGCCTGATGCTGTAACATGTTTGTCTCATAATTAGGGATGTCATGGGCCCTAGGAGAGAACCTATTGATCTATTGATTTTTTTTCTAAAAGGTAGTGGTGTCAAACTGCCTTCTAAATATATATGCTTTTATACACAGATTTGTGCTGCCACCCTCCTTGGTCAGAGAAGCCTTTAACTACAATGGGTAGTGATTGTTGCAGAGGCATATTACTTTTCAAAGTGCCAAGGAGAAGTTGCTATGAGTGTTCAGCAGTATATGAGACATCTCCATAAACCTACCCTTGTAGTTGGAGCCTTTTCTGTGTCCCATCTGGTCTCACACCTGTTTATAATATAGTCATTAATAGGGTTAATATTAATTATAATTGTTAGGGTGATAGCTCAGGCTGATTAATGGCTAGATCTTATATTTAAATTAACCTATTTCTATTCATCTGTGTATTACCACATGCCTTACCATAGTTGCTCCAACATCTTTCTACTTTGGCAGCTTCTGGTGTCTCTCTTGACTCTGTTTTCTTTCTCCCTGTATTCAGTTTGACTTTGCCACCTAGCTGTATTCTGCCTTGCTATAGGCCAAAGTAGCTTTATTCATCAACCAATAAAAGAACTGGTAACTGATGGAAGCAGATGCAGAAGTTCACAGCTAAGCACTGGGCACTGGACTGAGCTTCTGAGGACAAGTTGAAGAGACAGAGGAGGGTGTATATGAGCAAAGGGATCAAGATCATTATAGGGAAACCCACAGAGACAGTTGACCCAAAGTAGTGGGAGTTCACTGACTCTGGATGTGGTAAGAATTCTGTTGCTAGAGCAGTCTGTGCTGGCACTGGCAGTGGGACCAGAATTTATCCCCAATGCATAAACTATCTTTTGGAGCCTGCTTCCTATGGAGGGATACCTTGGTTACCCATGATACAAAGTGGGTAGGGCTTTGTCCTGCCTCAACTTGATATGGCAACTTTGTTGACTCCCAATGAAAGGCCTTACACTTTCTGAGAAGTAGATGGCAGTTGGGTGGGGGAGAGTGAAGGGGAAGCAGTAAATGAGGAGGGAGAGGGAACTTTGGTTGGTATGTAAAATGAAAAAAAACTTTTAAATAAAAAGCAACACATAGTCACAATATATAGTAGGACATCCCATATCATTTCCCCTTTTTGGGTCTAATCAAAAGGAAAGTTTTTTTTTTCTTCTGGTTTTTCAAGACAGGGTTTCTCTGTAGCTTTGGTGCCTGTCCTGGAACTAGCTCTTGTGGACCAGGCTAACCTCGAACTCCCAGAGATGTGCCTGCCTCTGCCTCCCGAGTGCTGGGATTAAAGGTGTGTGCCACCACTGCCTGGCTCAAAAGGAAAGTTTTAACTTTAACATAGTAAAATTACATATAACAAATAGTTGTCAAGCAAGAATTACAGTTACAATATTTAGTCTATTTGTATTTAGAAATAATTAAAGAAAATATATTATTATCTAGTCTATCTTTGTGAGTCTAAAATTGCATATCTGAATTATCTTTTATAATAACTAAGGAAAAACTATAATTATAACTCTCTAGTCTTTAACTTCATGAAAGACCCCAGAAAGATAAAATATTCCCTAAGTATACAGGAAGTGCATTGTAAGCAACTTCCAAAACTCTAGAAATGACAGAGGTATCTGGCTACCTGGAAAGTCATCCAAAGTTCTTCTGTAACATTGGAACATCAATCTTCAGCCTATAGTCCTAGAGTGTCTGGCAGATTTCTCAGTGAAACAGGCCATTGTTTCCATTAGAGACCTTCAGGGTATCTTGTTCAATCAAAGCACCTTAATCTGGAAGGAATCCTCAGCCTCTTGTTTTCTGTAGGGGAAAAAAAGCAGAACAACTTCTCCAAATCAATAAATCTTCTAAGTTTCATTTTACAAATAGAATTTTTTGACTTTTGTTTTAAAGTTAAAGCATTTTTAAAATATTTAGGTTGGTATCAATTCCATGTCTCTCAGCAGCTGTCCTTTGCTTTTCAACAAACAAAAAAATTCAGAATCAACACAATACTATACAGAATTTAGACTCCCTGTGTATTTTCCATCTTTTCCTGTCTTTTTATATAATTTTAATTCCTGTTTCTACTTCTGTTTAAAATATTTTTGTATATTTATACAAATGTGTTGAAATAAGGGCAGCCGGGGCTTCGTCCCCAGCACCCCAGCCGCCTGCTCGGCTAGCTTATGCCTCGAAATAACAACACACAAACTGTATTCATTTAAATACTGCTTGGCCCATTTCTATCTAGCCTCTTCTCGGCTAACTCTCGCACCTGGACTAGCCCATTTCCTATATTCTGTGTAGCACCCAAAGGTGCGCTTACCGGGAAGTTTCTAGCCTACGTCCATCCTAGGTCGGAGCTTCATCGCGTGTCTCCGAGAGGAGCTATGGCGTCTCTCCAGGAGAGCAGAGAGGGCAGAGCTGTCGAGACTGAGCTCACTTCCTCTTCCTCCCAGTATGCTATTCTGTTTATTCCTCCCACCTATGTTTTAACCTATGAGGGCCAAGCAGTTTCTTTATTGCTTAACCAATGAAATCAACAGATTGATATATGGCACTCCCACATCACAAATGTCTGATTCTTTTTGTCATACAGTATGTATGTCTCTACTTCTGTTTAGGATATTTTGTAAATTGATGTAAATTAAGGTGATTTTTGTAATATTGTACTATTTCTACCTCTGATTAGGATGCTTTTTTATATTGTCACAATTTTGATGTTATTGTCCTTATACTGTACATCTGTTTACAGATCATTTATTTTTATAATGTGAAGCTTTAGTCTTTAAGTTATATAGGTTATTAAGAATTATAAGTTAATAGTCACCCTTATTTGTCATACTTATGTCGGTTAGGTTTTCTAGATACACAAAGATGTACTCCATATAGATAGGTAATCTTTAAACACTTCAAAGACCTACAGAATCTGTCAATTAAATGTTTTAATAACTTAGAATCATGTTAATGGGAGACATTACTGTTCCTGGCAGCCCTGATCTATTCCCGAAAGAATTATGGCATCAAATACACTCCATATGGAGCTTGTTTTCTTCTTGGCAAAACTAGTCTGTTGGGCAAAGAACTGACCTTGCCTTGAGTGCTGACCATAAGCATGCTGTCCAATCTAGACAAGCAGGACACAAGGAAAAGTTACTGCTGAACCTTGCCAAGATAGGGTATAACAGGCTCTCAAATTTTCCTCTCTTTGAAAATGGTCTATCAGATATTCTAGGCCTGTAGCCAAAATTGGAGCCCCAATGTTGCAGAAAAAATCTGTGACTGCCAGGTAGCCAGGTGTTTCTGTCACTTCTTGCACCTTTGGAACATGCCTGCTTGCACTTCCTATCTACTTAGGTAATAACACTTTCCTTCTCAGTTCTTTGATGAAGCTGAAGACTGGATAGTTATAGTTACAATTCTCTCAAATTTTAGCTAAGGGCAAATTAGGTAAAAGATTTAGACTCTTCAGGATAGAATAGCTATTGGAGTAAACTTTGTAATTTGCCAATTACCTGTGGCCTGGACATTTAGAATGTGTTTCTTGCTTGATGTTTTTCTTATTGGTTGTAGTTTCATTTTTGTGTATATTATTATCTTTTATTTCTTCTGGATAATACTTAATTGTTCTTATTTATATAGCTTTACGTTAGGATTTGGACTTTCTTAACCAGAAAAAAGGGAAATGTTATGGGAGTTCCATCTGCTTAACCAATGACATTTGGGGTGACTAGCCCTATAGGTATGGTTTTCTCTGGATAAATGATCAGCCTTACTGTATTTTTTCATCAGACTGATTTTTACAGAGGGCAGACTGTTCTGCACTCCCATCTAGAGTGAATAATGGAGCAATATCATCACATCTTCTCTAACACCTATTTTCTGGTTTTATTTGTTTGTGTGCTTGGTTAACATAACCATCCCAAAAGGAATAATGTGGTTTCTTATAATGATTAAGGACATTAGACATTTTTAATGTGTGTGTGTGCGTAAGTGGTGTTATTGTGTATGCATGTGTATTTAGATGAGAATTCCTATTTTTGAGTACATATATATTTGCCATATGAAGGACATATGGCAAATGTCCCTTTCATAACAATCTTTGATTTTCAACTTGATGTTCACTGCTTGGTGCACCAGCACTTGTCATGAAAAGCATGAACATCTTCATAGTAAAAACATTATTCACAACAAATGGGATAAAGATGAAAGGATAACAGACCAGTTTGACTCATCTGTAACCTTCTGAGGGTTCTCCTGTCTGTATGTACTCCAATATCTTATTGACTCCATGAAGCTACAGATGTGCAATAAGTGGGTTCTGCGATTTGAGCTCTCATCCTTGTGTTTGCACAGCCAGAATTTTATATACGGAGTCAACTTTCTAGTCCCCAATGAACATTTTCTATAACCGTTAGGGAATATATATTAAATTTTGTATCCATTGGGATTCATGGTTCTTAGGTTTTATTATTGTATTGTATTATATTTTAGAACCTCTCTCTACATTTTATATATTAAGTTCAGAAAACATAATTCACAAGCATTTTCTATCTTCTGTGAGTTGTCTTTTAGACTTCTGTCTTTTGATGCACTAAAATTTTAAATTTTTAATGATTCCACTTTACCATCTTTTCAGTGTTGTTTCTCTCACTTTAACTTTCAATCCAGGAAAACACTGACAAGTCATTGTGAGGAAGTTTTACCTATGATTTTGTTTTCATGAATAAAGTGTTATCTTAAGTCTTACTTAGTAAGACCTAAGTAGGTATCTGGTCTCTTTTAGATAAATTTTGTATTAGATAATAGTCCAACTTCATTGTTTTTTTTTTAACCAGAGATATAAATGTTCCACTTGTTGGAAAGAACATCTTTTTTTTCCCATTGAATATTTTTGGTACTTCTGTAAAAACTCCTTTAACCATATTGGTGAGGTCTATTTATGGAATCTCTAGACTATGCCATAATTCATGTGTCTGTTTTTCATCCCAAGTCCCATAGTCTTTTAATGACTGTGAGCTTGTAGTGGTTTTGAAATCAGAGAGTCATTTTCTTCAGCAGTTTTGTCCTGATAGTAATTAGAAGGAGAATGTTATTTTGAGAATATTATAAGTTTTAAAATCCAAGAGAATTGGATATAGATTTTAGTTGAGCACTGCTATGATTTCACTGTTTATATACCACCAACAAAACGACTTGATACCTTTTACAGTGGCAGGAACTTGGTGGAGCCTTTGGGAGAAAGATTCAATAATGAGGCCTCCACCTTTGTAATGAGATTAATGTCCTTATAACAGAGTGGTGGAAGTATTTTCAACTCTTGCATCTTGTCTCTGACATGGGGACATGGTAGGCACCAATTTTTATGCCTTTCAGCTACAGGAGGCCACAGAGCAGTCTTAACCTAACACTGTTCCTGCTGGCACTTTGACTCTAAACTTCTCAATTTACTAACTGTGAAAAAGTCATTTTAGATTACTTTAGAATTCCTTATTCTACATTGTCTGTTACAGAAGCCCAAATGAGTTAAGGCAGTCACAGAAAAGATTTGTGACCTGAGACTGACAGATATTCAACAGACTCAGTGCTATCTTTATAAAAACAACAGTAATAACAAGTGTTTCAATTAAGTCCTAGGTGTTTGATTGAGTTTGTTTCAAGTGATTTAGATTTATCATATAATGGAAATGAGTCTTACAATACTTCCTATAAATTTCAGTATCAGGGTCTAGAGAGAAGATTCAGTGCATTGAGGGTGGGATATAAACACTGAACCCAGAGCAGTGCTCAATCAGAAATTTTAACAAATTCTCTCTTGGATTTTAAAGCTTATATTGTTCTTAAAATACCACTTTCCTCTTAATTGCCACCAGAACAAAATGTTGAAGGAAAAGGACTCAACTCTTGCTTCAAAATCATGAGAATCAGCTTCAGATTCGGAAATCCATGTAGCAAGACAGGTGTCCAAATAACTCTGAGAAGTTTAAAGCTCTTTCTGGCCTCTGTGCAAGCACAAGTACATGCCCCGCTACACACATGTATGCATATACTTATAGAGACATACACATTCACACAAATAAATAAATGTTTAAAAAGATAAGATAAATTACAGTATGAATTGGAAACATAAAAACAACATGGATATATGTTTATGTCTAAACATATCAACATATAAACAATATGTATATATATGTGTGTGTATATATATATATATATGTGTGTGTGTGTGTGTCTAAATCTTTTGGCAGCATAGCCTGGCCTGCAGTGATATGGAGCTATTAATTGCTACTCTTTAGCTCATACTTGGTGAATACTGCTTTGTCTGTCAAAATGTTGATATTTTTCATGACAAGTATTTTTCTATTCCAGATAACTCTATTTTCTGTGAGTCATAAACTATTGTATTCATGTCATGTTCACTTTCAAAATCCAAAAAAATCATGAAATTTGACATTTTCCTAGTCTGAAGATTACAGACAAAAGGTAGCTGAGTGAGCACTGTTTCTCCATTTTATGGTTCAAGAAAATGGCATGAGAAGGGGATGAAATTATTTATCTATCCATACAAGCTTGTCCTCTAGGCAGTAGACTGTGAACATAGGTGATCTGGGTTTACAGCTCAAGTCTTCTCCACCAAGTTCTAGTTCTCCTTGAGGTACATGAATTAGAAATGAGAGTAATTCTTGATTTTTCATTTTGATGGGATTCAGAACACTCATGGAGGGAGAACACCTCAAGGTGTGTTTATCCATAGAATTTCCAGGTTGAGCTAAGTGAGATGGGAGGACTCATGCTTAGTGTGGTTGGCACCATTCCACCGGCCAGGGTCCTTGATTAAATAAGAGGGAAAAAGTAACCTAAGTACCATGTATCATCATTCGGCTCTTCCTGAACAGCAAACAAAATAGAACCTGTTGACTCACTTTTTCTATCATGAGGAACTTTATGCCCATAAAGTATAAGCCAAAATAATCCCTTCTTCCTTTAAGTTTCTTTAGTCAGAAGACTTATCACAAAGATGATAAGATGTAATTAATACAACCTTTAAGAGGCCTGTGATGGAGTCTTTAATGGAACCACTTACCCAGTTTTTTCTGGATTTTTCTCTCAGTCGGCTTTCTTTTTATTATTATTCTTATTATTATTTTATTACTTAAAAAAATACCAATCCAAATTCTCACTCCCTCCCCTCCTTCCACTCCCCTCCCACTTCCTCCACAGACCCTCCCACCCCATCCCCCTCCATTCTTAAGAGAGAGCCATGCACCCCGCCCTGTGGAAAGTCCAAGGTCCTCCCTACTACATCTAGGTTGAGCAAGGTTTACATCTGAAGAGAATAGAATCCCAAGAAGCCAGTACATGCCATAGAGACAAATCCCAGTGTCACTAACAGTGGCCCCTCAGTTTGCCCCAACTGTCAATCCCCTTCAGAGTTGACTCCCAGTCCAGTTGGAGTCAGTGAGCTCAAGCAAACTGTCTCAGTGGATGAACCCCTCATGGTCTTAGATTCCTTGCTCATACTCTCATTTCCACTCTTCAACTTGATTTTGGGAGCTCAGTCCAGTGCTCTGATGTGGGTCATTGCCTCTGTTCCCATCTGTTGTTGGCCGAAGGTTCTATGGTGATATTTAAAATAATCATCAGTCTGACTACAGGGTAAGGCCAGTTCAGACACCCTCTCCTCTATTGCTTAGGGTCTTATGCTGAGAGAATAATACAAGAAGGACGGCTCTTTACTCACCTGTAGGGAATAGGGAAAAATACAGTGATGGACACTCTAACGCTTATCCAGAGTGCTGCGCACCGGGCTCCCATGTCTGCGCTCTGTGCGCTGGCGCCCAGTTCGCCAGCTTTGGGCAAGGGGGCTGGAGGTTAAAATACACAGACACACACAGAGAGACAGCAACACGGGTCATCCTTGAATTCCCCAAGAATGCCCTCTTTATTGTGTTCAGGGGCAGATTGTATAGAGATAGCCACGCCCCAACCAAACCCACCAGAAACCACTCTCCTGCTATCAGGAACTCCTGAAGGTCTCGTGCTCAGAGCAGCTGTAGGCACTCAGATCAGGGGATTACAAGAAATTCAGGATCCGGGGTCTCACTGCTCCCAACACAGAGGTCTTTTGTAGATGCTGACGTCACACCTCCACATTGTAGGCTCAACTTCACTTCACCACAGGTATGGATAACTGTCGCTGAGATCACTGTCCTGCTCAGCTCAGCATGCCTTCCCACTGCCACTTCCATTCCAGTTCCAGCAGACTAAATCCTTCACCAGTTAGCATCATCTCCCAGACTGCTCATCTTGTATGGCAACTGAACATGCTATGTTTACCTACCACCAACAGCTCTGACAGAAGTAATATAAGCCCTGCCATTTAGCTTTTATTTAATTGCTTTAGAACGGGTCTGATTGTGGAAACATACTTGGCTCTTTCTTTATTGTGAGTGACATGTCACAGTGCCATCCTGAAAGCTGGAAGGGGTCAGCATCCAGTCAATAACAATGTCATGTTGACCACGGTATGGCAAATGTCTAGACACAAGGCCAGCAAAACAGGCAACTTGAATGGCATTAGGCACTGCAAGCAAAGTGGTATTTCTTTCTAGTTTATAGGCAAACAGTAAAGCATGTGGAAAGAATATTAAGAGTAAGAACCATTCAATTTTTCTAATTGTACGAATATGGCAAACAGGACAGAGTGGAGAAAAGGCACACACGCAAGGTCACACAGCCAGTTTCGAAAGGTTTATCTGGGCAGGTACACAAGCCATGAACTCTGAGGTCATCCCAGCTTCATCTATTGTAGGCATATTGCATGGCATTGCCAATTTCATTTTCGAAAGATTCAAGGAGTATCTCATGATATCATTACCATTCATCTCAATTTCTTTAAACTGCAGGTCCTTAAAATAAATCAGGATCATTAATGGCACCTCATCTAGAAAAAAAAATCTCTTGCAAACTTCCTCATATTTCATAGCATTATTTTTCCCAGGCAACATCAATTTTTCTCTAGCTCATTAGCTTTCAAAAGAAAAATACATATCTGTGGCACTTAAGATACTACTATGATTATCCATGTAATGAATGTACATGTGAATAGAAAATAAAAAAATCATTATTTATGAACATACCATGCTTATATCTTGCCCTTGGTTCCTTTAATAAATTGTTGACTTCCAAATAAATGTCTGCTGAACTTACCGTAAAAATAACACAGCTCAAAAAATAACATCTTTCAGGGAAGATTGAACTCTGAATCAAAGACAAAGGCATTGAGTAGGAGAAAAACTTGTTCATCAA
The DNA here is from genome assembly GCA_025134845.1 of Neodon shergylaensis. Lineage (NCBI taxonomy): Eukaryota > Metazoa > Chordata > Mammalia > Rodentia > Cricetidae > Neodon > Neodon shergylaensis. Next base: position 23,160,858 of record JABTXL010005752.1, on the reverse strand, counting down.
TCTAGACTTGGACTCTTTTGAATTTTGGTACTTGAAAATTTCATGCATTAGGCATTTGGTAGTCAAAGATACAACAGAAAACAAAATGAACATGGTTTCTGCCTTCAAAAAGTTTAACATCAGTAGGAAATAAATTTAACAGACTCTCACTAAGATAAGTCATATACAGAGATTTGGATGAAAGGAGTCATTCTGAATATTTAGGGAAAATATATAAACGTGTAAAATGGGCCTTTTTTCAGTATTCAAGTATACTGAAAAGCTATACTTGAATAACTTGTGTCCTGTCTAAGTGGCAGAGGGACACCATTGGAAAGTTTTAACAGGGACATGGCACAATATTTAGCGTAGTGTTGTATTTTGCTTATAAACAAAGATTTGAAGTGTTTTTGTCTCTCAAGGTTACAGAAGGATGACAGTAGATAGCCTTCCTCAACAGAAAAAAACTAGATTTGTTCTTTGGCCACATCACCTTGGATGCCTCTGCATTTGTCAGATCTTGGGATCTAGATAGGTCAGACTTAGTCGGTGTTTGGAAGGAAGAAACACTGAACTTTAACTAATCACTATAAAAAGAAAATGGGATCAGGGATGAGACCAGAACAGCCAGTCAGATAACCACTCTCTACCATATACAAATATGTTAGGCGAAAAGAGTAGCCCTGGGTATTTCAAAAGAATACAAACAGCTGAACCTGCAATTCTAAGCAAGTATCCAGCTTGCAAGACTAGTATTTTCACCATTGCTCTAGAGATAAGAAAGCTGAAAGCCAGAGTATTTAAATATCACACCCTGCATGACAAAAATAGCAAGTGCTAGAACCAAAATATATGCTAATGAAACTAAGGCTGGCAATTCAAATGTTTTTATGGAAGGCTTTATTCTCATCTTCTCTGGTATTGTCATATGAATATTTTGACTGAGTTTAATTCCCTTCTTAAAGGAATATGTAGGTGTGCTTATAGTGGGTTATGTTTTTGTCTTCAATCACTCTACCTCACTACACATCTAGGTAAAAGGATTCTATGTCTGTTCTCATTGCTGTGAGCCTGAACTGTCTTCACTATGGAAGAAGTTTGTGGCATGGGATTGCCTTGCAACCTGCTTAAGCCAATAAAATGTGAGCATACAAGGTATTTATTAACTCCCCAAGGGAAGGGGAAAATGGTATAGCTATATTGTAATCTTGACAAATATTTAAAAAAAAAAGGCTAGCAAGCAAACAAAAAAAAAAGAAAAATGAGTCCCAACTTCTAAAGGTAAAAGTAATTTTCTACAGCAAAAGCAAAGAAGGGCTACAGCACAGCTTTCTTCCTCCCTCCCCCACATTTGAAATGAAAGGTTTGCTTTAATAAATGTATATTTTTAATTCAGTAAACCTGCAAAAAAGTAAAAGCATGGATTCTCAAGAAGAAAGAGGCCAATGGAAGTTACCCACTGAATTCACTTTGCTTTTCTAGATAGGGTAATGTTATTCTCCAAAGGTGGACCACTGATTCAACCTGGGCACCACGAAGAAAGCATAACAGATATGTAGCTTCTGACACATACCATAAGAGTCAATAAAAGGCCTCATTGTCTTCATGTGTTTGTGCCTTTACAGCCAAATTCCCAAGACCATAAAATTTATAAACAGTGGGAGCATTTTCTCCTGTCCTGAGAAGATGGGAAGCTCAAGGTCAAAGCTCTGTCACGCGTGGTGTGTGGAGAAGGTTTCTTGCTGCCTAGGCTTCTGGAGGGAACAAATACCAAACTCCTCACAGGTCAGCAAAGAATGAAGGACAACAAAACATTCTTAACATACTTAGCCCTGTGTAGCTAGTTAACCACACAGTGGGGGTGGAGACCCTCATGAATTAATCATCACCCACAGGACACACCTCTTAATTCATCTTCACATGATTTGCCATCCTCTTTGCTGCCCTCTTTCTGGTCCCCTTTCTTCCTGCCAAGAGCATCTCCCTTTTGTTTGTATGTCACTGTCACATGTATACCACTACTCTCTCTTTCCTCTTCTCTCTTCAAGGTACCTTCTCCTCCTCTCATGGCCTACTTTCTACCTTAATCTCCCTCTCTCTCTCTATCTCTCTATCTCTCTCTCTCTCTCTCTCTCTCACACACACACACCCCTATAATCTGTACACTAGATAAAGCACCACGCTATTCGTCTTTATTTCTTGATATGGGTTTATTTCACTTAATAAAATGATTTCCCCTTTTCTCCATATGTCATGATTGCAGTTTTCCTTTATATCATAAACCACATTTTTTAAGCCTTAAAATGGAACATGGTGGAAAACCTCTGGAGAATATGAACACCGTGCTCTCTATCATCTGAGGTTTGGACAATCCACACTTCATTTTTGGCTCTGCACTGCCTTTTGGGATTCACCCTGCAGATGAATCTTCACTTGACAGTTGATACATGTCATCAAAGCTGCTAGCAGGTCGTATCAGGAATGGTTTAGCTTGTGTGCTCAATAAAGGCTGAATAAATGAATAAGTCAGCCAACAAATACCTGTTCTTTCCAGTGCTGAGGTTTTATTGAAAGCCAAACGTCTTTTCCTTTTAAAGAAAATGATCAGAGCTGAGTTGAAAGGACATCAGCACACTGCAATTCTTTTTCCTTTATTCCTACTGGTTTGCCTGTAGAGACACTCAATTATTTATACTGCTATTAGGAAGTGCAACCCAGCTCTTCTGCCTTGGATGCTGCTTCTGTTATTATTAGTCTCTGAGCTGTTTTGTTTTTTATTTCCTCCAGCACAATGAAGGTGGTGAGATGCATAGCTGTGTTTCTCTTTTCCAAACCCAAAAGTGCTCAGCTCAGCAGTCCTCTGACTCCTGAGCATCCAATGAGAACTGTGAGAGACCTCATTTCCTTGCTGGCCCCAGTCCTCTTGACCTCAGATAATCAGATAAGGAGCAACACAAGAGGAGTGTGCATTACTTCAATGATTCCTCACCACTGTCTTTCTGTTCAGGTGTGAGCTGAGCATAGCTGTTTGTGATTTGCATATTGTGAAAGCTGACTGTGCTGTAGCGCCTTTCATTTCATTTCATAAAAAAATAACCTGAAAATGCTAGGTTTCTATGCTAGAGAAGACCAGGAGTCCACATTTCATTCATGATCTCTCTCCCTCTTTCCTCTTCTTTCTCTTCCTCTTCTTCTCTCCCTCCTTCACTCCCTTGCTCTCCTCAACTTTCTCACTCTCTCTTTTCCTATCTTTGATTTTCTCTTTCCGATATTCTCTTCTCTCTTTTAGGCTAAAATATTAATTCAAATCATGATCTGTATAAAGGCCCCAATGTGTTTAACAAATGCCTGTTTCATAGCTCAGGGCATTGTAGAAAATGTTATGTGTGCATAGAAACAAGAAGACAAATATACTCTAGTTTAAAAGAAAATGTTATCATTTTTTTGTCCTAATTGCAATGATCATGATCTGATAAGTTTAATTTATTTAATATCTCTTAAGGATCCACCATATAGAGAACTCTTTATCAGCACTGTTAATAAATGGTTCTTTTGGTTGCTGGGTTTTTTTTCTTTTTTGGTTATTGTTTTGTTTTGTTTTGTTTTTTGTTCTAGAAGACAGGGTTTCTCTGTAGATTTGGAGCCTATACTGAAACTCATTTTGTAGACCAGACTGGCCTTGAACTCACAGAGATCCACCTGTCTCTGCCTCCCAAGTATTGGGATTAAAAGCATGCAGCACCACCATGTGCTGGGTAAATGGTTCTTGACATCATCTGGGTAAAGGTTTAGTACGACAAGTGTAGATATGTGTTCATTTTCTTTTAAAAGCAGATAGGACCCAGTGTAAGTTTGGAATGCCTACATAGATAGTCAGGGTGAAAAGCAGTATATTAAAATTAGACTGTGACTTGGGATGTCCAAGTTAAGCTTGCATTTGTGAGTATTCAAGACTAAATAATGTCTTATAAATAAATCCCAGTGTACATGTTGGAGGTTCCTGAAAAGGCAACCAATTCTTGAACTCATGATTTAGTAATAAGTTACACACTGGCAGAAGTACAGACAACACAGAAGATGTAACCTTTATTCTGAATTGCATGAATAACAGTAAGTATGAGTTGGTGTTTCCTAAGCAGTTAATGTGCACTGTTCTTAGTTAAGACTAAGAAGGGTAGTATGGACACAATATTAGTAAGTGGCCAACAGAGAGTACAAGCAATATATTCTACTTCTGAAGCCTGTTCTTTATTCCAGTAATGAATATGCGCTAGTAATAAAGTACTTAGCTTGTTGCTTAGAATCTTAGACTTTGAAACAAAAGTGTGGACTTATACACCTGTATATTCACACTGAATATAGAACTAAAGTATCTGGTCAAATAAGGAATGAATTCACCACATTTTGCTTTCAGCATGTTATGCTCAATCAATCATGTGAAGTCTTTAAGGAATGGTATATTTGAAGATTTAAACTGTTTACATACTTGAAATATTGCTCTTAGTGACCAAACACTGATTGTTGTTGACCAAGATTGGCTGTAAGGCAGAGATAGGCTCCAATACAAAAGTCATGGAACAGAGTTAAACATCTGGAACCTAAGTGTTTGCTGCTCACCATGATTTGACCTCTTTTACATGAGGAATAGATTAGATATACTGGGTTTTAGAAGTGAAAAGATTATCCTAGAGAGATTTGATGCCTGACTGAGACTTAGAGACTGGCATCAAGTACTTAAAAGTGGTGTGGAAGTAGAAGGTCAGACAATTCATTAATAATAATAATAATAATAATAATAATAATAATAATAATAAACCTAAAAAGTTCTCATTCTCATGATCACACCATGAAAAGTTGAAAATTCTTAAAAACAGCTTTCTTTTGTCTTATGAGAGTACTGAGGTCACAGGGAAGGAGCAATCCAAAATTGGAGAGCTGTATACATTCTGGAAAACACAAAAACTCTGGTAAGGTACTAGGGTAGTAATTTCAACACACTTCTAGTGACTGAGTGTGAAGGCAGGAGAGTGAGGACCTCTTGGGGGCCATAGTCTCTTTTTATTAAAAATTTTAAAGTAAAATAGAATGAAATCCCATCCCCAGTCTTAGTCACTGTTCTGTGAAGAGACACTGTGACCATAGCAACTCTATAAAACAAAGCATTTAATTGGGGTTTGCTTACAGTTTCAGAATCTTAGTCCATTATGATAATGGCAGAAAGCATGGGGATGTATAGTGCTGGATAAGTAGCTAGGAGCTAAACCCTAGAGGAAGAAGGAGGGGAGAGAGGGAGGGATAGGGAGAAAGAGAGACTAGACCTTGCCTGGTTTTTGAAACCTCAAAGCTCCAGTGACACACTTCCTTCAGTGTTGTCCTCTCTTTAATCTGTTACTGTCTTTTAATCCATGGCTGTCCTATCAGCAACTCTGCTGCTACCAGCAGTGGTTATGCCCTAAGAGCCACAGCATGAGGGAATTCTCTTCCCTCAACAGTGACTCTTTCAGAGCTACAAAAGTAACTTATCTAAATCTCTGTTCCTCTAAAGAACTCCAATATTCAAAGATTAAGGTGAAAATCTGTTCCTCAGAGGGGCTGAATAGCAAGTAGCTCACCTCCTCTCCTTGTCTCTCCAGAAGCCCTTGTGCTTCTCCCCTATGCTTCTTAAAAACCATTCTCCACCTGGTTCTTCCCTACTACTTCCTGTCAGCTAGGTGATGACTCAACTTCCTGAGAGCTTAATTACTCAAACACATCTTTGTGTAATATTGAGTTGGACTCTAATTCCCAGCCTGTCAAGTGCTTGGACTCTAACTCCCAGCCTTCAAAGTGCTGACCCCTCCTCGGGGAGGGTCAGGACCACTCCCACAGGCTATTTAGGCTCATGCCAAAAAAAAAAAGGAACACGTGGTCTCCAGGGATTGTGTGGGCTCCTCTCCCCTCCATGCTGTCTCAGTCTACCCGAGAGTGCTGCATTTAATAAACATGGGCATTTTAGTTTGGTCTATTCTGGGTTGGTTGGAGTTCTTTGCATTGGCAGGGTGGCTTTTCTTAAGATTAAACCAAACACTTTGCATCATTAAACAAATTATCCAAAGTATAAACAAATGTAACACACCTTAAAATAATATTCCATAACACTCCAGTAAGGTCTGATCTTTCTAATCCTTTTGAAGAGTTCTACTTCCTGGTGACTAAGTATTCACATATCTGAGCCTATGGGGGCCATTCTTATTTAAATCATTACATACCTCCTTTCTGTTTCTTCCTCAACTCCTCCCAAGTCTCTGATTACCTCATCTACTCCCCCTCTCAAATCGAACCATAGTCTTGAAGGCACTCCCTCACAGCTCTGGCACAATCACAGAGAAAAATCACCCTAATGAAATACTCCCAGAGTGTTCATATTGAAATCTGCCCCCTAGAGGAAGAAAGACCCTTATTCCATTTAGGAGAAAAACATTTTCTCCCACTGAAACCCACTATACTGTCTAGATTTTGTGTTTCCCTCAGAGGGAGAAATGCTACAGTTTGAAGGAAGACATGGTCGGGAAAGATATATGCCATTTAAGAAATAATTTGGAAATTCTCAGCCATGAGATAAAGACCAAATGAAAGACAGAGCTTTAATGAGATAGAACTGTGGGATATGTTAAAAAGAAATGATACAAGCATAATAGAAACCCTTCAACAAAAGGGAAAAACAATCAAACAAATAACCAAAATATTGGAAGCACTAATGGCCAGGAAGTTTCAAAAAGTACTGATAGATACCAAGTCTTATATGTTGGAAGTTTGGAGAATATCTGTCATGATAAGAACCAAGAAAACAAACACATAAAACCAGAAACTATTAAATTATACAAACACACATATATTTATAATGATGAAAACATTTTCTGCTGTTTTCTAAACTCAAAAGTCATTCACTTTTAACTTGGGAAGCTAAGGCAAGATGTTATTTGTTAAATGTATGTTGCATGAGTTAAAGGTCAGCCTGGGTGACTACTGAGTTCCAGTCTATCTTGGACTATGGTAGAAGACTCTGGCTCAAAAACAACAAGCAAAACTTTTAGCATCACATCTTTTCTGACAAATTGGTTTAAAAAACTGTTTAAAGCAATAAATAATGTAACATTCTTAGTTTACTTTACTCGTGGCTTGTGAATGTACTGAATGTTGTGTGCTAGTGTATGAAAAGCAACAATTTTAATGTGGCATTTGTGTTGTCTCTCATAAGATTGACCAAAAAATACTCATCATCCAGGATTAATATAGAACCTACTATATTGGAAATTTTTATAAACAATAAAGGCTATTTTTAGAATCCTACGACACATCTTTATCTCAACTGTTATCTTTTAATCTAGATATCCTCTGCTGAACACAGGGGCTTAAAGACCTAGGACAGCTCATCAGAACTGATGCACTTTCTTGAATTTGATGGCTAGTGCTAGAGGGAAAGTGTAATGTTCTACCATAAGTTCTTTTTAAGCCTTCACTTTAGTTAAAGTTAAATCATACTTTTCCTCATTTATTCCACAAAGATCCACTGAAAGGATTTGCACAGCCATTGGTTTAAAGAGTAAGAATCCAATGGGAAGATACATAACTGAAAACAATGTTTATTATAATGTGTGCCTCTCTGCTCTCACAGAAGGCAGTAGAGAGAGATGTGCAAAGCTGTCTAACCCAATGTACCTGCCATATTTATTCTTCTGCTAGTACATAAAAATAAAATTTAAAAAATAGCCTTTCATGCAAGAGTAAGTTAGCAAGTACTTGCAGGAAATTAAATGTGAAAAAAAAAAAACCCACAAAGAGTTGGGGATTTATGTCATAGTCTAAGGGCAGCATGAGCAATGAAGTATGATATCCTCCTATCTCCTTCCTATTTTCTCAAACACTAGCAAGCTACAATGACTAACTCTAGGAATTATGAAGCTATTAGTCTTCAGAAGCTGAGGAAGTCATAACCCATTGTCTTAGAGTCGAAGTTTATAAGTCAACAGTTTACCTCATATATGCTCCTCCATTCATCCCAGGCCTAAGGTTCTCCATACAGACAGACTAGAAATACAAATCAGTAAGTTGGGAGAGCATTTGAGGGATGGAAGTAGGGGTTGGCATGTAACATCTACCACTTTTAATTGGTCAAGGTTCATTATGCAGACCACTGAGCAAGCAGAGATTCAAAGAAAGTCCCATTGCAAAATGGCTGCAACACAAGGTGAGTAGAACTATATTGAGATTTCAGCATAAAAAGGATATAAATACCATGAAATAGGTATGACAAATCCAAATGTTCTAATAGTAAACAGCAATTGTTATTATAAAAATATTTAATGAAATGAGGACACAACAATTAAACATTTTAAGTATAATTACTCCTTTGTGAACAGCATATTTTGAACTTTCTATAAGAAATCTACATGAAGTGACTTAGTTGGAGCATAATGATATTTTAGAGAACTAGATAGAAATTATATCTGAAGTAGTCAGCCAAACAACTGGTTAATGTAAACAAGAAATTAAGAGATTAATTATGTGTGGAAACAGAATTTGCCTGCACTCAAATACCTCAGCAACGAGCACCTTGTGGCTTTGCCTCAGTGGTTCTCTCCACACTTAGGCAATCCACATGGGGTCACCAGTTAACTTTGTTTCCTCCTCTTAGACCTAACCTTAACCTACAACTCATGCCTTGGTCAAAGAGTGGACAGATGATCAAAGACTAAGATTATAATAATAACAATCTTTCTTATATTTTCCATGTATTATGGTAATAAGAGGCAAAACATATGATTTATTTTAACAAATTAAGTGTATAATTCAATGGTATTGAGTACATTCACAGTTCTGTGTTAATATCACCACTGTTTCTACCCCAAACTTTTTCACTATCCTTCGAGCACATTTTCTTCATTAAATAACAGCTCTGCATTCATAATTTACCCAACTCCTAAAACCTGTCTTCTGTTTTCTGTCCCTATGAATTTGATTACATGTAATCATGCAATGGTCACTCTTTCATAACAGGCTTGTTACTTAGTAAATTATGTTCAAGGCTCTATCAAGTAACCTATATCAAAATCTCATCTGATGGAGGAAGGTCATTGGTTAATTATAATAAAAAAACTGCTTGGTCCTCTTAGGTTAGAACATAGGTGGGTGGAGTAAACAGAACAGAATGCTGAGATGAAGAGGAAGTGAGGTAAGACTCCTCAGACAGAAGTCATGCAGCTCCTCTCAGGGCCAGACGCCATGCAGCTCTCTCCAGGGCAGACATGCAGCCAGCCACCAGGTCAGACATGCTGAATCTTTCCTGGTAAGTGCACCTCGTGGTGCTACATAGATTATTAGAAATGGGTTAAGAGGTTGAAACTAATGGGCCAGGCAGTGTTTAAAAGAATACAATTTGTGTGTTGTTATTTCGGGGCATAAGCTAGCCAGGCGGCCAGGGTGCTGGGGATGCAGCCCTGCCGCTCCAATTACTACACTCATCCATTTTTTTGTGACTAATATCCACTAATACTACCATTATGACTTGAATATACAGTGTCTCCCATGGACTCACGCGTATGAACACTTGGTCTCCAGCTTGCAGTACTATTGGAGAGGGGGCTGGAGCACTTTTGAGGCAGAAGGTGTGGTTGATTGATACAGACAGATTTCTTAGGGTTGTTGCTCTGTACCACTTCCAACTCCAGTTTTCTGCTTTTTGACAGCTTCTGAAGTGTGATAAACCACGTCCTTCCTGTTCCTGCCATGATGGACAGGAACCAATACTCTTTCCAAGCCTTCCTTGCTATGATGGACTGTGCCCTCAAAACTGTGAGCCAAAGCAGGCCTTTTCTTTCTGAAATTGCTTCTGTGAGCTATTTTGCCACAGTGATCAGGAATGTAGCTTAGTTAGCCACCTTTTATTTACCCACTCATTTGTCTATAGATTGTCATAGATTGTTTCCTATTGGCTATTGTGATAAATGCTTCTATAAGCACTAGTGTGTGTATATACATGTATGTGTCCATATGTTTATTCATATATGTATATATATACATATATTCCTGTTATCAGTTATTTTGAGTATATATCTAGAAGTCTAGATAAATGACAGCTATTTGTTTAATTGCTTTAAAAAGTCACAATCTGTTTTTCACAGTGTCTAGGCCATTTCCCATGCTCACAGCAGATCATAGGGTACCTAATCTGTTCTTCAGTGTCCTGACCATTTCCCCATCCTCAGAACAGATCATAGGGAATCCATAATCTGTTTTTCACAGTGTCTAGGCCATTTTCCACCCTCACAGCAGATCATCGGTTATCATTTCCTCCATGACCTTGCCCACACTTGCTTTTCTGGCTTCAGTTTGCTTGTTTGGATAATAGTCACGCTTATGAGGATGAACCACTATCTCACTGCTGTTGTGATCTGAATTCTTAGTCACAAATGGTGCCAAACATCTCCTGCTATTATTAGCAGCTATTATACTTTCTTTGGAGAAATGTCTATTAAACTCTTTAGACTTTTTTGTGGAATTTTGTTTATTTTGTTTAAGCTTTAGTTATTGAGTCATAGAAGGTTTTTATAGACTGGCTATTTCTTATCAGAAACAACCTTTACAAATGTCTTCTTCTGTAGTACTGGATGGATTTTCACACTCACATTGAAATCTTTTGATATAAAAAGTTATTAATTTTTATAGGGTCAAATTTATTATTTTACTCCTTTTGTGCCTGTGCCTTTGGTCTCATAGTCATTGCCTAATCCATTGTCATGAATATTTTCTCTGAAAAGTGATAAGCTCTCCTTGTAACTAGCTTTTATATTTTTGAAAAAAAGAAGTGGAATTTTGACTCAAGTTACATTGAATTTGAAGATTGCTAGAGAAAAATTATCATGTTAGCAGCGTTAACCATCTATTTAAGAATGAGCATATGTTATCACTCCGTTTAAGGTTCTCCCTAATTTCTTTCAGCAAGGAATTTCAGTTTTCAGTGTGTAAGATTACTAGTTCCTTGGTTAAATTTATCCCCAATATTTAAATTTTAACATACTACTACAAATTAAATTTGTTTCTTAATTTTCATTTTACATTGTTCATTAGTATACTATAGAGATAGCAGCAGTTTGTGTGCATGGATCTTGTGCCTTGCAGTTTTGATGGACTTATTTTATTAACTCTAACAGTTTTCTTGAGGATTCTTTGGGATTATAAATATATAGTATCGTTTTGTTTGTTAACATACTGCTTACCCCCTTTCTTTCCAGTCATGATGAATTACCATAGATCTAGCCTTCCTCTCAAATGGAATATCCAGTAGCATATGTTCATTTTCTTGTAAGAATTTAAATGCCACTCACTGCAGATGCACACACACAAAAAAATCTGGAACAGAAAAAAAGAGGAGAATTAAGAAAATAAAACATGATTTAAAATTCTTGGCACATCATGATAATGAAGCACCCACGATGCCATGGAGCTTGGTTTCTATTGGCCATCTACTGCTGTGTTTGTAGCCTACCCTGTAGAATAGTTTGTTTCACCAGTGAGACTTCCTCGGAAAAAACCTAAATTTTTATCTTCAAGTGGATATTAGCTTGAGATTGCTTCTGGATTAGTGATGGGGGCATGAGTCCAGTTCCCTCCCAGCACTGGGACCCTAAATGCCTTTCTTTTCAACCTAGGTATCTCTTTATTTCATTGATTCTACTGTTCTACATTTACAATTAGTAAATTGCAAGATTCATTTAAAGAAGTTGACGTCAATTAATTTTATTCAACTCACCAGTACAATTTTCTTTTTTAAATACACTGGTAACTGTAGAGGGCACTGGAAATATAGTGATCCTTAAGAAATTCTTTAAGTATCTTTCCTCTATTTAAAATGGAGGCAAGAAATGAAAGCACAACAGAAACAGAATACAAGGTCAGTTATGATTGACACAGATTGCACATTAAGTCAAGATTGCTCTGCCAGAGGTTAGGTGAGTAATTGTGTAGCCGTCCTTAGCTCCTTTTACTCTGTTAAGAATAGCACTGACAAAGCAATTTAATAAAATTCCTCAGGTTCTGACATGTTCCATCTTTGCAGAGAATATTATCAAAGTTAGCACACACATTTCTGTGTGTTAATATTTACTTCAGTTACTGTTTTCCTCTTATCTTATGCTACTCAGTTGTAGTTTACACAGCTTAATGTTTTTGCCCTAGAAGATTATTAATACTCTGAGGTGTGTTAAATTAGTTTTTTTTTTGACTTAGAAACAGAACAAAACAAGCAGTGGACATGTAAATAGGTGTGTAGTGAGAGGGGAAAGCATGTATGAACAATTATCAGTCATATCTCCTGAGGAGATTTGAAAGAAAATGGACCCCATAGGCAATGGCACTATTAGGAGTTGTGGACTGTTGGAGGAGATGTGGCTTTGTTGGAGGAAGTATGTCACTGTGGAGGCAGGCTTTGGGGTCTCATGTGCTCAAGCCATGCCCAGTGAGACTGTTCATTTCCTGTTGCCTGTGGAATCAAGTTGTAACCCCTTTTTTGCTCTCAGCCCCTTTTCTTGCACCATGTCTGCCTGCATTTCGCTCTGTCCCACCATGACTATAATGGATCAAACCTCAGACCCAATTAAATATTTCCTTTTCTAAGAGTTGCTGTGGTCATAGTATCTTGTCACAACAATATAAATCCTAACAAAGTCAGAAGTTGGTACCAACACTACAGTATTGCTATGATAGGCCAGATCATGCTTTTATTTAAAGAAATATGGATTTTGAGGTTGTGGATTAGAAAAGCAGTTGAATGGTTTAAATGATGCTTAATGGGCCATACTAGTAAGAACATGGAATGCAGCGGTCTGAGGGTGATCTGAACTGTGGGGGACTGGCTCATGATGTTTCAGAGAAGAAGAATATTAATAAGTAGCCTAGGGATTATTCTTGTGATATTTTGGTGAAAAATGTGGTTGCCTTTTGATCTTGGCCAAAGAGTCTACCTGAGGCTAAAGTGAAGAGTTTTGGATTAATTCCACTGGTAGAAGAAATCTCAAAACAGTCTAGTATAGATCTGTCCTGTGGTTATTAGTGGTAACTCTAATGAAGGTTTATAATGAAAAAGAGAAAGCTAGCAGGGTAAATTACAAAATGTAAAAATTGAGGCAAATGGGAGCAGCAGGTGGAATGGGTGTAATTCCTGTACCTGTTGAGGAAAGCTGCTAATATATAGAGTGGAACGAGTCCATAAAAAGACATTTTGAAGTCAACAAAGCTGAAAGATGCTGGACATCTGAAGAATTTTAATATCAGACACTGAGATACAGAATTTAGAATTTGTCCAGCTTGTTTCCAGTCTTGCTTTGGTGCAGTATTTCTTCATTATGTTTCCTCTCTACATTTTCTGAATGGCAATGTATATCCTGCAACATTATATATTGGAAGTATGTAATCTGTTTTTATTAATTTTTAATTTTGATTTTACAGGGGATTACAATGAAGAGATTGCATGAATCTCAGAAGAAAATTTGAACTTTAGATTTTTAATAACTGAAACTGTGATAGACCATGGAGACTTTTGAAGTTGGACTGAATGTATTTTTGCATTATGATATGGCTACAAGCCTTTGGGGACCAAGGAATGGAAGTGGTGGTTTGAAAGAAAATGACCCCCAAAGGGAATGGCACTATTAGGAGTTGTGGCCTGTTGGGAGTAGATTTGGTTTTGTTGGTGGAAGTATGTCACTGGGGAGGTAGGCTTTGGGGTCTCATATATGCTCAATCCACACCCAGTGAAACAGTTCACTTCCTGTTACTTGTGGAATCAAGTCATTCTTTTTTTACTCTCAGCTCCTTTTTTCAGCACCATGTCTGCCCGTATGCCACTGTATCCCACCATGATGATAATAGACTACGTCTCTGAAACGATAAGCCAGACTCAATTAAATGTTCCCTTTTTGAGTTGCCATCATCATGGTGTCTCTTTGTAGCAATATAAACCCTAACCAAGTCACCTCCTAATCTTATTGACAGATAATCTCCATCCATGAGCAAGGAATGATTTCCAAGGCTAAGGGCATTTACAAGGTTTAATTAAGTTTAGAACTCTAAACTCTGAACTCCCAGGCCAGTCGAAAGTATCACCCAAATCCTCTTGTGGGATATAATGCATATCTGTAGAAAGATATCCTTAGATAGAAGCCATTGCTCTATCTTCAAATACATAAGGGACAGACAGCCTACCTTCAGTCAAGTCAAATGAGGCTCACATGCTCTTTCTGATGGGCTCCTCTTTTTGCTCAGACTACGACTGAGAGCACAGACGGGAATCTTGTGCAAGGAGATATATGGGGAGACTTTGGTTAGCAGCGATGGAACTACGCAGAAGATTTTCAAGTTCTTACAGTAAAGTGAATGTAAACAAAAGGCCAGTAAATGTTGATTGACAGTGATGAGATATTTTAGCACACCCAGCCTGCTTTCCTCAGACCTTTGAGCACCATATATTCCAAACCAATATATTCCCTTAACAGCTGTGTCTGCTTGGAGTTCACATCAAGCATCAGGAAATCCCAGAGTCCCCGGCTGCCAAAGTAGTTGAGTACTACTAAGGAAGGGAGCAGTGAGATAAAGCCCATTAGGAAGGAAGTAATATGCAATGGCTTCCCACACAGTCAAAGATTTTCCTGTCTTTTACACAGTCACTAACTGGGGGAAATCAATAAAGGGAGACTTGACTAATGCTAGAGACTCTCGGGTGTTATCAGATAAATGCAAGATATATTTGAAGGCAAACAGGAAATAAAACAACATGAAAAGAAAACCCAAAAGGACCAACTAAATGTCTACTCCACTGAATGGTTCCTGAATTATACTCTTTATATCAAGTCAGCAAATGTACGTGAAGTAGATTCCTGAGTTCTTTGAACAATTTATCAACCTGAGGAGGACAGTTATGAGAACTTATGATTTATAGCTGGTGCAAGAGGCCCAGGGACTTGCAATTGACCCCTGAAATGGGAACAGTCTGGTTTCACCTACAAGGTCTAACCTGAGTTGAATCGATAGACAAAGTTGCTATCGAGAGAGTGGAAGAATCAGCTGTAGAAAAATAAACCATTTCTACAGATAAATTTGAACTATACCATAAGCTCTAAAATAAATATTCTGTCTGTTAGTGTATGCTAGTTTGCCTGATGAGATAGAAAATCATAGAGGAGAGATGTCCTAAGATTAGTCAAATGCCAAAAGTAGTATCTTTTAACATGGGAATCTAATTTATATCTAAAAGCTGATATAATATGTACTAGTGCCTACCATGTCTAAAATGGGAATTCTCAAAAAAGGCAGACTATAAAAAGTCAAAGAAGAATGTCCACAAATTTGAGAAGATTGTTAGATCCAAGACTGTGGTCTACCTGACAGAACTGGTTTGTAGCTCTCTGTTAGACTTGACCTACTGTTGATGAAAACAAATCAATGATATTTGGCTGATATTCTCTCAGTCCACACGAAAAGCTCCATAGCTATGGAGGTAGTATTATTTTCCCTATAATTACCCCCATTTGCTCCATGGTCAGTACTGTTAAGACAACATCTGTTCTGAAGCCAAATAGTCTGGCTTCAGTCCCATCTCTGCCACCTGAACTCTACCTTTATCTCTTGGGTTGCAGTTCCTTGGTTACCAAACAGGAACTTCCCTTTTATCTTATTTGCCCCATGTCTAATATAGTGACAGTAATGATAACTCACCCACAGAAGAAGATTAAATGATGTAATGCACCTAAGATTTCTAGAATCGTCCCTAACACATGGTGAGCAATGATTATTTTTAGTATTGAGTTTTTCTTGAGTTTATGATTGCATTTCATGAGTTTTTATCAGCAAACTATGTGGTTGTGGAGTGTGCTGTGGATAAACATAGACCTGTTATCTCTACTCCATGAACACAGGCTCCTTTAGCACACAGACAGTTGAATGAACTCTTGTCCTTAAAGATTAGCTTACTAAGTACAGCTGTGTACTGCAAAGTTTCCCCGAGAGCCAATGTTGTACATGGACATGGTTCACGCAGGGCTGGATACTGCATTAAGCTTGCTTTCGACAGAAGCTCTACCACCTTCCTCCTGCTCCTCAGAACATTGTGCTCTTTGTTAGCTATGCTCCCTCCCCAACTGTTCTATGTTGAGACTGTACTTTAAAGTAACATGATCCTGGGTAGGTGAGAGGGTGGGCTCTTGTAAGGAAAGCCTGAACCCCACTAATCTAAACGTGGCTGGAGAAAGAAAATGTATTGGCATAACAATTGGAAGACAGTTAAGATACACAGTGTAATCCAGGATAGCCATATCTACTCTAATCTGTCTCCCACTGTCTTATTGTGCATTGGTATTCTTTAAGTGGGAGTGGATCCATGGCAGAGAAGCAAACAAACTATACTTCTCAAAGTTCTGTCATATTTGACCTGATGTAATCAAGTTTCAGCAGAGCAGGATGGAAGCAGAAATCTCTATAATGTGTATGGACTATGTATGCATGACCACATGTTCATATGTATGTACCTGTATGTGCAGAACATATACATGTGTGCCCTCATGTGAATGCCAGTGGTTGCAGTTGTCTGACATTGGGTATCTTCTTCCATCATCTGTCATCTAATTTTTCAAACATGATCGCACACTCAATCTGGACCTTAATCTTGGATATACAAGTAGTTCATCAAGCCCCAGGAACCTCACGTGTTTATTCAAAATATGGAGAATATTTTGTGTATAGATACTGAGAGAATTAGTGTGGAGTGGAGTGCTGAACAAGATGAATGTAAACAAAAGCTTTCATGAGGCTCAACTTAGTGCAATATTTTTTACAGAAGGAAGTATCTAATTATACTTGGGGAGCTAGAAGAGATAAAAACAAAGCAATGACAATAATTCAAACTATTCATAACATGTATTGACTCCTTCTTCAGCTCAATATGTGACTTGGCAATTAATCTCACTTTTTCGACTAAATATTGAAAAGAAGGAAGATGGAAGGGAGGCAAAGAGGAAGGGGGGAAGAGGTGAAATGTTTGTCCTTTATATTTTTACAAGTAGTGTTGGGTTTAAAGAGATGGTCAGAGCAAAGAATCATAAATTGTAAGATGTTATGCACAAGACAGGCTTTAAACCCGAAGCCACAAGGTCTCTTGGCAACCACACCTGGTCATAAGTAAACATTAACTATGATCAGGTAGGACTAGGCTGGGAGAACGTCACTCAGATTTTTTTCATTTTAAGCAGGTTTGTCAATTTGACCTAATCCTTGGGCTTTTCCTAGGACACTGAAATCCAAATCAAAAGGTATTAAATATGCATGAGACTTTTCACTTCTAAAATAGAAGTGACTATATTCTGTCTTCTGCTTATAGAAGTAAAGCAGTAGAATTGTTCAAAAAACCATTTTTTAATAAGACAATTCAGAAAAGAAAATACTGCTTGCCAGTCAAAGGTAAACATTAACATTTTTCTGTGCATTAGCTCAGAAATCTAGGCATGAAATTGCAAACACTTAAACGCCCACATTGTGTCATGCAACTATGCTAATATCGCTGCATAATTGTCTATAATATTAAAAATAGATTTAATTATTTTATTTTATGTGTATAAAATTTTCCTTTCATGTATACACACA
>JABTXL010005752.1:23123295-23143202 GCA_025134845.1 Neodon shergylaensis | reverse complement strand
AGAGAGAGAGAGAGAGAGAGAGAGAGAGAGAGAGAGAGAGAAAGAGCGCAAATGCATGCCTATGGAGATCAGAAAGGGCATAGGAGGCTCTGAATACAAGTTATAGATGGCTGTGAGATGTCATGTGGCCTTGGGAACCAAATCCAGGTTCTCTGCAAAAGCAACAAAATGTGCTTAACTATTAAGTCATCTTTCCAGGCCCCGTTGTCTGTAATATTTTCACCTAAGTGCAATAGAGCCAGCTATTCAACATCACAGACTATTCCTCTCCTCCATTATCCATTATTTATGCTATTTTATTGTATCCGATAGCTGAGAAACGGGCAAATACATTCTGTTGTTTTAAAAAGAGGTAATAAATGATCCATTATCTCTTTGGAAAAAATATAATAGTATATTGAGGCAAAACATTTGCAAGGAAAATGTATATGGGACACCAAGACATCCACCAAACACCAATGTGTGTGCTGAGCTAAGAAGTCTGACCTCACTGAATATGCTCCTCTCTTTTACACACCAAGAATGTTGAAGGAAATATCTACTTTTTGGTTGGCACAGAGTTTCCATCCTTTCGGCCAGTACCCATGACCACGCAGGGTTCCAACATGAAGAAAATAAAAAGTGTTAGACTAAGTGCCTCCAAAAAGCACCTAGTCAACAAAGAACTGGATTTCCCTTGAGGAAAAGCCTGAGCCCTGCTTCATATAGTGTAACTTTCAAAAGCATATCTTATGCTCACTAGTGAATAACTAAAAAGTATTACAGAGAGCGAGTCAATGCACAGGTTTTAGACAGCTTGTAGTGGAGGGGAGGGGAGGGCTACTGCTTAGTTCATAAACTGAAAAGCCTAATCCTGTGGGTAGCTCAGTAAAGATGATCTTATTGATATGTGCTGTACTTCGGAACCTAAGAGCACCTCTTTGGCTGGCTTCTCTCTGGGGCTGAATTGTGGAAACACTGCTGATGAGAAACACGCCCTCGTTTTCTCAACTGCATTAGCTGTTAATTAGATAATTAACTAACCCTCTGCTTGAGGTATTTTTATACTAAGTAAATTGTATAAGTGCCTCCCTCCCCCCCCCCCGACCTCTCAGAGTCTTTGAGTTAAGTCTCCTTTTTCCATCTAAATGCAATTTTGGAATGCCTAATAATTAAATAGAAAATGTTGGGCCTTTTGGTAGGCTATCTTTATGAAATGCCAATTCTTAACCATTCACTCATCTAGCTCATCTAGCTTGTAATTCTGTTCTTCTTGACTTCCGTCCCAGTCTCCCATGTTCTCATCAGTTACTGCATATGCAATGATTGTCTAATGTTGCAAGATTTCTAGGAAGATCCACATTAATTTCATCCTCCAGACCCTGTCTCCAATTCCAGCTCATCAAAGTAACTTAATGGCTATTTCCTGATCTGAAATAGTATCCTGAAGTGTATACCCTATAAAAACAAGGTTCCTTATGCTAACAGCATTGCATTAAATAGACACACAAGTTTAGCAATTAAAATAATTAGAAAACAATTGAATACTTTTGGTTTCTCTAAAAAGTAATAATAGCCAAGTCTCTTGCCAACCCTAAAATGGCTCCCTTAATTAAGATATCTTCTTCCCTACTCCTATATCAGCCCTTCCTCCATCTCAACCCTCCCACTCCCCCAAGCTCTCCCCAATCCTTCCCTTCTCCCTTCTTTCTCCACCTCTCCCCTTCTCCCCATCCCCATGCTCCCAACTTTTGCTTTGCGATCTTGTCTGCTTCCAATTTCTAGGAGGATCTATATATGTTTTTTAGGGGGTTCACCTAATTATTTGGCTTCTCTAGGCTTGGCTCTAGAGGGGAACCCATGTGTCCACGGGGATGTCCCCAGCTAAGTCCTTGGACAGCAGAGGAGAAGGTGCCTGAACTGGCCTTATCCCATAGTCACACTGATGAATATCTCAAATATCACCATAAAACCTTCCTCCGGTGATGAATGGAGATAGAGACAGAGACCCATATCATAACGCTGGACTGAGCTCTTAAGGTCCAGTTGAAGAGCGGAAGGAGGGAGAAGATGAACAAGGAAGTCAGGACAGGGAGGGGTTGGTCCACCCACTGAGACAGTGTGCCTGATCTAAGGAGCTCACCAAATCCAGCTACTGGGACTGAATGAGCATTTGATGAAACCGGACTCTCTGACAATGGGGGCTGACTGAGAAGCCATTGGTAATGGCACTGAGACTTGTTTCTACTGCATGTACTGGCTTTTTGGGAGCCTAGTCTCTTTGGATGCACACCTTCCTAGGCCTGGATGGATGGGGAGGGCCTTGAACTTCCCACAGGGCAGCGCACCCTGCCCTCCCTTAAGACTGGAGTGGGAGGGAGGAGGATGAGTGGGGGAGTGGGAGGGGAATGGGGGGAGGGGAGGAAATAAAAATTTTTGAATGGAAAAATTAAATAAAATAATAATAATAGCAAGAGATTTCACAATGTATATCATAGTAAAATGACCTAAAAAGACTTTTCAGTTACTTTATCATTTTAAAATTTTCCAAAATTCTTTGTACATAACCCACAACTCTGTAATTATTCTTCACTCTCATCTTCAGGTTCCTTTTCCCTCTTGCATTTTATATGGTGCTCTGTCCTCTCCACTGTAAACAAACGTGTTTTGGCTTTTCCTGACCTGCAGTCATAGGAAAACTTATATACAATAAATGTAAAACATAATTGTTTTAAATTACGGGGAAATGGCCTGTAGATACCCATGACTATTATTTCTGCTGTTATAATATGAAGATCAACATAGAAAAGGAGAGCATAGTGGAAAGAGGTATAAATATTGGACACTATAAAACCTGAGGCTTAATTTGAGGGATAGCACTTAAAATTCTTGTGGTTTTAGCTAGGAAGTGGAATCAATCTAGATGTCCAGCAACTGATGAAAGATTAATGAAAATGTAAGGTATATGTGCACTGGAATTTTCTTCAGCTGTAGAGAAAAATTAAATTAGGAAAGCTGAAGGTAGATGGACGAAAGTGGGAGGATGTATAGTGAGTGAGGTCACCCAGGCTCAGAGAGCTAATGCTTCACAAACTCTCTTTTATTTTGTCTATATAACTTGAAGTATATTGGGAAGCCAGGAATTTGAAATAGGACCATTGCTGGGGCATAAATGGAAGATGATAACAGAGTATAGGTAAAATGAAGGGAGGGGGATAGAGAGTAGAAGGTTTAAGCAGAAAGAGTAGCAAAGGAATGAGGAAAGGAATATGGTAGAGGACAGCTTCCAAAAATGGTGAGTGAAAAAACATATATAATCTTATTATCATGTAAACAAACTAACGTGGTGAATATAACAGAATTTATGTGAAATGAAAGGAGGTGAGAATACTAGGGATGGATGATTTAAATGGGAATGGGGCAGATGAATGGGAGAGAGAAAGGGACAGACACTGTTAGCCACAACTAAAGATGTATGGAAAGGTCTTAAGGAATCTCACTAATTTTCAGCTACTTATGCATGGGTGGACAATGCTATTTGCAGAAAACACAGGTTATTAAATGAAAATCTCAGTGCCAGCATGGGATACCTCTTTATAACTAGAAGACTAGACTGGACTTCCAGAAAATCTGGAAGGCTATTGCTATTGTTCTTGTTTGCCCTCCAAAATTAGGGAGCAAGTTCCTATTGCTGAAGACAGCACATGCTTTGATTGCAAAACATACAGAAGTTCATCTTTACGTGGCCTAAAACTTCTTTACACATGGCAAGTGTTCCTAGTTTCCCAAGCCACTTATTCATTCAGCTCGGGGAGAAATGGTTTTTACCAGCACTGGATCTTGCATGTTGCAATGCTAACCTGCCAATCAATGTTTGCCCATGGATACAATGGTGACATGATTGTGAAGGGATCAGCCAAATCCTTTGTTGATTGTATTTAGTCCTGCTCCACAGGATGGAATTCATACTTGGAACTGAAAACTTGTTCAAGCAAAGCGAAGGTGGCACATGCCTTTAATCCCAGCAACTGGGAGTGAGAAGCAGGCAAATCTCTGTGAATTTGAGGTCAGCCTGATCTACAGAGTGAGATCCAGGACAGGCTCCAAAGCTACACAGAGAAACCCTGTCTCTAAAACCAAGAGAGAGAGAGAGAGAGAGAGAAGTAAAGCAATCTTATTCCAGAGCCCATAGCAGAGCAGACCGCAGGCCCTAGGGTGAAAACTCCATTCAGCCACCTTCTAAACATTTATATTAATAAATACTTGCTGTTCTTGTGAACTCGGCCAGAGAATCTTCTTTTTGCTCGTGGTAATAGTTTGTGCAGAGAATCATACACAATCCAAGTGTTGAGAAAAAAATGATTTTGAGTGCATAGTCATAGATGGGGCATCCAGATCAAGCTCCCCATGCCAAGGTCTGAGGAGCACTGGGGAAGAGGGGACAGAACAAGATCTCTTGAGTAAATTGGGAGTATGGGGACCATGGGAGAGGGCTGAAGGGGAGGGGAGAGAGAGGAAGGGGAACAGAGCAAAATGTATAACTCAATGAAGTCAATAAAAAACATTTATCTGCTGTCTCTAAAAAAAAAGAGCCAGAGAAAGGGAAAAGGTATTGTAAACTGCTATCTTTTGAATAGGACACCACTGTTGCACTGATGAAGACACAGCAGCTGGGATTATGTACACAAAATCTGTGCAAGAGCCGACCAAAGACTACAAACTCATGGAGATTGAACAATGTTCGACTGAATCATCAATGGGTAAAGAAAGAAGTAAGAAAGGAATTAAAGACTCCCTAGAATTCAATGAAAAGAATAAAACATTAAGAAAATATTTTGTGGCTTTAAATAAGATTACCTGCATGAGCATGAGAGGGAGGTTATTTACTAGAGTATGGGCAACTTATCAGTGGTCCCACCTCTAAGAGAGTAGAAAGGGATGAGAAGAACTAAAATTCATCATCCCATTGACTTCAGTCAGAGCAACAAACCTTATATTCTTATGTTGTCTACATATCCTGGGACCATGTATATATACAACTCCATAACTTTCATCTTAAATATAAACTAATAATTATTTATTGGTGCCTCATCTCCCTCCACTTGGTGGGGAATTCATTATTCTAGCATCAATGTGACTCTATGTAGTTACCATCAAGTCCAGTCCCTGACATATGATCAATGCTCAGCATGTAGTTATTATATGATTCTGTGGCTGATTAGTTTAAACAAATAAACAAACAAACAAACCAGCAATATTCTTCATCCCTTTGCATGTTCATTTTGATACTGCCACTGTTGAGAACTTTACTTAGGAAGGATTAGTAAGTACAGAAAAAATCATGTCCTGTAACTTCTGAGGCTTGAGCAGAATATAGCCACCAAACATGAGGATATTATACAGGTCCTGTAGAGATCAAGTTGGGAAGAAGGAATTGACTGCTCCAGACCAGCAAACAACATCAACTTCCTAACTATGTGAGTAAAACAACTAGAAAGAAGGCATGCAAAATAGCAAGAGTTTCCCAAGTTGGTGACAGTGTATTTTTTCATGATTGTTCAACATTTCTAATCACCTTTCAAGAGAACCAGTGCCGTCTCCTGCTGCACTGATTTTTATAACATGAATGAACAATAAACAGATGTAGAAAAAAGAGGCAATCTCTAGGGAGAACGGATTTAAATCTGTTGCTAACCCTTTAAAAAAAATAGGAGTTCCTTAAATTCCTTAAACAGTAACTTCTTTAGTTACAGCGACAACCTATTCTGTCTGTAACACATGGGGAACTGGACGTAAGTCCACTGAGACTCATGAGGAAAAGGAACCCAGGTGAGCAAAGGGGTTATGCCATTTTTTGTCCATATGAAGTGAAGTCCTTTGCCTTCTGATATGAGGTTCATATCTTCCATCAGCATTCAAAAAGCTGTGGTGTGCTAACTTATTTCTTTCTATGTAGGGAAAATATCTCAGTCCCTTTGCAGTTAAGGATGCAGCTAGAATCGTGAGCAGAGTTACCAATGTTGACTTAAGCCATCAAATCTGGGAAGAGTTCAGAGAGCAACCGGTGGGAATACTATATGCCATGTGAGATAGAGGACATAATTTCATCTCCCTAAGCCTCATTTTAAATGGGTTTTAAATTTATCAGGAAGTTTACTCATGAAAATGGAGTACAATCATATATGAGATGAATTTATAAATTTTTTAGATTCTTAAGTTAGATAGCCTGGCTTCCATACTTCAGTCTGTCAATCATCAGCAGTATATTAAAGATATTATTTGATCTTCTTATGTTTGAATGTTGTCCCTTCAAAATTAAAGTATTGAAATTTAATGACCAATAAGATGTTACTAAGAAGTGGGACTTACAAGATATAGACAGATCAAGAGGGCTTCTCATCTCAAGAATGAAATTAAGGCCTTTCTAAAAGAGACTTCATAATGTTACCCATATGAATAAAATAAAAGTTTTCAGAACTTTCCAGTTCATATTGGATAACCCTTAGTGTGTTCTTCTCTGGGGAAAACTATGTCTCCAACTCTCAGCATTTATTAGCTGCCTGTAATTCTTCATATATGGTCGAGGCTTTGTGGCCTTTCCCATCACCCACTTTTGCATGTCAATTGGTGTTGCTCTTGTGTAGCTCATAGTTAGGCAGAATATATATATATATATATGTGTGTGGGTACACACACACACACACGAAGGGAGAGAGAGAGAGAGAGAGAGAGAGAGAGAGAGAGAGAGAGAGAGAGAAAGAGGACGTAATGAAAATAAGAGATCATAAATTTGAAAAAAATTTAAAAGGATATTTGGAAGGGTATGGAGGCAGGAAAGAG
Source organism: Neodon shergylaensis (assembly GCA_025134845.1). NCBI lineage: Eukaryota > Metazoa > Chordata > Mammalia > Rodentia > Cricetidae > Neodon > Neodon shergylaensis. The sequence goes on along the minus strand of JABTXL010005752.1, from coordinate 23,136,383 downwards.
AAAAATCTGTAATTAAAATTAAAAAAAAAGTAAAAGGGGGGACTTTATGTAGCCTTCTACTTTTCTCCATGTAATGGTGTAGTGCCCCAACCCTCTAAAGGACATCACAACAAGATATCCTCACCAGACAACTGAATGAACCAACACCTTGACCCTGATCTTCTCATTCTCCAGAAGTGTGAGAAATAATTTTGTTTATAAATTTCATGCTCTTGGGTATTTCTCCATAAAAACATAAAATAGAGGAAGAATTCCACTTAATTTTTTTCTGATTACATTTCTAAAAAATAAAGTAAATACTTCTATGAATTTTATATGAAAAGCAAATGAGTTAATATACATAATTGATTAGAACTATTTCTATACATATAGTAATTACTCTATGCCATCACATCCTCATGAGCATCACCACTGCTGTTATCATCTTCAGATCAAGACTTTCTAAAGGGCTTGGAATATGAGTTGGGTCAGTCTGGATTGGTCCTTCTTAAAATGCCCAGTGAAAGCTGAAGATCATGCCCTTGAGAGAACACATCTTGTAGCACACTCATCAGACAACTTTAGCATTCATTTTGTTTATTACTCAAGGCAGTCTACATTATTCTACCATAACAAACAAGATCTAAGAAAGAAAAGCTAAATGTCAAAGGAGTATTTCTCATTTCATATGTCTATGGTGAATCAGAAGATTATTGTTGCTGAGTTTCCTGGAGTCTCCTGGTCAATGAGCTTTGAAATTTTCTGTTTGCATTAGTAAAGAAAAGAGAGAATTCTGGAGGATTTAAAGACTATAACATAATATGTATCTTTGACTGACAACTATTTCTATTCACAACTCACATTGTAGAATTTGTCACACGATTCTACCCATCATGATAAAGTTAAAAACTAAACTACCATGTATGCTATTCTAACCTTTTTTCTGCTGTTGGAATAAAAGAACCTGATCAAAATAAACTTGAGAAAATGGTTTGTTCAATGTTATAGGTTACAGTTCATCTATAAGGGAAGTCAAGGAAGAACACACTCACAGCTAACAAATTTCAGCAGAAACCATGAAGGAATGCTACTTGATGACTTATTCAGTGACTATCTTCCCAAGGAATGGTGTCATTCACAGTGGGCATTACCCTTCTGTATCAATTATCAAGCAAGACAGACAGATGCACAAGCTAATCTCATCAATTCCTCCCTTGAGGCTCTACTTTCAGATTGCTCTAGGCTGTGTCAAACTGACAAGGATGATCAAGAAATGCTCAGAATGAAAAATCCAGAAACACTGAATAAATTAGTCAGCTTTGTATGAAATAATATTGTTCAATAAACCATTATAACATTCTGAGGACTATGATAATTATTTCATTTTTCTTGACTCTGTTCGTCACTTGTGGTTTGGCTGATCTAAGCTAGGTTAAATATGCTTGATTACAAGGTCATTTTAGGTCTAAGTCAGCTTCATGGATCTCTCATTACCCATACAGGAACAAACTATAACAAAGTAAAGTTGTAGACTTACTTGTGTTATTTGCTTATGTTACATGTATAAAAAGCTCATTATCTAAATCAACACTAATAGGAGAAGACTAGACACTCTTTCAAGACAGTATAGAAATGGAGAAATATTTGATGAACATGATATACCTTATAGAATTGTTTGTGTGAAAAGAACGTCTGAAGCTTAGATTCACGTGCTAATAACTTGAGTATTCTTAGAACAAAACCCATGAGAGAGGCAGAAAGCAGGTTTGAGAGAAAAAAAAAACAACTATGGTGTTTTAAAGAAAAGTTTTAAGATTATAGCATAATAATGCTCGAAGCTTTGCTGGTAACAATTTGAGGATGAATTTGGACTTCTTTACTGCTGATGTAACCAGTCATATGAGTCAGAGATACCTCTGAGAAGATGGTATATAGCTAGGTGAGGCCTTTTCCTTAGGCTAAGAGAAATTGCTAGGATACAGGGAGACTCAACTCTGAGTCATAAACAGGGGACTTCTATGAAGATGATGAGGTAAAGAGATACATCTTTCTCATCATGGGAATGCCTGGGGCACCAGGGGACATAGCTGTGAATCACACATAGAGAACATTCTAAGAAGTTGCTTAGGTAAAGAGATGTGTATCTCTTATGAACATGAAATCAGTAATATCATCTATTTATTAAACAGCTACCTAACATCCTCTACTTATAAAAGAACTACTGAATTTATTTATGCATTTTAATTAGTTTTCAATAAAGCTCTGGATGTTATGCTATGTATTTAGGTTATAGAAACAATGAAGTTTCTGTTTGTTTTTCTGGAGTATCAAATAAGTTACATCAATTAAGATTCAGGAAATCAGTGGGATGAAAGTACACTCAGGGGGAGCTATAGAATCAAAAGAAGTGCTTCGTTTTATATGTGACTGTGCTACTTTGATTTAGTTCTGAAACAAAGTAAACTAAAGAAATTTTTCTAGAAAAGGTGACTCACAATTTTTGAACAAAAAATGAGAAAACTTCAGTCCAGTAGTAAAAAAGGAAAGAAGGAAGGAAGGAAGAAAGGAAGGAAGGAAGGAAGGAAGGAAGGAAGGAAGGAAGGAAGGAAAGAACATGCAAGAAAGAGGTACCTATGAGTAGTAATATATAAAAGTCTGAGAGACTGTTCCATCTGAACTAGTGAGAGGAAAGACATTTAAGCAGTGATGGCAAGATGGTAGATCATGCTCACGTCCTAGGGAATCAATAGAACTGAAACTTGAAAGACGTAAAGTACTCACTGAATTTATTCTTGTTCCTATGACTAATACATGGAAATGATACACAACTCTTCAATTAATTCATGAATCATTTCATACAATCATACATGAATTATTTACTTTTTTTGGAACTGAATTCCCTCCCCGTTCAATGTTCATTATTTTTTCAGTCTAAATTTTCTTTCAGTACTTGAACATACTTAAACCAATCCAGTTACATCAACTTCTTCATTGTCAACATTTGTAATCATTGTTAATTAACATTCAGCTTTAGGTTTACAAGTCTATCAGAGAAGAATTATTGGCTATATGTTCATTTTGTAAGTTGAAAAATGAGGTTCAGGGAAGTTTTATGTCTCAAAGACACATATGTAATTTACAGAGGAAAGTGAGATGTATGGACAGGTCTGTCTGATTTCATGGATATTCATAAGAGACAAGACAGGAAAACTCATACTCATGTTTGGCATGGGTCAACAACGGGCCCATAGATGCACTCAAAATGATGTAGTTGACTTGCAACTGAGGAGCTATATTATGAAGAATGGGTGGGGGAATAATTTATTATCAATTTTTGGGTGTTGTTTGGAAAGGCAGATACTATATCACTTACAGTGACCCTTGATGAATGAGTACATTGTCATGAAAAGGAGAAAAAGAGAAATCTTCTACTGGATAGCAAGGTTGGATTAATAGATAGCACAAAGGAACACAAAGAGCATTTCTGAAGAGACTTGATGCAAAGAAATGGAATAATGAGATCATAGACCTCAAGGAATTAAATGTCAGTTCCCCTGAATATTTCAAAGATAGACACCCATATCTAGCATACAGAGAGTGTTCTTTCATCTTTTAATTTGTCTGGTTTTCTATATGCTAGTCAGGCATTTATGACTGATATGTGTTAGGTGGATGATAGAAAAACAGATAAATAAAGACATATATAGGTATATAAGTGGATATAAGTAGATAGGCAGGCATGTATATATTCATTTCTGTAAATAAAAAGATTTGAAGGGAAAAAGCAATTTTACAGTTACAGATTTGAAATGATGTTTTACAAAGTGAAGTAATTTAAAATATAAGACTCTTCATTTCTCTAGAGGATATAGTAAAGGCCCTAAATCATGGACTACATTACTGATGCTGTATATATCTTATATCTTAAAAAATGAACTTGCGTCACTTAATGAACTACTGCTTTAATATTCCATTTGATTCTCAAGAGCAATATGTTGCTATGGAAACCTAAGTCTGTCTAGTCATTAACGCCTTATTTTCCCCACACAGGAATCTGAGTCTAATGTTATTCCCTCAGCAAGAATTAAATTAGCAATTATTCACCTGAAAATAACATCAGTGAGATCTAAGAAAACACACAGAACTAATGATGTGTTAAGTTCACATAAATTATTCTTAAATTATGATGAGGTCTTGTGAACTTGATATATTTCACACACACGTTGGATGCTTGAGGATAGGTGAGGAAAACAGATTTACCTGTGTTGGCTCACAGCACATTTGCCCTATGTAGTTTTCTAATTCTGTTTTAGCAGCACAAAGTTTCTGTTCTGCAAGTCCCCTTATATGGATCTCTCCTGTCGATTAATTTTCTCCCTGGGGCACATATTTGATACCTTGACCACTGCTGTTCTGTTCTCTCTTCTCCTGTAACTTGAATATCATCTAGAAAACAACTCTTGATTCATTTATACATCTTTAAAATTCCTATTATTATTGTATTAGTAGTATTATTAGTATTACTATTAATGGTTTAATTCTTCGAGAATGATGTACATATTTTTTTCTTGTACTGTTCTTTTTGTTAAATTTTTTTTTACTTTATTTTACATTCTAACCAGAATACTCCCTCCTACTCTTTCTCTTACTCCCTCCCATCCAGCTCAGCCCATATCCACTAGGTCAAGATCATGATAGAGAAATCTACAGACAGCTGAACCAAGCTCGTGGAAACTCGTGAACTCTAGACCAACAGTTGTGGAGCCTCCATGGGACCAAACTAGGCCCCCATATGTGAGAGACAGTGGTGAAGCTTGGATTATCTGAGGGACTTGTTATCTATATAGGACCAGGATCTATCCCTGGTGCATGAGTTAGCTTGTTGAAGTCCACTCCCTATGATGGGATGTCATGCTCAGCCTTAATTCAGGGAAGTCCTGCCCCAAGACCAGTTTAGGTTGCCAAAATAGTTTTGGATGTGCAGCCTTCCACTAAAGTGTGTAGACTTGCATCTTTATCTTACAGGAGCTATATCTTACAGAAAACTGACTCTTTTTCTACCAGCAAAAAACAAGATGACAATAGCTCCTGGCATAGGTCTGGAATGTCATGTCAATCTTTATTTTCCATTCAGGGATTGGTCTGTCTTGAACCTTCACAGATGTTGTGCATGCTGTCACAACTGCTGTGACTTCAAATGCAAAGTTACCTTGCTATGTCCAGAAGATATTTTATTTTTGCTTCTAGCCATTTACCAGCTCTGGTTCTTACACTTTTCCAGATCCTACAATTATTGCTGAGACTTGGGATGAAGGGGTGCAATATGTATGTTCCATTTAGGGCTGAACATTCTGTACTCATATCTCCTGCCCCTTGGATAATTACGAGTCTCTGTGTTGATCTATTATGAATAGAAGCTTCTCTGATGAAAGTTCAGAGATGCTTTAATCTATGAGTATAATGGTAAGTCATTAGGAGTTGGTTTGATAGTGTCCATTTAGCAGAATAATAATAGTAGATTCTCTCACGGGGTCTACAACCTGTCTAACTACTGTTCCTTGTGCAATAATGGTATCAGGTATGAGCTTCATCTGGTGGACTGGATTTATATCCAAGCAGAAAGTTGTTGGTTATAACCATAGCGTTCATGCAACTACTGAATCATTGAGCATGTCATGCCTGGGCAATCATTATCATAGCACACAGGGTTCTTAAAATAAGTCTAACCAAAAAAGTAAGAGAATTGTATGGACTTCAGATTCTTAGGACATGTTCTGACTTTTTGGAGTAGATACTGCTTTGATCTCTAAATAATATTTTCTTGACTGCCTTAGCTTTTCCACCGAAAGGATCTCATTTGCTTATAAGCTGGAGTAATTCAGAAATGTAGGACAATACGAGACTTGGAGAGACTGCACATGACTAATGTGCCAGTTCTCTGCCCTACATCACTGATCAGAATGTGTTTTATCTTTTTCCTGCAACAATGCCACTTCTCATTTATACTGAATTCCCAGTATCACCTCAAGTAAACTGAAAGCACCAAAATCTTCGATAATTTTGACTCTTCTTTAAAGAAACCTCAAGTTAGCTCTCATGGTTGCGATGTTGACCTAAACACAGAAAATTTTAGTTTCTGTTCCTATAGCTTTACCTCGAGTGTAATACAAATTGATTGGGAATAGTGGAAGGTGATCTACCAACACTACAGCTACTCATACTATACATTGTGACTTCTGCTTCCAAATACTGCATATTCATCTTGATAGTTTTCCTTTCCATGGTTCAAAGGTACAGCTTTGCCAAAGTCTAAGGATAAAGTTAAAAATAAAACTTTTCTAATAAATTTAAACTATATAGAAAGTGCTTCTTTCCCTTGCAATCAAGAATTCGAACTCAAATCACCCCATCTCTTGATTCAGACAACATATTTTAAATCCTAATATGAACCCTGGAACTTCAAATGTGCTTCTGGATTTAGAACTAAAGAAGAATTTTTCCATTAGACTATGATCTTAGCCTTTGTGGCACAAGATTCCCTTTCTCTGAATATGAGTGGAGAATACTTTGTTCTTCAAGCCGTAGTAAATGAAGATGGAGGAGTGGATATCATGACACAGAACAACACAGGATATCCAAGAGGAGTCCCAGTGAGGGCCCAGCTTTGACAGTGTAACAGAAACCAGAGGTCTCAAGCCAGACCAGTGACTCTATGCAATGAACACTTGCACATAAAGATGCATGAACAAAAGGGTTTACTGCATGACTCAATGTGTCAAACTTCAAGTTTCATGATGAGATTTTTCTCTTAAATTTTATTTTCTTGGGGGGTGGAGGCATTGTAAGGGCAGAGGGTGGGCAGGAGGAATGGGAAAATAAATAGTAGCGAGATGCATAATATAAAGAAAAGGAATAAATAAAAAGTTAAATTATTTGTACTGATGATATTTTCAAATCCTTTCTTCTCTGTATGTTGAAGTGCACAAAACGTCATGGTTAACTATGGACACCCTGCCATGCAGCTGAACTCCAGAACATGCTGCTTCTAACTGTAACTCTTTCCTGTTGATCACTCAGCCATCCTCTCCCCTCCCCAAAACACTACCTCAGGATTCTTTCAGCATCATTTACAAGCTAAGAGTATCTAAATCCTAAGAATGAATAGGTAACGGGTGGTTCAGATAGAAACTGGCATCTCTAACATGCTGAGCTCTGACAAGCTTGAATTACTGCACAACTGTGCTGGACTTCCTTTCTCTTGAAGAAGGAAACAATCCATACTAGGATCTATCTGAGATCCGTCAGTAGTCCTTCAGGCATCCAAGAGCCCTTGAGAAATTCCTGTGCTCCCTGTAGCCAAGGCAACTGTTCTCCTCAGTTCTTGGTTCTTACTTATCTAGGGAGCTTTTGGAGTTATTTGCAGTAAAGCACATTCATTTCATGTAGGCCACTCTTAATGACTAAAATAACCAGTGCACAAATGGTGAGCCCAATTACTTTATGCATTTAATGCCTCTAACAACCACTTAAAGCTGTAATTGTTGCCTGACTCTTATGGTGATTGGGAAAAAAAACCTATCAGACTGAATCCTTATGAGGTTGTTGCTAATTTGCTAGTTGGAAATGCTTAACTTTCTCATCCATACGTATCACCATTTATGTAACACTGCTATGTTTTCTAATCCAAGAATCGCAACCTTAGGAGACTGCTGTTAAAATTGAAAATACACAGCACGGTGTGTGAGAAAGTCTTTAAAAGTCTATTCTCCAGCCATTCTTGTAACTTTGCACATTACTGTGACCACATGTCTGACAAGAAGGAAGTTAAGTGGGGAAGGATTTTTAGTTCATTTCGTAGTTTGAAAGTATGAGCCACCAATGTGTGGAAGAAGTGGTGGTAGGGGATGGCTGCTGGCTGTGGTGGCTGGATCATAAGGCGGTTCACGCATATCTCAGTCAACCAGAAAGCAGAGAGAGCTGAAAGTAGGTATTCAGATGGGGGTTTTTCTTGTGCTTTTTTCTTTAAGTCTAAGTCTCACAAGCACAGAATAATGCTTCCATATCTCGGACACATCTTTAGTTAATATTCTCTAGAAATATAGTCAGAAAAAAAAAACAAAATACCCACCAATGCTGCAGGCATTTTTTAATTCAATCAAATTTACAATAGAAAGTGACCACCATGCCATGCATTCATGGTGGTTTGAATGAGAGTGATCCCGACAGGCTCATACATTTGAATGCTTAGTACCCAGTAGGTGGAGCTGTTCAGAAAGGATTAGGAAGTATGGACTTGTTGGAGCAGGTGGGTCACTGTGGTTGGCGGGGCTTTGAGGTTTCAAATCCCATGCTATTCCCTGTCTTCTCTCCTCTCTGCTTGTTGCCTGTGAACAATATGCAATCACTCAGCTACTACCCCAGTACCATCCCTGCCTGTATACTTCTTTGAGGCATAGTATATAGGTGCTAAAATTACAAGCTAGCAAAGGGTCACATATCTTATTCGATATCAATGTGAGGGGAAAGAAACATTTATTGTGGATCAAGAGAGAATGCCAGATGATAACCAAGCAATAACTATTAGAATCTCTGAGAAAATAAACTGGGAGTAGGTGACAAGAAACTGTTCCTTTAGTTAACTTCCGAAGGGCACTGGGTTTTTAGTTCTAAAGATAGAAAACAGCATTTAGAATGTGTGTGTGTGTGTGAGAGAGAGAGAGAGAGAGACAGACAGACAGACAGACAGACAGAGACAGAGACAGAGAGAGAGACAGAGAGAGAGCGAGCGAGAGAGAGAGAGAGAGACTTAGGTAGTCACATGGACAAAGGGGAGAGTGGAGATTAGAAGGGAAATGCAGAGACTCCTTCACAAGGGATTGGTAGTTACGAACAATACAAACGAGAGTACATGAAGCATTTGTCTTTTTCGTTTTCTATTGCCTCATTAAGTGTATGTCTTGTTTCACCCACTTACCTATAATTTCATTTTTTATGGATAAATAGAATTCTGTGTGTCTATGTATCATTTTCATCATCAGTTCATCAGCTGAAGGGCATTTAGATTTTTTCACTTCCTGTCTATTATAAATAAAACAGAAGTGAACATTGCTGAGCTAGCACCTGTGAAGCAGGATATCAGATCCTCCAGGAACATGCCAAGGAGTGGTTTCATTGGGTCATATGACAGATCTACTTTTAGAATTTTAGAGAAGTCTTCACACTAACTTTGAGAGTGTCTGCACCAGTTTGGAATCCCGCCAAGAGTAAATGATGGTTCTCCTTTCCTCACATCATCACCAGCATTTATTGTCAGCTGTTGTCTGGATCTTAGCCACTCTGAAGTAAGATACAACCTCAAAGTGGTTTTAATTTTCATTTCTCTGCTGCTAAGGAGGCTGCACACTGTTTTTTTATGTATTTCTTAGCAATTTGTAATTTGTTCCTTTGAGAACTCTCTGTTCAGATCCATAGTCCACTTTTTAATTAGGTCATTTGTTTTCTCGACTCTTTGTTTTCCGAGTATATATTCTAAATATTAATCCTCTGTCAGATGTGTAGTTGGCAAAGATTCCATCCCACTCTGTGGGCTTCCTCTTCAAGCTGTTGATTATTTTCTTAGCCGAACAGAGCTTTTTGGTTTTATGAGGTCCCGTTTGTCAATTGTTGGCCTTAATTCCTGCATTCTAAGTACCAATCCTAACATTCAAAGATGAGTGTGGTTCTCATCCCTCATCAAAAATGTTTCTTATTAAAGCAGGCAGACACCATCACAGAAATCCAACTCAAGTAAAAATGCAGAGAGAAACTGAGGGGACCCATCTCCAATGGACACATCTGCAAAACAATCCCTGTGTCTAAAGCTCAGGGTATACTACAGAAGAAAGAGTGGAAGAATTTTAAGAATGAGAGGATCAGATGTCTAGAGAGAGATAGGGTCTTCTACAAGTGACATTGAATTATACCCACTGGATCTTAACAATATGGTTACCTAAACAAGACCTGCATAATGGTGTCACCAACTGACATGCAAACACTGATATAAGAAATCTAGTTGAAGAGATATAGTCAATTAATGGCTGTTAAGAGATGGAGAATTAGTATTCTCCAGGGATGAGGCTCCTGATATGTTATATTATCTGTCCCAAATACTAATCTCTAAACATTCATACATATGAGTAGCACTAAATTGACTCACCAAGTTATGTGTGTTTGTGTGTGTGTGCATGTATGTATGTGTATACATGTGTGTGTATATAACTTACAATTAAATAAAGGCCATGAAGTTGAGAGGGCATGGGCAGCCATGGATAGAGTTTGGGGTGGGAGAGTGTGGAGCATAAATGACTTAAGATACAGTGCTTGTGTATAAAGTTCTTAGAAAATAGTAAAATATATGTTTTTAGAAAACATGTTGAAGGTAAAATATACTATATATAAGGTAAAGTATACTATAGGAACAAACATCACATTGAGACAAAAACAGACACACACAAAAAAACATAGAATAGAATAGCAAATCTAGAAATAAATCCACCTGGTTGCAGTCACATGATTTTTTTTTTTTGGCAGATGTGCCAAAAAGGTGCACCAGAGAAAAGATAGTGTTAACAAATGATGCTTGGAAAACTAGCTATCTGCATGTAGGGGAATAAAGCTAGGTCCTTATCATCTCTCCCCCTTACAAAAGTCAACTCAAAATGTGTCAAAGACCTTACTGTATACATTGAAGCTGTTAAATGAAAGCTCTTCATGATGTAGGCAGAAGCACGTGGTGTGTATTCACAATCCCAGTGATAGAGAAGCAGAGACAAGAGGATTCCTGGTGCTCACTAGCCAGCCAGTCTAGCTGAATTGGAAATCTTCAGCCTGATGAGAAACTGTCTCTCAAAAATAAAGAGAATGGTACATGAAGAGGAACAAGATTTGTTTTTGTCATCTGGCCTCTATACTACGTGCACAAATTTTTATATGCAACCACACATATATACATATAGCTATACACACACACATACACACAATACAAAGCTTCTACACAGCAAAAGAAGCAATGAACAGGATAAAGAGACTATAGATGAAAATGTCTTTATAAGCCCATCACTGTGTGTAATGAATACACAACAGCAAAACAAGCAACAAAATGTTGATTTTTGTCCATAAAACTAGAAGCTTCTTCACCCACATCAGTCAATCACTCAACCTGTACAGCAAAAGGAGTCATTTCAAATGCTAAATAGAGGTTGGAATCACACTGCCTGGTGCTGAAACATAGGCAGACACCACAACAGCCTCTTCTTCCCTACAAATTTTTTGCATTCTCAGTGAATTATAGGGGCTCTTGGGCACCTGTCTCCTCTTGAGGATCTGAGCTCCTATTTAAGGCAGTGGATGGTAATATCAAAACAAGAGCAGTGAGCCACTTGTGATAATTAGCTTGAAGTATGTGTGATGTGCATATTCTTAATGGTGAATTTCCTAAGAACTACATAGCCTAGAATTGCATCTTTTATTGAAAATTGTACACTTGTGTTCAGTGTGTCTTATCCATATGCATCTCCCAGTCCCTTCCTCTAGCCATGGTCTTCAACATACCTCCCACCTCAAGTCAAACTTTATTTCCCTTTATTTTTAAAAATCCACTAAGTCTAATTAGCACTGTCTATATGAACATATGTATAAGATCGTCAACTGAGCGCTGGGGTATATGTAGCCACCTATCAATGGCTGCTCTCTCCCCAACTTTGAGGTGTGATTTTTCAACCCTAAAGACTATATGAAACATAAGTGCACCCAGCATTTCTTCATTATCTGTCTATCCTTGGGGGTGGGTGTTGTAAGAGGTCACTTGTTTGTTCCTGGCTGCTCAGCCCTGAAATAATCACACAGAAACCATATTATTTTCCAATAATAAGTACTGTTTGGCCAATACTTTAAACATATTTCTGGCTCTAACTCATATCTTAAATTAACCCATCTCCATTAATCTGTGTATTGCCACAAGACTGTGGCTTACCAGATAAAGTTTCAGTGTCTGTCTCCAGTGGGGCTACATGGCTTCTCCTGACTCCACCTTCTTTCTTCCAGCATTCAGTTTAGTTTTTTCCACCTTGCTCTGCTCTACCCTATCATAGGCTCAAAACAGCCTCTTTATTAACCAATGGTATTCACAGCATGCAGAGATGAATCCCACATCATGTGGGGGTAGGGGTGCTCTTGTTTGCATCTATAAACTGATGAGACAACTTGGGTAATAAAAAGAAAATGTAAAAGAATTGGATGTTCCCAGAATCTAACTAGATTGAAAGAAAGGATGATTCAGACAACATTCAAGAGAAAATCAGTTAAACATTTCAAAAACAAATCCTTAAAAAAACCAATAATCATTTCAATACATACATTGATTTGAGTTAATTTGCAGCTTGCAATTGCTTATATTTGTTCACACTGCACAGCTAAAATCTTAATACTGAGAGAGACAGTATTTACATTGTAGTTTCTCCACTGCACAGTGTCAGCAGAGGACAGGTGAAGGGTCAGCAGCTCCGGGGCTCCAGCAGACAGCACCATCTGTGTGATCTTCCTGGACTCAGGAAGCACAGACTGCTAGGATACAGGTTGACCAGACGTGGAATGGAAACCACATTATAACCCTGTCCATCTGCTATCTGCAACCTCATGCATCACTCATATCCAGATCTTCCACATCCGACCAAGGACATGTGGTGCTTGTGTGTAACTAACCATGGTTTCTGTTCTGGGCAAATGGCTGAGTGGAGGTCACCTCCACATTTTAAGGTTATCATTCTTATCGGTAATACACTTTAGTAATAAGCTTAGAGCTTTCATCTTTAAAATCTGTTCTCATTGAGTTCTCTGCACAAAGCCAGAGTTTTTCAGAGTCTTAGGACTCTAATCATCTCTTCTAAGTCATATTATCTCAAACACAGGGTCCAACTCTAAATATCATACTCTTTCTTAAACGAAATTTTTTGTGTGTACTTGTATTGTAAGGAGGGCCACTTGCTGATTCCTGGTTGCTCGGCAGCTCATCCCTGAAATAATAATAATAATAATAATAATAATAATAATAATAATAATAATAATAATAATAA
>JABTXL010005752.1:23058914-23123285 GCA_025134845.1 Neodon shergylaensis | reverse complement strand
AATAATAATAATAATAATAATAATAATAATAATAATAATAATAATAAATAATCTGTAAGGTGGACCAGTAAGACTGTTTTACTCTCAGATCTTCAGGCAGTCTTTATTTATCAGAGTGCATTTGAAATGCCACTACAGGTATTGGTATGTTTCCTGGGTACTACCACATTCAGCCAGGGTTGGAAGTATCAGGAAAGTTCTCGTAGAGAACGTTAACCACTCCTACTTCCGAATAAGTAAGAAACTCATTCATGGTGTGCTTTGAAGCCCCTCTTTTTTTTTCATGAAGCAGAGGGTGTAATCCAGATTTTCCTATCTTCGGGACTTTAAAAACAGCAAGCAGATCTGAGAAACAAACCTGTATTCTTTTCATGACTCATGTGTGTATTCCCAGGAAGGATGTTTCGATAGTGTCAAACCCATTGAGTCTAAGTTGATAAATACTCATATTTACTGAGAAATGAAATCAACTTTTGGAAACTAAATTCTCTCTCTCTCTCTCTCTCTCTCTCTCTCTCTGTGTGTGTGTGTGTGTGTGTGTGTGTGTGTGTTGTCTAAGAAAATGTAGTGCTCATTCTCGCCACCTGCTGGAAGAATATACACCAAATTGACTTTTCATAATACCCAGAAAAGGGGGCAGGGGACAAGGAAAGGATTTGAAAGGCAACAAGATATGAGTGTCACAGCATGGGTGGCTCAATGGATAGCGAAGAGAGGCAGGTGTGTTGCTGTTCTGAATCTATTGCCTTTGATGAGTCAATTAGTGGCTTGGATTATCTCTGAGCACAGTTTACCTAGCATATTATGGTTTACATTTTCACAATTCTTAGTCCAATAACACATTATGATCACGGCATCCTTCATATCAATGTCCATAGTCACACTGCTGGTGAGAAGAAGAACTGAAGTTCAATCTCACAGCTCCAGGATCTGTTTTTAGGCCAAATTATGATCAAGTGGTTGTCCTTATTCTTTTTTCTTTTGGGCCTGCACAGGATCAACTATAAGGAACTGTGGGCAGGTTCCATGTAGTCTGGCCTATAACCATTTTGATCCATTGTTTGGGGGTCAAAAGTCTGAAAAATTGATATCTCTCTGAGTGGTTATAAAACTGCTAACGGAAGTCGCTGGGTTTTTTATTACATAAAGTAAAAAGAAAGACTAGAATTTAACACACATGATGTGCCTAGGGCTCAAACAAGACATTCTTTTCTCAGGTGAGAATTTTCACCCAAATCAAGGAAAAGATACTTGCAGCTACAGGAGACTGGCCTCTAGAAGAGTGAATAACATTTGGTTTTATAATTGTAGCCAATCTTTCTACCTCTCTCATCTTCCCTGGTTCAGCCTTAGACCCTGGAGACTTTCCCTAACATTCAGACCCCCTTGAAAGAAGTGAACTGCAGGAAAGCATATGGGGAGATAAAAATAAATAACACTCAGTGGTTCTGAAGTATTTAGTCCTTCAATAAGCCTTTCGTGGGCAATGTCCCATTAGGCTTCAATAAGCCTTTCATGGGCAATGTCCCATTAGACTCCAATAAGCCTTTCGTGGGCAATGTCCCATTAGACTCCCACTAGAAAAAAGAAAGTTCAGCCTGTGCAGTTCTAGCCTTGAATGGTTGTGAAGTTGATTCCAAAGAAGTTAAATAATTTGGGCCCACTGAAGTTGAAAGTAGGCCTGAAATCCAGAGTCAATGCCCCTTTGCTAAAATTTTGGGACATCTGTATACTTGTATTATACATGTATGCCTTGCTTATTTACACAGAAACACATTTAACTCTAAAATGGACAAAAAAGAAACAATGATTAGAGGAAGCAATTCTTAGTTACACATATTCATTAAGCTGCTATACATTATATATTCATTATACTGTTGGAAGTGTTGATGATATAGTAATTGTAAGTCAGGTGAGTACTGTGATTCCTGCAACTCCATCCTTGAAGGATGCAGAAAGACAATAGTACCCCACCAATGAGCAGATGTAGAATATGATATGCTGATGCATTGTTACATAGTGGATTTTGGATAGACAGACAGACAGACAGAACAAACAGACAGACAGACAGTGTCATGGTCTAGACCAGCATTTGCAGCACTCTAATCCAGAGGGGTTAAAGGGAATAAGATGTGAGGTTAGTGAAGAGGACAGGGGACTGTGAGAAATAGGGTCCCAAGGGAGCTCAAGAAAGAGAGTATTAAAAAGGGATAAGGACCAGCAAGGTTGAAGGCTGGTGATGTCAAGAGTGGTAAGGAAAGAAAAGCTGCCCAAAAGTGACATGAAAGTCTTCCTAAAAGCAACCAGAGTGGAGGTAGGACAATATGAGATGATGTGTTGGGAGAGATGTAAAATGAAAGAACTGGAGACCATCTTGTGAAACTAAGTATACCAGACGCAAAAAGACAGGTATCAAATGTGTTCTCTCATTGCTGGACTTGGATTCTTTTCTAAGTCATAAAAGTGTAAGGAACATGATTTTAGATGAGGAACGTTACTAGTAGAAGAGAGGAGGAAGATGAGTGAATGGGATAAATATGATCCAAGTGTATTATACACATGTATGTATATATTTAAAAAGCAGCAAAAAAAAATGGTTAGATGTTTTCCTAAAAGAAAGAAATAGGAAAAGTAACTTTTAGGTGTCAAGCACCATAGCACAAATAGAAAAAAAACATTTTATTAAGTATATATACCCATGTTTTCATGCTTCATAAACAGTTTTGTTTCTCAATTTTCTCTTGATGCGATAATGACATGACTTACACATTATTATAGATTCTTCACAAAAAAAAATTTTAATGAATCTATTAAGCTCCACTGAATGAATTTGCTGCATTTATGATATTTGTGTCATGTATGCAGATTTTTTTCCTATTCTGGTCAGTCTCTGTAGGGCTCTGTCTCAGAAGGGACTCTAGACAATGTTACCTGTTGACTTTCCGAACTTGTAGCAATAGCAACTGAATAGGTTACCTTCAGTGTGTGAGGTTATGAGATCAAACAAATATAGGGAGAGGATGCCAAGTCAAAAGAGAAAAGTCAACAAATAGGCTCCGGAAAGAAAAACAAAGCTAATGAAATCAAGAAGTCTAGAACTATGAAAAGATGTGGTTCCGGTTTGTCCCAAGACTCAGACGTTTCTGTGCCATGCCATCCTAAGAACATGTGTAATCCATTGTTCTTTTGTTTAAGATGATTTATTTGGATCCCTATCATGGAAAACAAAGGGCTCTAATTAATTCATAACAATACTGACAGTGATGATGTGACTCTCTCACGAACAGAGCAACCATCAGTTATGCAGGCACTTCCTTCAACACAGACATAAGTAAATAACATATAGATCACTGTGGCTAGTATCAGAGTGAGTAAAGGGTAAAACTGAGATGACATCTAAGTTGACCATTGCTTATACATGGCTCAGGAGATAAAGCTAGCATTAATTTACCTAAGTAAACATTCACCTATCCTACCATGATAGTACTGTTTCTAGGTCTCAAATTTAAAAGGAAACAAAATAAAGACCATCTAAAATAAATCATATTTAATTTTTTACACTGCTATTTCTTGTTTTCTCTGTATATCTTGATGGAAGCATTACTCTATTCTGTGAATGATATACCTGCTATTTTGGGATAAAGAAAAGTAAAATTAAATGTCACTGTAAGCAATAGGTAGATACAATTTTGTACATGTTGGCTGACCTTGGATTCTCCTGTCTCTGTCTCTGTGGCGCTGAGATTGCAGATGTGAATCACCACATCTGGCTATTTACATGGCCATTGGGAATTCAGACTCATATGTGAATGGCAAGCCCTTTACTGACCAAGCCATCTTCCCAACCCTTCCAAGCATATCATGCCTTTCTTCATATTCCCCACTTATCAAGCAGACCTCGCTGTGTTTGACAAAAGTTTTGTATCAACCATCTACTCAATGTGACAATCTCCTGAAAGTTCTGTGTAGCTCACCATCGCCTCACCACAACGTCTTCTTAAATCAAAATTCCTTCTGCTGATTAAAGTTAAAATAACTCAAGTACTTAGAAAAGAGTTTGAAGTTTCATACATTCACATGACTCAACAGGCTTAGCAACCTGCTATGATGGAGGGATCAAGGAAAGGAAACATACAATGAGGTTATAAGAAAATACTATAAGCAACAATGAAGAGCTAACTTTTAGCATCAACAACTAAATCTCCCACTCTACAAATCTCACATAAACAAATTCTGAAGTCTACAATGGACTCTCTCACCCAGTTTCCTAAGTGGCAGACTTCCTGGCTGACAATACACTCCATCATTTTATTCTGTTGTCCCCATTCACAATGAGTAACTGGTTCATGGGGTTACTTCCTGCCATCTTCATATGAGACTTAGTGGTTTGTTCTTAGAAATTGTGTGTGTGGGCGGGGAGGGATTTCATCTGCTAGAGCATCCTCAATTGTAAGACAGAATGGGTGGCTTAAATTCTCCAACCCTGGACTTATTTTCATTTTGCTGCACACTGAAAATCATCTTGAATCTCCATTATAAATAAAAAGTCTTTGATTGCAACTTGAATGTGAAGTGCTTCCCACAGATTCCTGTACTTCAAAACTTACTTAGTCCCTAACTGGAGGTACTGTCTTGAGTGGTTATGGAGCCTTTGGGAGGTGGGACCTGAGAAGAAGAAGTAGTTTTCTAGGGAATGGGCTTTGATCTACATCCTGGTCCACCAAGATATCAACAACATCCTCATACTCTGCCTCCCACAAAGCTTACACCATCTTGCCTTGCTTGAAATGATGAACAGTACCCTCAAGACATAAGCCAAAGCAAAGCCTCCCTCCCTTAAGCTGCTTCTATTGGGTACTTACTCACAACACAACCATTCCTTGCCTCCTCTGAGAAAAAAAACCTGTGACATAAGAGACTTGTGTAGATCCAACCACTGTTAAAAATGCCCTTTCTATAAGACTGTGAAGAGTGGAAGGGTGACTTGGATAGAGAAAAATCTGAGTGATGTTCACTGTGCTGAGGTTAAGAATTGCTTCTCCATTTCAGTCATTGCTCTGAGTATCCCGGGAAAAATGAGGAAACGTTCTTGCTCCGTGAGATCCACCACTGGTTGATCTTGAAAGGCCATTGAGTTCCCTTGTTTAAGAAAGAATGGGGTCACTAAACTGCACCAAATGTCTGGAAAAATACTGTGCCAATATTTGATACTCTGTTAAAGGATACTGAATTCACCACTTAATTCTCACCAAAACACAAGGGTGAAGTAAAATTACCTGGTGCTAGTGAGAAGGAAACATAGAATGCGCAACAAACCCGTTGAGCCCTTTAACATCCCCGGGGGCCATTAGGCACTTTTGCCTAAAAGCTTGTCTGTGCAAGCATGGCCCCTAGAACCTGGAAGTATCAGCCTTATTGTGGCTGAAATCATTACATTCCACCCTTTTGTTTATTATAAAACTTTGGGGAGTTTGGTGTCTTTCATGGGTGGGAATGGGGCATTGTAAGGTCTCTCGTGACTGCTTCCTGCTGATTTTGTGGGCGTTGGAGCATGATGCTTCACCACATCCTGGGGTGGCTGGTTATTTCTGTGTTTTTCTGAGCCTTGTGGAATAGGCTGACTGGCAGCTTGGACCTCGTAAGATGCTAGAAAGGCAGAAAATTATGTGTGGAAAAAATTTCAGATCCTTGTGATTAAGACAGGAGAGTTCCAAGATGAAAGATAGAGGGGCTTTTGTGGAGGTGGAGGAGGGAATTTCTCAGGGATTCTCGAGTCCAGGAATGATAAGGGAAGAATTGAATGATAGTTATTCTTGGCAAGTCTGATCCATTTAAATAGGTCCAATTGGCTCCCTGGAGCTTATGGAAAAAAATGTTTGAAAAGAAATAATATTTAGACATATTAAAAGCTTATAATTATGATGGTATAGTGTTATAATTGAAAACGGTTGGGAGGAGTGGGGAAAAGTAGGGGGAATTATTGGAAAGGGAATTATTAGACCCCTTAATGGTTTACCTGAAGCAAATCTTAAGGCACTTGTTCTCTTTAGCATCATGGTATTACCTTAACATCCAGGAGATACTGCTGTAGTCAGTGATAAACTTGTTATGTTAAAGCCCATTTTGTGAACTTTTGGAGTTTGGGGCTGTGAATATCCTTAAATTCATTATTGTTTCTTACCACCTGGGCTTTTGGCAATCCTTGTACCTCCGGCTTATGTTTAATGATGGTCCCTGTAATAACAGCTGAGTGGTTAACTAGAAATGGAAGCATGACATTGGAGGTATAGAGAAGTTGGTAAAGCAGATAGGAAAAAGAGGAAGAGGGAGAGTATATGGAGTTTTGGCACAGGAGAGTTGAGTATAGTGATGAGACTTTTGTTTTTCTGGAACTGGAGAAATAGTGACTGATCTTAGTGCCCTCTGGAACTTAAGGGAGGAGGGCCCTGTTTGATTTACCTTATACGAGGGAGTATCTTGAGTTGGAAGAGTTAATGGTTTAAGGTGGGACAGGTGGGTCCAATGAGGAAGACCCTTGAGCTTGGCAGCTGTGGGAGTTACAAGAATTACTTTAAAGGGGCTCTGCCTTTTATGGGGAAGGGGTAAGGGGCATTGGTCTGGGGAAGAGAATAGCACCTGATTTCCTATTTTAATCGGTGGTGGGCATGAATTGGCACATGGTTGAGGTAATGAGTAGTCGGTATAATCCCATAATAGGGAGTGAAGATGGGATAACAGCAGAGCAATCAGGTGATCAGGAAAGGGAGAGGTTTTAGGTGAGAGGCTGGGGGTTAAAACTGGTTGCCCATACATAAGTTCAAAGGGCGAGATGAGAAGGGAGCTTTGGGTCGTAAACCTAAGAAGGGCCAGAGGCAAAAGTTTTACCTAGTCAAGGTGAAGCTCTTGTGACATCTTAACAAGAACATTTTTGAAGGAGCAGTTAGTTCATTCTACCTTCCCTGAAGACTGAGGTGGTATGGGATATGAAAATGCCAAAGAATGTTAAGAGCCTTAGACAAAGTTTGAGAAATCTGGGAAGTAAACTCTGGGCCATTATCAGACTGAAGAGAGGTTGGGATTCCAAACCAGGGGATCGGAAACTGTCTGGGCCCTCTTGTTAGTGGTAGGTAATGCTTCAGTCCACCCAGACATGGTGTCCACCAAAACCAGGAGACATTTAACTTGTCTGACTATGAGCATATGAGTAAAATCAAGCTGCCAGTCAGTTCCTAGAAGGGAGCCCCTGGCCTGGTGAGTGGGAAAAGCAAGTTATGATATTTGGTCTTGGGATCTGACTTCTGACAGATTTTACAAGAGGCATTGATAGCTTAAGAACTCTAAGTCCTCAGGGATGGATTGGAGGTGAGCCTTGGCAAGATGAAATAGAGCTTTGCTATTAGGATGAAAGAGCTGATGTAGGTAGGACAGAATTTTCTGGGTGTCAGGGAGTGTCTGCAAGAATGTGGGCTGTACTATATGAATCTTCTGAGGTGATTGAGGTAGGTTTGGGCTCCGGAATGCTGCTGTTCTAGCTGCTTGGTCAGCCCAGTTATTTCCCTTGGAAATAATGGAACTGTTGGTCTGATGAGAGCGACAGTGAATAATTTCTATAGCTTTGAGGAGATGGGAAGCTTTTAACTAGTCCATAATGTATCCTGAGTTAGGTATGGATCCTCCTTTCATTGTAAGAAGCCCACATTCCTTCCAGATAGGTATGTGGGACAGGAGGATATGAAAGGCGTATTTGGAACCAGGTATTTTTCTCTTAAACAGTAACATGCAGGTATTCCCAGGTTTTATAATGAGTTTGATTCTGCCAAGGCAATACAGCTAGTAATCAACAGCTGGAATCCACATCTTTGTCTTCTTGATGCTAAGGTCTGTCTACTGTGATGCTTTCTACTCTCTTTCTAGTGAATCAGAAGATGACTTTGGACCATCACTCCTGCCTAAAGAACATGCAAGGGCTTATAAGATCTCATTTTAAGAAGCTTTGATGCATGACAAATGAGAAGATTAATACTTAACTAGGAAGTGTATTTAGCTCTAGTAGCTAGGCAGGATAGTACCTAGATGGGTGTTTTCTGACCACTCCAGCACTGCTTTATTTCTTATTTAAATCATTGTAGTTGGTGGATTGGGACAGCACAAAGAGCGGCCATTAGCTTATCTCTGAACAATACACACCACTGATACCACATGCTGCACTCACAAATTATGGCCCCTTGAGCACCTGACATCCTCTTCCAATCGGCTGACTGCTTTGTTCAGCCTCCAGGGCTAGGGGAGGGATGGAACTTGGCACACAGCTCAGGAGACTACTGAGCAAGTGACTTTGAAATAAACAAGTATTTTTTTGCTCTTGCAATGACCTTAATTATACTCAGCAAGAGATTTCTGCTTGAATGGATTTAAAAAGAAAACTTAAGAGTGAGTGGACACTTGGGCTGCAGATCGGAAAAATTCATCAAGTACTTTGCTCTGTGGCCTTGTCTTCTGGATTCTATTGAGGTTGAAGTTCTGTAAGCTGCAGAAGGGAAGCAGACAAACAGCAGTATCTAAGGCTGGCCTCAGTATGGATAATGCGTTTTGCTTCTCCCATCTTCTGAATGCAGGAGTCCCTGAGGTTCAACCCATCAAAAACTGGATGCTGAAGGAAATACTAGCCACTGGAGTCTGGAAAGGAAAGACACTTTGGAGATTGTCTTCTGCAAACTCCAGTCCAAGACTACCCTAATCTATTTTACCCTTGACAAGATCTTTCAATGTCTGGTTGAATTTCTCTGCAGACAATAGATTTATTGTAGAGTCTACTATCCCCATTTGGTAACGCTGGACATGGCAATGAGACTCCAATGTATGAAGACTGACTTTAATGTGGGCTTCTTCATGGGTAAACTGCTCCTTTATTTCCTCAACTCGGATTTTGTTTGTGACAGGTTATATTTATAATAGAGTCATTGGGACTATTTCATATATGAAGTTCAAATTATTCCAGACACTGTGTCTGGTGTTCAGAATATTTCCTATCAATGCTGGGCTCTTTTGTTCAGTTTTTTTTTCCAGTCTATGTCTTGACTAATACCATGCATTGCAAATCTTTAAACTAACATCTCTGGTTCTAAATATGTAGCCATATCCTTGATTTTCTCTGATGTCTTTCCTAAAAGCTAACATGTTTGACAAAAGGGTTGTGACTTGTTAATGACTAGGTTGAGCACATGCAGGGATGTTTTCACTACATCACAAATTCTTTATTGAACTTTATATCTTCTTTCTCAGTGCTCACCGTTTGATCAGATTCATAGATGAAAATCTAAACCTTTCCTGATGAAGCAGAGGGATAACATATATTCAGTGCCAGAGTACAACAGCTCTGTCCTGAGCAGTGTAACA
This sequence comes from Neodon shergylaensis, assembly GCA_025134845.1. Taxonomy (NCBI): domain Eukaryota; kingdom Metazoa; phylum Chordata; class Mammalia; order Rodentia; family Cricetidae; genus Neodon; species Neodon shergylaensis. Next base: position 23,113,889 of record JABTXL010005752.1, on the reverse strand, counting down.
GGCTCTCTACAGAGCAACAAGAATATATGACTAGGCAAAAACAATTGTGATGATTATTTATGTAAACATAATAATATACTTGCTGACTGACAGATAGACAATGAGATACATGCAATTTCCCAGTCTCTGACAGCCAAGGGAGGCTAGACAGCTATTTTCTGTGAAATATAAATGAAAGGATGTTTATTTCAGGTTGAGCTAGTGAAAACTCCCAAGCAATTCTCCAGTCTTTTGTGTTCTCTGTCATAGTTAATGGTCAAGTTAAATGCTGAAGTAATTGATTCTCAGAGCTTGGGTCCTCAAGTGACTGAAGTGGACTCATTCGCTATCAGTCTACATTATTTATGAATATTAGCATGAAGCAAACACACATCCACCCATGTCCCTAAATTGCAGTTTACTACAACTCCAGTATTCCTAGCTTATCTTGACTAATGCATTATTCGTTATACAGTTATTTTTCAAAGGTAAATCTAAGAACAAACGAGAACTGGGTATGATGATGCACAAGTGTAATTTTAACACTCTGAATACTGAGACAGGGGACTTGCCAGTTCTAGGCCTAACAGGATTACATAGGGACAGATGCAATAGAAACAACAACTATTGAAAACAATAACACCAACAAGAAAAATAGGAGGCAAATGTATGCTTTCTAAAACGATCCTATTGAAAGGTCACCACTCAGTTTTCTTAACTGAATCATAATATTTCATAACTCAGATTTGTGGTTTAAAGGCCAGGCCACATAGTGAGGGTCCAGAAATCAGAGCCACAAATAAATGCCCAATTAAAACCATGTGACATTTATTACCTGGGAAACACAGCATGATTTTTTTCCTATTAGTGTAGGTTTACAGTCACTTTTAACTACTTAAGAGAAAAGGTCTGTCACCTTTGGCTTCTCCCACTTTCTTTTTCCTTCTCCTGTTCCTTCCCATGACACTTTACTAATTTGGGTTTGTGTCTAAGCACTTTTTGTCATTGATATTTGAGTGCACATTAAAACAGGGCACAAAATATCAGCATATCTACTTACCAGGCCCCTATGCTGTCTTTGTTTCCATTAATTTATTTTGATCTTTCTCTTATGCAGGAGGGTACTATCACTGTCTCGTTTTTGCCAATAAGGAAGAGGTGGTGCAGTACATTTAAGTAATTGACTCAAAATGACTCAGGTGCCAACTGAGTCAATAAATTAATATGAGGTTCCCAAGTCTTTGAAACAAGCCTTGGGATCCTAGGGTAGATTCTTGACCTTGTTTCTAACCTGTCCTGCTTCAGTCATAAGGCTGGAATCAATCTATGGGATGAACTATTGCTTGAATTATTAAAAATTAGAGTTTGCCACCCAATTTTTTAATCATCACAGTGTTTTCTGTGACCTGTGTGTAGATTGCAGATCAGGTGACAAGTTGCTTGGCTCTGTAACTTATTAACTGTGAGCTTCAAGCACATCTGAAGACTCTGAGAATTTTGATTCCATATTCTGTAAAATAGGGACAGGAGGACACTGATAATATTAACACAACTGATGCAGCATTGCTGGCAAAATTCCACAAGGTTTCCCACATATGGTGCCCTCAGCTGGACTTGTTTAAACCATGGCACACAGGGCCTAAGAATAAGGTTTGGAGAAGAGTACATTTGCCACGCAAGCATGAGGACTGGAGTTCGTATCCTCAGGAAAATACCATTGAGGTGTTTGTAGCTACACCAGTTATCCTAGCACTCTTGAAGTAGAGACAGGGGTCTTAGAGTACAACCAGCCAAGCCAGACGGACTGGAATTAGCAAAATCTTAAATATATGATTAAAATTGTAAAAAAACATAAAATTAAAAGCCTTAAAATATAAAATGGAAAGAAGCTGAAGAATCTGGGGCCTCTGCATGTGCAGGCATATACCTGCACTCACACATGCATCCACACACTAGTGGATACACATACACACATGCCATGTTTTCTTCTCTCTCTCTCTTTTTTAACACACTGAGTCCAATGAGTGCTGCTTATATGTGCATGGATGAGATGTCATCCACTAGGATATGGGGAAACCCAGCAGTACCCACACTTCCAAAGAAAAGTGACTCTCCGATCGCCAACAGTCATCAACTGTCAGTAGCACCTCAAAACATAGAAAATCAGGATGACAATAATGTTGGGAGAAAGATATGATGGAAGATTCTGGGGGAAGCAGAGGGGTAGATACAATAAGGATGCATTGTATACATATATGAAATTTTCTAGGAATAAATCTAAAAGTAATAATTCTATCACGTGCCTAGCTGGGATCAAAGCTCTTATGCAGTAGAGGAGACAAAGCTTTCAAGTATAATGTCATGAAGCAGAGTAGATATAAAGAGTCATCTTTGGTTAATTCCTCATGCACCAGAGTAGTAAATAGCAATGCTACGATGAGCAGAGGCTGCTGGTGCATATCCACTGATCAGCTCGATTCCCGAACTTCAAGAGCCAAGCTGGGAACCTAACATCTCTATTAATGGAGACTGTACTTTAGTTTCCTGGCAACGCAGACCAGAATAATCATACAAAATTTATATTACCTACAACACTATTTGGCCAGTGGCTCAGACATATTTCTAGTTAGCTCTTACCTCTTAAATTTACCCATTTCTATTAATCTGTATATCACCATATGGCTGTGGTTTTTCAGTAAGATCTGGGCATCCTTCTCCTTTGGTAACTACATGGCCTCTTCCTGATGCTGCCTTCTTTCTTCCTGCATTCAGTTCAGTTTTCCTGCCTCGCTCTATTCTGCACTGCCATAGGCCAAAGTGGCTTCTTTATTAATCAATGGTAATAAAACATATTCACAGCAGACAGAGGGGAATCCTACATCATCTCCCCTTTTCTATTTAAATAGAAAGAAGTGTTTTAACTTTAACATAATAAAATGACAAAACAGTTATCAAGCAAGAATTATGGTAGTTATATTTAGTCGATTTGTATCTGACAAAATTAAAGGAAATATTCTATCACCTATCTTATCACTGCGAGTCTAAAGTTTTGTATCTAATGTATATTTTATTACTGTGTATCTGTCATAATTTTCTGACAAGAAACATCTTTTAAAATGGTAAGTGGTGAGGTCACAGTAGCCCTGGATGCTGACTCTGCTCCTCTCAGCCTTTCAATATGGCAGAGGTAAATTTTCCACCAGCTCTGGGACTCCTTGGTGGGAGCCATGCTCACACCTCATGTCTGGGAATCACCATGCAGCACATAAACCTGCTATGGCTGAGGAAAAGCTAAATCTGTCATGCAACATGCTTTGTATCTTGGAAATGTCTCTGTGGTGGAAATCTGCCATGCTCTCCTGCCTGTACATACCTAACAAACATGATCCCACAGCTTTCCCAGGTGGGGAGTGTTGAGCCACACAGCTGTGCTCTCAGACCAGGAGCAGGCAAACAAGCACCCAGACCAAAGTGGGTGGCAGGTCAAGCCCCAAACGCTTGGGCCCCATTTTGTAAATAGAGACTGTGCCTGAATTTCCCAGCCACCCAGACCTAAATAATCACACAAAAACTCTCTCAATTGCAACACTGTTTGGCCGATGACTCAGCCATATTTCTAGCTCTTAAATTAACCCATTTCTATTAATTTGTGCATCTCCACAAGGCTGTGGTCTACTGGTAAGGTTCTTGCATCCTTCTCCTTCAACAGCTACATGGCATCTGCCTGATGCCTTTTTTCTCCCTGAATTCAGTTTAGTTTTCCTGTCTAGCTCTAGTCAGCCCTGCTATAGGCCAAAGCAGCTTTATTAACCAATGGTAATAAAACATATGCAAGCATACAGATGGGAATCCCACATCACACCTCATATATACCTTGCAGCACATAGATTGAAAATCTAGATGAAACTAGACAGTTCAAACTTTAAAAATTCCGTAAGTGTCATTTAGATATAAATTACTATAGAGAAAAGTGGTAAATTATGGTGATTATCTTTGTAGTCAGCCAGACAATGGCTTCAATCTCACCTCTCTTATTTATAGCATGCATGATTCAGGACAAGATTTTTTAAGGTTTTCCAACAGTCCCTGCATTATTAGTAAAAATGGAAAAGAAGAATTATATCTATCCCTTTGAGCTTGTCTTGGAAATAAATGAGAGAGCATAGACCAATGCTGTCTGACCTAGAAAAAAAGAGCTCTTTTTTTAAAGACTTATACAAACTCTTACTTCACTGTGTGTTCTAACACTTAGAAATACTAGCCTGACTCCATATTAGTGGTTGAAGGGAAAGGAGCTGTTGGATACTCAAGGCCCCAACAGATTGATGAAATTCATATTGAAACTAGAGCTGTTCTCTCCTACTTAAAGCTCTGGTCTATAAAAATAATTTTTGAAGCTGGCAAGATGGTGAAAACCTGTATCCCACAGAACACTGAGGCAGGAAGATTAACAATCCAAGGCTAATGCGTCTGGGTAATAAGATCTGTCTCTATTAAAATTACTACTGAAATCAAGGTGCACTTTTTTTTTCTTGAAAATTCACTGAATGTAGGGGAAAATATCAAATCAGACAACATTTTTTTTAAAATTTTTACAGAACTTTCAAACACTACTTAGATGAGTTGTGTGAGGATTAAAGGCAGTAATTGTAACAAAACCACTTCCATGTCTTCAGCAAACAGCAGTCACTATTAACTGTCATTAACATCTCTCATCAGCTGTGGCACTCTGCACAGGGGACTCTTCTGAGACTGATTCTGTCAGACAATTCGCTTGTGGAGACCAGAACAGATGGTCCCCAAGTCATAATCATTCAACATACAATTTTTCAATTTTATGAAGATGTGCAAGCAAAAGTATTCCATAGATGCCAGGCTTTGAATTTTGGTCTTTTCTGTGACTAGCCATATGATGCATGATCCTGCTGCTGGTAGACAGTAATCCACAGCTTCCAGACAGTCAGATGTACCAACATCAAACATCTTATAGTAGATTTGCCATTAATATTCTAACAATATTTTTATGATATGGTTTCACACAACAAACTCCCATTTAATCTTTTCATTTTTCTTGCAAAACCTGAAAATCTTAACATTAAGAAATATTTTTCTGTTATATCTTTTTAAGTTAAATTTTTAAAACTTGAACTATGACTACATAACTTTCTCTCTCTTGGGAGAGTCCTTCTCAAACTGATATCCTCTTTTCTATTATTATTGTTTTATACATATATAAATACATATATATGTATTTATATGTAACCTGCCAATTCCATTTAGTGTGGCTCAGGTGTATATGACTTCAGTACTGACCACTTTGTTTTAGATAGCCATCTTATTAGGTGTTCATCTTTGAAAAAGGCTAATGCTCCTTCTCTCAGGAGTCATTAGTTGCCTATGATTCTTTGTCTGGAGGGGAGGGGGGTCCTGTGAGATTGTCCCCTTCAATGTTAACATGTCTATAGATGTAGGAAGGAAATCATGCCTGGTATCAGAAACAACCAACTTCTGGGTAATAGTAAGATTATAGATCATCGAAGACATCTGCCTCTTTCATGTTACTACACCAGGATATTCCTAAGTCACATTCTATAATTTAACCTTACATCCACAGAGAAGTGTGGCTCTGACCCCTCATCAAAGCAGTTTCCCTTTACAGCAGATGAAGACCAGTACAGAAATCACAACATCATAAATCAGAGATCAGCAAAACATGTGGAGTACAACCCCAATGGTTCCACCAACAACACCATTCCTGACCCTAAGTCTCAGGAAACACTGAGAAAGAAGGGTGGAAAGATTGAACAGCCATAGATTCAAAATGTCATCTGTGAGATTGTATCTCTGAGAAATGAAGCTGTGCTCATGATACTTCAATAAAAAAAGGCAGTCTTTTCTGTTAATCTTAATGCTATTTAAGAAAAACATATGACCGATCAAGGCTTTCTATTCCAAGTTCAGTGCTATTTGCAGTCACTGCTCTGTGAAGATTTTGAAATTTTAAATGAACTTAATGCTTACTTGGAATTTTTAGCCCCATGTCTTGCCACAACACTTCCTGGAAAGCTGTAGTCTGTGGAAACGAGCTGAGGAATTTTCCAGACAGTTGTTATTTTGAGTTTGGACACGATTGGGAGTATTTTTAACAAAAGAAAATATGTTAAATAATAAAAACTGGCCTCCTCTAACTGAAATCAAAGATCTAATGGCTACATTCATTTACATGCCAATGGAAGTTCTCCAATAATATCTCAATAATTAACAAATATCCTGACTCCTAGCCATTTCCCATATTTGAGAATAAAAGTATTAATTGCAAATAGTAAAATAAAAAACTCTATGTTAAAGGCTCTTTGCTTTAAAATACGGGACTCTTGGTTTCCTTGTTGGCTTTTGCAGGGACTTTGTGGATTTGGCATAACACTCACCTCCAGGGACTTGAGGAATGGCAGTGGCTCAATAAAGCTTTCATACATCTTTAAAAAAAAACCAACTCTATGTTACTGGTTATTATTATTGTTATTCTATTATTTTTGTACTACTGGAAATTTTATCTACTTTATTAATATAAAAGTTATTCATTTTCAAACAAAGCCCTTTGAAAAGTGTGATGTCTTATCTCTACCTGTCTAAATTTTTTAGACAGATTTATATCATCAATTTACTGAGGTGTTGAAAACAGTTCCCTTATTGTAAAACTTCACTATCATATTTTCATGATTATGAATTTAGAGCACTCAGTTTCTCCCCTGTGACTCCCTACCCTGAAGACCAGACGCACAGGCCTTCTCCTCACAGCTAATTTGAATGCTATTATCAAATATTAACATAATCATTATACGCAACAGGAGAGTCTCTGAGGAAAGTAGTTGACCTCAAATTTGGAAGAGAATTTTACTCTGAGCTTTGGAAACTCCCCAGAAACCATTGGAATATCCCTGTTGGTTTGTTTTCCTTGAAAGTTGAGTATGTACTTCCTGGGCTAAGAGAATGAGGAAGGAAGCAAATTAGCATCTTTCATGCTTCTAATGTTAGACAAGTGCTTTGCATGCAAGAGTTACTTCATCTTCCTGTCTTACTCCTGACTACTGTCTATGGACATGACTATCAATAAGTATTCATTATGTTGGGCAACTGAAGCTTGGGAAAGCTAAATAACTCATTCAAAGAGTGACTAGAAAATGTACTGATATGAGCCAAGAGATGCAAGAAATGAGAAATGTGTGGAAGATAGTAAAGGAGATAAAAGTGTGTGCACAACTATATAAGAGAAGGTGAATGGAGATTTTTCTGTGTGTGTATGTGTATATATGTGTTTGTACAAATACAACACTGATGCTATAGTTAGAAAGTAGCTTGTCCCCAAAGTCCATATGTTAGAAGCTTGACCTTCAGTGTAGATAGGGTGGAAGTTGCGACTCTAAGAGGTGGGACCTACTGGGAAACCTAGAGTGGGCTCCACAAGAGGGAGTTGGTTAGGAAGCCTCACCTGACATGTTCATCTGTTCTTACCGTCCTATTTTTAAGTTGCAGTGTTTCCTTCCATATCTCCAGCTGGCATGATGTCATCACTAAAGGCTGATTCTGCCCTAAGTAAAATAAACTTGCATTCTTCAGTAACCTACCTCAAGTTGTTCATCGGAGTAACAAGATGCTAACTACTGCACTGGACATTGAAACTAGGCTTCTTAGATTCTTAAATTGTTTTAAATGGATATAAATATCAGATACACATTAAGTGCAATACATTGTGTTTTTTCAGACGTGTCAAGTAACTTGCTCCAAATCACATAGCAAATAGAGGATTGGTTATTTAAAGCCAAATATTAATGCTTATTTCTATGCTACTTTAAAAAATAAAAATTCAAATAGGGACAAACATGCCTCACCTGAGAGTTGGTGTGGGAGGTCCTTCTGTCTATGTGTTGCTTTTATTGATTAATGAATAAAGAAACTGCCTTGGTCTGTTGATAGGAAAGAGCTTAGGTAGTCTGGGAAAGCTGGACTGAAGGCTGGGAGAAGAAAGGCGGAGAGGGAGAAGCCATGGAGCCACCACTGGAGATAGACTTACTGGAACTTTCCTGATAGGCCACAATTTTGTAGTGATATACATATTAATAGAAATGGGTGAAATTAATATGTAAGAGTTAGCCAATAAAAAGTAGGAAAGGGGGTTTGGCACAGTGTAGCCAGTTTAAACACCCTGAAAATGTTTTGGTGACAGTGAGCACCTGTTCTGAGTCCCAAGGAGACACTTGACAAACCCTCACTTTTTCACTGAATACATGTTCTTTGCTTATGACAGTGAAGGGGCCATGACAGGCTTCCGGAGGCTGACTCTCAAAAGCAGTACACAGAAGGAACCCATAGATATTATTGTACAGAAAGGCAACATCTGATATGGTAGAAGTTATCCCTGAGTGAAGAGGAAGAAACAAATGGGGAGAGACATCAAAATTGGAGTGAAAAAAGGGAGAGAAAAATGTGTAGAATCATTACCCATGGCAGACATCATGCAGAAGTTAATTTCACTTGCAAGGCCAACTTATGATGCACATAGTATCCTCATTTTATAGACCAGACACTTAGATTCTAAGAGTAAAGTAATTTGGTCACATAGCTACTAAATAATGGAGTCAGATTCAAATATAAGACACTGTCACTCAATAGGATAAAAGACTGAGTTATTATTTATGATTTTCTTAAATATTTTCAACATGAGACTCTGAATATTTGCATCACATTTATGGTTCGTGAGAATATTTTAGAATAGGTATTGGAATCACTGTTTACTGAATTTTAAAAAAATCAAAAGATTCAAAAGGCATTCTTGTCTTTTTTTTAAAGCCATGCTTATAATTACGGTTTTAAGATTTGAATATTGGTATTCCTAACTCCAAAATCTTTGTGAGTTTTTCCTATTATACTTCTACCTTTGAAGATAATCTGTTACACAAGATCAACTGTTATTTAAGAACATAAGCCTCCTTTCAAAAATTTCAAGTTCTTTTAACAGCTTAGAACACTTGAAGTCAAGGACTCAACCACATGAATGGCCTAAAAGCATTTCTATTATTAATAATAAAATAATTTTGTCCCTTTAAGTATTTTATTAAATTCTGAGTTTTGTTATGTAAGGGTCAGGGATGTTAAAGCTGTTGGGAAGGAATCGGGTGGTTATAGAGCAGAGCAGTACCTTTATGCAAAAGCATACTTTTCAAAAAAAAAAACCTGACATTTTACAACCCAAGAATTTGGGTTGAAGGGCAGGGGAAAGGTGTGAGGGGAGCAGAGAAAAATGTAGAGCTCAATAAAAATAAAAAATACCAAGAATTTAAGACTTATAAATTCCAATCAGCTCAGAGTCTTAGACAGTTGCATAGAAATTTATGATGGCTGTGTTATACATACATGGTATAAAGTCAGGGACAGAAAACAAGGATCATTCTCTGATTTCCATACTTGGCAAGTTCTGTTAGAAAGAAAATATCACAAGAACAAAATGTACATATTCAGACCTAGCCATGCTAATCTCAGTTAATATTTAAAACCTTGGGAAAACCATCATACGCAATGAAATCATTGGTTCCTCCGACCACTAATAAACGGCAAGGTGAGAGCTTGAACTTTAGAGAAAATTCTACACTCAAAAGGAAAAGCACAATGAATTAAATCAGCCATCTAGAGTTGCTCATGTCTATCTGTTTTCTACACCCTCCTGATCTGTTGGTTTACGTACTAAAATCAACTTTATCACTGAGTAACTTAAAGAAAGAGATGTGAAAACGCGAAGGTGAATTAAATTGGGAGCATGGGGACCTTGGGGAAGGGTTGTAGAGGGGAGGAGAAGGACAGGGAGGGGAGCAGAGAAAAATGTAGAGCTCAATAAAAATCAATAAAAAATAAATTTGACAATTAAAACACGTTCTTTTACTGGGCCTCTCTGTGCTTTTCCTGTGGGAAATTAGGGGACTTTTAAAGAAAGCTGCACGAATTTTCCTATGGATACAGGTTTGAATGGCACTTACGTGCAAAAAATGAGCACCATTTCAGTCCTTTGTGGGTAAGCTCTGTCCCAACTCTCTTGTCTTGTGATTGTTCATCTCTGAGTTAATTATTACATCTATCTGCACCTTGACTCCTTTAACTTTAAAACAGGAATAAAAATACCTAAGCTGTGAATTACTGTGGCTTTAGTGGGAAAGAATGTGTTGAAAATGCCCTGCGCCGTTCCTGAGAAAACATGATCAACACATTTTACTGCCTTGCCTTTTCCTTTTGGGGATGGATTATGTGATCATAGACCACTGACTTCTAGTGTATAAGTCTCCTTATCCCTGATTTTGTTCCTGATTTTTTTCTGAATGAGTGGAACTAAATCTATGAATGAGAATCTATACTAACTTAGGAAAGAAAGAGAAACTTTAGAGGAAGATTGGAGCGTAGACAGAATCTTATCTCACTAGTCCCAATGGAGACTGAGCTGGGCTGCAGTGTTAAGCTCAATTATTTGCTAAAGAAATTGTTTATTGGGAACTTGCTAAGAGTCAGGTCTTGTTCTTATTGTCATAAACAAATAGAAATATAAAACTTCTGTCCCCAAGGTGCTGAAGTTAGAGACAGATATGCAAGAATCAATATAATATTTTTTAAATATTATTACTGTGTGTTTGCCATTGATGTGTGGCAGGAAGGGGGAGGGGGAGCTTGTGTTTGCCATGACATGCAGGCAGGCTTGGAAGGACATTTTTTGTGAGTCAGTTCTCTGCTTCCACTATTGTTTCTGGCGATTGACCTTAGATTGTCAGGCTTAAGTGACAAGCACTTTTACCCACTGAGCAATCTCACTGGCTAAAGTTTCTTTTTATTTTATTTTATTTTTAACTTTCAATGCAATGTAAAGTTAGTGTGCTGGTCAGGAAAAGGAGCACTTGTGGAATGCCAGGAGCCATAGCTGAGAAGACGTTATATATTATTTTTCCAATAGTAAATGAAATGACAGTGGTGGCAACTCTAGCGCTTCATTATGAAAACTGGATGAATCGATGTAATTAGATGTAATTAGAATCCATTGCTACTGCACCTTGGACAAACCAGCAATACTTATGTAGGAGGAAGGGAGAGCAGAGGAGGGAGAGACAGAGAGAACCCTTGTGAGGGGGCAGTGCTCTGTGTACATATGATTCATTCAGCGATAGCTCTCTTGGGAAGCTGCTGCAACTCTACACTGTCACTTATCAAGTTTCTCTGCCTGAAAATATTCTTTGATAATCTCCCCTTTCTTTTATGCTTAACCATTGCTTACTCTTTAAGGCTAAAGCTGTTCGTTCCAGAAGTATTCTTCAGGAGATGCTGTATACCTCTCTATGAATACCAGCAGTGTATGTTGTCATAGCCATATTGCCCCATGGTACCAATTATTACCAGATTCTCATCCTACCTTTGAAAGCCATCTTTTTCTTACTTACGCAAACCACACACAGAGGCTGAAGATTCACCAAGAAGAAAGGGCAGCGGTTAATGGGAACAACAAGAATGTTAATAGCTAGCACCTTTCTTACTGAGTTTATAAAGCCCCAGAAGCTCAGGGAAACTGAGACTGGGAAAACCAGCAGAGTATTTCAAGGTCAACCTGGTGCCTCCTATAAGAGATGCCACACTAGCAATTTAGGAATGCAGTTCTTATGCAAGTTGGGAAAATAACAGTTTTACATCCAGGTTTACACACAATTCAGTTTTGTGCTAGGGGCTGTGCCATTGAATGGTTTAAAGACACAGGCAGTGTCTAATAGCATTTGCTTTTACAGAGCCTGAAAGATTGGCTAACACATGGTATGTGCTTATTTCTCGGATAGAGAGAACAAGATTAATATAATTTCTGTAGACAAGTATCTAACATGAAATCTTGGCATTACAATTACATGTGTAGAAGGAAAAAATTGTGCCACAATTCTCAGGTATTAAAGAAGATCACACTTTTCTGAATTCTTTTCCAAGACTACATCTATGTATATGTGTATATAGATATATGTATACGATGAGGCACTTCTATTTTAATTACTTTCTTTGAAGTCCCAAACACAGTAGAGTCTTTCAATTTTATTTGTTCAATTCATCTTCTAGTCTTCAAGAAACTTTTTCAGCTATTAGTTAAATAATTATTTGTGATTGAATTCTGATTACTGAATCAGAGGACAGAAATCACCATTTCTCATTGATTACACTTGCTTTCTGGGAGCCTGTAGTTCTGATGCATAGTAAGCACGTTGAATGTGCAATGCAAAACTCCAACAGAGAGGAGGAGCAAGTCAGGAGTTTTCAGTTTGTGGAGCAGGGGAATGTTGGTAGCCTACTAGGAACAAGCTAAGAGAGCATCCATGTGTAGAGGAAGTCTGCTACTCAGGGCCTGAGGGGCTAACAGACAAGCAAGATATTACATGTAACAATTGCTAGCTTACAGATTGAACTGGAACAATGAGTTATAGAGAAATTTAACTGAGCCAGAAGAGTTCCAGGGTTACCATAGAGGTAATGTTGTCAGCATACAGTTTAAGAAGATAGTATCATTCCAGAAAAAAGAAAATAAAAAAAAATTAAAAAAACACTTGTTTCAGGATCAAGAAATCAGGTAGGAGTCTGAAAAAAGGAATTGATTTTAAGACTCATAAGGCTCTAGATAATTGCCATAATATGAATTGACTATGAAATGCACCCCCAAAACTTCATGTGCAGAATGTTAGGTTCTCCCCTAACTGATAGCACTGCTTTTGAGAGGTGCTGTAAATTTTAGAAAGTAGGGCCGAGTTGGAGAAAGGGAATCACTAGGAGTGGTCCCTGGATACTTCCTGACCTTTACTGTGTATCTTATCTACCATGAAGTAAGGAGACTTTGCTACATGCTTATAGCTTCATGATAGCCTGCCTTTCCATGAGCCTAGAATCATCAGAGTCGAGGACTTTGGACTTCCATATCTGAAACCATAAGCCAAAATGCATACACACATACTTCAACCTTTCAAGTGATTCTATCAGTTATTCAGCAATGAAGAGTCTGACATATATACATATACACACACATGCGCACACACACATATATATATTATATCCTTGGTGTATATGTATTATAAAATATATATGTAAATATACATACATATATCCCTGGTGTAAATTCTTCACTTTACATGTGATCATGGTTTATCTGAACAGGAAGTCTTGGTGGTGGTGCAAGCACTATTTATATTTTGAAGATGAAGACATAAAGCAGAGAGCCTCAGGGTTATAATGCTAGGTCCAGGATCATAAGCCTAGTTAACAGTCAAACATAGAAGCCTGAGATGTAAGTCTTCCCTCTTCGGCATCATCACCATGGACGAATGTGAAAGACATATATATTGGAGGTTATAGGCAGAAGTTTAGGTTTGACTCTACTAATTTGAAGCTAGGATAACCTAACCAAGTTTATTAACCTACAGGTTTTAAAGGTGTCCTTTTCTACCCATACACACAATTAAAACTTCAGCCCCACAAATAAGAACAGGTTTATATTGGTGATGATAAAAAAAAAGTCAGCAGAGCACATTTCAGACACGGTGCATATCTTGTTGGTCTGTGCCTCTTTGAGTATTGATTTGGGCACTGATTGAAGCCTTTCATATACCCATGGAGATCGCAGATTTGCCTAGCTGAAAGGGTCAGAGAAAAAGGTAGGTGAGAGAACGAATTTCTGCATGCCTTACTCTTCCTGTACCTGTTTGCCTGCTACAGAATGAAGATAATGGTGCTTCCCTTACAGGGTTTTTTACAAAGATCAAATGAGATCACTTTTGTAAAGATGCTCTGCAAATGTAATGAGAGGGTATGTCAGGCATTGTTATTTTTTCTGCTCTGCCTCGTTCTACAGAATAAAGGCAGGAAAAAAGTCTCAAAGCTGAAGTATTGTTGGGAGGCAGATTTGTGTTTCCAATGGTCCTCCTTGGCAAGTCTAAAAGTAGTTTCAGTCTGAATGAGTAGTGAAGCAATTTCAATTTCTCTTTAAATCAGAGATGTCAAAACCCTGTGATTTCGACTCCCAGGAAATACTGCTAGTGCTCTCTGCCTGGCCTCAATTCTAATCAAGTATTCAGTGCTTAGTGTAAAGTGGGGGAAATAATAGCCTCAATCATGGCCCACTCCTTTTAGAAAGGCAAGCTTGCTTCTTGAAGATCTCTATGGTCTGGAGGTCCAAATTCATTACCCTTATTTCCAAAACCTGCCTAGTCTGAGCCTAATGCTATCTTTCCTTTTAAATAATGCATTTTATTTGTTCTTTGAAATTTTCATAGATTTATACACTGTATTTTGATCATGCCCATTCTCCCTGCAACTTACCCTAGTGACCCCCATCTGCTCTTCACAACGTCATAGATTTCTTTTTTGCCATTAATAATCCCTTGAGTTCAATTAGTGCTGTCTTGATCGAAACAGGTATAAGGATATCCAGTGTGACATAGGGAACTTACAAGCAGACAGATCACCAAAAAAGAATGCCTATCCCTTCCCCAGAAGCTGTTAACTGCTGATAGCTCCCGTACCAAGGGTAGGGCACTATGGACCCACTTTTAACCGTGCTGGAATCTTAATTTTGGTTGTGAGTCTAGTCTTTAATGGCCTAGCTATTTCTGCAGCCCCCATGCTGGAAGTGTAACTGACTTAATTATGTACTGGTAACAAAACCTGATGGGAGTTCATGTGTACAACGGTTATGCAATATATAGGAGTCAACATGTTATGATTCTAACTCTGTTCCTTGTCCTCCAACTGGTATATTTTTTCCACACTCTTCCATACGACTTCCTAAGTCTTGGATGGAAGAAGGTTAGTATAGGCATCATCCATATCAGCGAAACCCCAACTCTTAGTCATTGTTTTATGATAATGCTTTTCATGGCTTCCTCCTTTAATTGCTAGAGGGACAATGGTCATTGTGAGCATCTTCCACCCTCACATCCAAGCAAGCCAGTAACATATATCACTCTCTAAATATAGGTTTAGTCTTATCACTTACTCAATTTAATACATAAAATTTGTTCTTTGTTATCATCATTAATTATTTATTAATGAGTGGTATATTCTATAGGGGAGAATGAAAAGGCATTGTCTTTGGTACTAAGAAACTAGAATTCAGATTCCAGCTCTCGACATAACAGAAAAACAAAATAACAGAAAAATAAAAATCTACTCAGATTTCAACTTATCATGAAGCATAATTATTACATAATCATAATACAAGTGCCAAAATTACTTGAGATTATATATTACATGCATAGTAAGTGCTAAGTGTCAGTCAACATTTATCTCATATTTACATATATTCATAATATAACACACAAAATATACATTAAGACAATAAAATATTAGTGTACAGTATGCACTATACAGTACCATATTTGTGAACTATTTAACACATATCATATGTATTTAATTGTATATTGTCTCTTTCATTTCACCCAGTCTTTGAAAGCAATATAGTAAAATGTCTTTATGAACACAGTTTAGAGGTTAACTGTATTTAATCAAGTTCTTCTTTTTCATTTATTAGCTATGCAAGTCATTGAACTTTCATTATAAGGATGACAACTATAGTCCCAGTCTTACTGTGTACTGTGAAGATAAAATGTTTTGCGAATTAGTATTTAGAGTGCTTATTAAATAGTAGGTGGTTAGTAAGTGTTGTTATTGTTGTTATCAGCAACTCTACCATGAATTCCCTTGTTTTCACTGACCTCATAACAGAACTGACACACAAGATAAATATTAACCACATACCATATTTTAAGAGACTTCATCGTTCAGAGAATGTTCAAGAACATAAGTATGTAGTACTTGGTGTTATAGTTTGGATATAAATAACCCTCCAATGTATCATGTGTTGAAAGATTGGCAACCAGGTCATCGTCAAATTGTAAGTATTTTGATCTAACTAATATATGAATCAGTGGGTTGATATACTGATTCACAATTTGGCAAAATTATGGGGAATTCACAGAAACATCCAGAAATAGTGCCTAACAGAAGAAATCACTGGGATACGTTTGTTTGGAACTATGTCTTATAACTGGTCCCTGCTCCTATCTCTCTGTCTACTTCCTATTACAACATACCCTCTCTATCATAATGCTCTGTCTCACTGTAGATCCAAATACAAGGAACTAGGTGATAATTGAACCATGAACCAAACTATTTTCATCCTTTAAATTGTTTCTCTCCATTTTTTTTATTACAGTGATAAAACATAGTCAACTAAACACATCTGAATGTGAAGCCTGGACAGAAGTACTTGAAGTTCTGGAGTGAATTTTGTATACCTATTGGACTTTATGCCATTCTTAGGCTATCGTTTAATCCCTAGTTATCAGTACCTTATCTTCCAGATCTCCATAATGCCAATGACTCCCTTCCGGCTACTATCCACGGGAATAGAGGAAAATAGCAGGGTGAGATGGACTGGCAGAAGCAAAGACAGGGAAGAATGATAAAGTCAATGACACATGTGAGACACTGAAAGAGATTAGTATCGTGAATTATAGACTGCCATAAGAAGCTTGAGTTACTTCCTTAATGATCTGTTGCTTTCTTGTTAGAAGGAAGATTTATGCCTTTCTAAAGACATGCACATTGCATCTGTTAGATTGAAGTGTGGCAATAAGCAAGAAGCCAAGGTGATCATCAACAGGGCAAGAACCTCAGAAAGGTGATTAACATAGTCCTTCCACAGTAGAATGTGAGTATTGTGTTTTCACAAAGGAAGTAGGAAAGACAGATGTACTTAAGAGGCAGATATACTTAAGACCAGGATAAGGGTTGCGTCCCATGAATGCTAATTTGTGTTCTATCCTAGAGGTTTTAAGCAGACTGTTTACCAGACTTATTTTTCCCACTGAGAATTCTGTGGCATAGAGTGAATCTCAGGATGTAAAGCAGGCTGAAATGAGCTCAGAAAAACTGTTGTCATCCTATAGAAACTCAGAGTCAAATCAGTCAAGGTTGGGTGACAAGGCAAGAGAGAGGTTGTCTGAGAAACATCAGGCATCACTGTAGGTGGACAGTTTACTGTCTGTGAATGGCCAAGAGAAGGATGGAAAAAGACAGGGCTGACTTCCAGGTCCTGTCATAGACAATGGGCAGATGGTCACTCAGAGTGACCGGAACTCAGAAGGAAAAGATAAATAAGATGCCATGGACACCCACATGGAAACATTCTTCTGGAGCTGCAAGCATGAATCTAAAACTGAGAAGCCCATGGCTTTGAGATGTTGAAAATCAAGTATAAGTAGTAATTATTGCATGGTCAAAACACATGACAAAAAAAAAGAATGATCTTGAAAAAGATCAGAGATTTGAGAAAAGGGCGAATGTGGAATGTATAAACAAAAAAGAGCTATATAAGAAGGGGTTTTTATCCTGGTTCAGTCATAGAGTAGCTGAAATTATTCACACTCTCATCATCTAGCATTCTTTAATAAATGTATTTCCTGAGCTAATACATGATTGCATGGCTCATAATCCATTTCTCAAAAGGGAACATTCTCGAGAAATGACTTTTACTTTAACTTTTGATATATCTTCCAACTAAGACAGAACACTTGTTTTTGTTTTTGTTTTTGTTTTATATGTCTGCCCCGGGTATAATCTTTACTTGCCTCAAGAAATAAAACCCTGACTACTACACAGCACACTCACTTATTGTATCCATCAACTGCACACAAGAAAAAGGAAAATTTGAAGGTGACTGTGGGTATCATTGCTGCATTCGTAATCATGGCTGTCTCAGGCATATAGTTTAAAGGTAAATAAAAGAGAGCATGTGGTTAGCTATTATTGATATGCAGAAATAGTGAATGATCCATCTGAAAATTTAAATATTCAAGATACAGGACAGTCAGAAGCATTTGGCCATCACTTTTTTTAAGTACCATTCTTTTGCTTTTAGAGATTACAATATAATCACATCATTTCTTCCTTCCTTTTCCTCCATAAAAAATTTTCAAAATCTGCTCCTTGTTCTCTTTCAAATTCATTATCCTCATTTTCATTAATTGTTGTCTCTCACACATACACACACATACACATATTTAATAGAACCTGATACATTTGTAAAATGTTACTTGTATATATGTTTACTTTTATTAACAGTTGACTAACAGTTTATTTCAATACTCTTCAAATCTGCTAAATGGCGAAAGAAGAGCATGAGCAAATCACTTGAGTGGGCTCCAGTCATGAAGATGAACTATCATTTGCATCAGGGAGGAACTTCTAGATACTAGAGTTAGAAAAACCAGTTCACATGAGCTAAACAAATACAGTAGTAAGGATCTCACATAAACTAAGATGCCCAGAAGGACATGGAATCCTAAACAAGTTCTGACTTAGGCTCGAAAAGATGTGCCAGGCTTCACTTTTTTTCTAAAGAACATGATGAGTTCTACGTGGTGAGTCAAATAGCTCTAGGTTATGAGTTCCAAAAGAGGCTAGCCTACTTCCTTGGGAGAGCAGACACAAGCCGGAGAACTGAGTCTTGTGATGGTTAATGACCTGGCTTGGATCACTTCACTACATTGGGGCTGTAAGGAATTAGAACACTGGACAGAAAAGTTTAGCAAAGATCTGCACAAGTGGAATCTCTCATTACATCCATGTGGACAAAGAAAGGAATGAGTGTTCTCCTACAGCAAAATTGGAATGTTTCTCAAAAAGATTACTGAGTTTCAAGAAGCAAAATAATAGAATCATCTATATTAGTAGAAACATCTATTGATGATTGTATCATATATGATTGCATCATATAATAGAAAGATGTTCTAAAATTACAATGAAGAAGTCAATCTTTATGAACATTAGATTGGTGCTGTACCAAAGTATGGGTAAAAACCTGACTTAGTTTATATTCTGTATAACCTATCTTTGGGGAGCTTCCTGGTCCATCACTCTCTCCTCCAAAGCCTAGGAATGCCAGTGAGTTCAAGGGTGTGGCTGAACATTAGAGATCTTTAGGCAAATGAGAGTGGAAGCCGAGGACTAGCGTAAGGATGGACCACCTGAGCAGATGCTGAACGGGAGACAAGGCACTGTGGAAGAACATATGTGCATGTGTACATGTATTTGCATGAGCTCACGTCTGCAAAGTGTCAGAATGAATTCACTAACTGGAGTGTTCAGGGGTAACACAGGCTGGCCTGAGAGTGAGGTAAACACAGAAGTGAGGGATGGGAGTCATCCTTTCACTGTTTGGTTCTCTCCATTTTAGAATGTTACTCAGCTGTGTTTGTCTCTACCTAGTTGCTTTTAGCCTGCAGAAGCCTGTGAGTCACGCAAAAGAGGGCCTTTCTGACGCTCCTCTGACCTCCTATCTCATGCTACCATGCTCACATTTTTACTATAGAACATGTCAAATAAACAACCTCCTTTGCACGTCTCATTCATTTATACAAGTCTGCAAGGCTTGGTTGGATGCTCACATTTTTTAAAATTCAATGTCAGTTCTCCCTCCCACGCCTCCTCCTGCTCCTCTTGCCTCCCCCTCAGCCCACCCCCATCTACTCCTCCCAACAGGTAAGGACTCCTATGGGAAGTCAACAAAGTATGGCATATTAAGCTGGGGCAGGACCAAGCCCCTCTCCCTGCATTAAGGCTCTGCATGGCATTGCACCATAGGCAATGGGTTCCAACAAGCTAGCTCATACACCACAGATAGATAGATCCTGGTCCTATTGCCAGGGGACTATCAGATAGTTTAAGCTTTACCACTGACTCCCACATTCAGGGACCTAGTTTAGTCCCTTGGGGGTTCCAGAGCTGTCACTCTCGAGTTCATGAGTTTTCATGAGCTTGTTTCAACTGTCTCTAAATTTCTCCATCATGATCTTGACCTCCTTTGTTCATATATTCTCTCTTCCCTCTATTTAAATAGATTCCTGGAGCTTGGCCTGGTGCTGAGTTGCGGATCTCTGCATCTGGTTCTATCAATTACTGAATGAAGGCTCTATGACGATAGTTAGAGTATTCACCAATCTTATTACAGGGGAAGACCATTTCAGGCACCCTCTCCACTACTGCTAGGAGTCTTAACTGGTATCATCCTTGTGAACTCTTGGGAATTTCCCTAGCACCAGGTTTCTCCCTAACCCCATAGTGGCTCTCTCTACCAAGATATCTCTTTCATTGCTATCCCAATTCATTTCTCCCAGCCCCCACCATCCCATTTCCTCAGTAATTGATGGAACCAGATCATCCTTGCCCCCAATTTACCCAGATCTTATCTAATCTCAAAGTAACCCATGTGTTCCTCTTACAGTTCTCCTTGTTACCTACTTCTCTGGAGTTGTGGATTATTGACTCGTTATCTAATATCTAATATTGCTTTTTATCTAATATCAATTTATGACTGAGTACATGTTGTGTTTGTCTTTCTGAGTTTGGATTACCTCACTCAGGATGTTTTTTTTTTTTCTAGTTCCATCCATTTGCCTGCAAATTTCATGATGTCATTGTTTTTACAGCTGAGTAATACTTCATTGTGTAAATGTACCACATCTTCCTTATCCATTCTTCCACTGAGGGGTATCTAGGCTGTTTCCAGATTCTGGCTACTATGAAAAATGCTGCTATGAATATTGTTGAACAAGTTTTCTTGTGGTATGATAAATTCTCACATTATAAATTTTTTCTCTTTTCTCCAATTCTTCCAAAGTAACATCTCTCATCGAGGTCCTCCATTTCTGCCCTATTAAGAAATGGAGTCCCTCTTCCTATTTAACCATAGTGTATAACCAATACCATTTAGTGTTACTTTCCATGATTTTATCTTGCATTGCCCCAAAAGATTGCCAAACCAGAAATGTAGGGAGTTGTGCCTCTCAAATATTCTACTGAAGCCAGTTCACATACAGAATAAATGAAAGAATATGTGTGTCTCTCCAAATCATTTTCTTGTAGCCACTATTCATGACAATTGATCCATAGTTCCTTTAATGTGCCTTAATCAGTTCATTCCCACTTCCAAATTAATGCATTCCAGTGATGATTTTTTTACTGAATACAATTTTTTTGGTACAATCCTTCCATTTGTGATTAAGAAACCATAGAGCAGCAAGTGTGATAGAATGGCCAAACACTACATCATATTTCTTTCCTGTTTACTTTTTCCTGAACATTTAATCCTTTTTTTTTTTAACTTAGAAGCTGGTGACACTCAGAAGGAATGAGTTAGTCTGAAGAGAACTCAAAGGCTTCAAAAATTAAATGTTGTTGAGTCCAATGATGCATTTCTTTGATACTGATTCTCATTGGTCAGATTATAAAAAGTCACAGAGTATGATGGGACAGCTTTCTCTTTCACGAGGCTTTTCTTTCAGGTGCTCATTTTTCTAATATCACCAAATATTTCCTTCTTTCATAAGCAATTAAACAGTTCAACACGGACCATGTCAATTTGGCATTTAGCAATTTTTTGCATGTTTTATAGAAAGTATATCTTTACTTACTCTCCCTCTTTTGGTTTTGGGATTTGGGGGAGTTCCTGTCTTTTTCTGACATTATTTATGTAATATCTGAACAAGAATCTGCCCAAAGCCTTTCTCATGAAAGCAGAACTCAAAATAAAAAAAGTTTGCCAAAGTACCTCTTCTAAGATTCTGGAAATTAGTCAAAAGCATGCATCATTTTAGAAGCATTTACTTTTTAAATTATAATATAAAAATTGACATGAGGTTGGGGAGATGACTCAGCAGTTGAGAGAGCAGTCTGCTCTACAAAGAACCTGAATTTGATTCCCAGCACTCATGACAAGTGGCTCATAAGCAGAGGTAACTCTAATTCCAGGGAATCCAATGAGTCTGGAGTTCACAGAAACCCTCACGCATATTCACAAACCCACACAGAGACACATGCATATGCACACTGGTTAAAAATTTAAAAATGCATCTTAAAAAATAAAAGAAACAATGCTAGTAAATATCATTTAAAGGCAATGATGATATATTCTTCCTGATTCTCTGTTTTCCGCTTCTTGACTCCACACTCTGATGAATTCAACATCCATAGCCAAAAAGAAAAAAATGTCTACAGTCAAGTTGGAGATCAGCACCTATTTTCATAACACATATAACTGGGAATTACCTACAAGAAGTCAAGAACGAGCAGAAATACCCTAAACCTACAGTTTAATGTGAGTCATTTCTGTACAATTTGATTCTCTTCCATAACTTCCCACTTTTTTATACTTTTACAAGTCATCTGTGATTTCAAGACAGCACAATAGATTTCCCCATTAGCATTTCCCTCACAACATTGAAGTTCTTCAGCCATTCACTAGCAGAACTGACTTTTATGAGGGATGTTAAAAAATCCAAGAAAATTCTGTGACCAAAGAAAGCCATCTTGAGAGGGTAGACACCCAACCAAGTGCCAGGTGCCATCACTGTGGTTTTGGCTTTAGATGCAGACAAAACTAAATTCTTCCTTTGAACTTAGGTGCAAGTTTACGTATTGATTAGCTTGCCATCATAACTACCAACCAAGGTGTTCGCAGGAGTCAGGCACACTCAAATTTCAGAAGACAGGTCCAAGGACCTTAGCTCTGGCTGTCAACAATGAAAAAGCCCCATAAATCATCTCTGTGTCCTCTTGGCTCTTCTCTAAGAGAAGGCCCCATACTTCACCAGAAGCCTTGTCTATGTCCCTGAGGCATCCCTGAAGGCATGATACCCACAAATTATTAAACTGACCTCTTATCCTCTTATTTGCCTCTACTATCTCTTAGGCACAGCTCCAAAGCATCCTACATTTCCCAGGGAGGTACACAGAGATCCAGAAAAGGACTTCCACCAATGTACATGGAGCCTCACTTATAGGTATACCTAGTAACAAGTCTATTTTTATGGACCCTGTAAGATGCATTCATCCCAACACCAATCCTGTTGATGAAGGTTCAAGAAGCAATCCATTATACACAATGACAAGGTTGGTTCTGTATACACTTTCCCCTGTAGAAGTGGACTGGCAAACCTCAGACCCAGAACACCCTCCTGACTTATCCTACTTGGTTGTGATACCAGAAGCAAGCCCATCAACCACAGGGAAGCTACTTCTCTGTGGAATTCAACTCTAAAGACTGGAAGTTTTATTTGAATGTCATTAAGGCCATCAAAGAATTCTTCACCAAGAATTTGCATGCCGGAGTGGTGATTTTTAAAAAAAACCTGACAGTAAGGAAGACTATATATAGTAAAATTATCTCTCAGAAATAGAGATAAAGACATTCCCAGATAAAAGTGGAGAAAATTCATCACCGCTCTCTGTCTTATGAGAAATGTTAACAAAAGTTCTTTAAATGAAGTAGAAACATACCAAGCAACAACACAGAAGCATAAAATTCACTGTGACAAATCAACCTATCAGGACAGATGGAGACAATTTTAGAACACAACAATCAAACAAAGTACAGAGCTGTGGAGCCCAGTTCTAACTGGTAAATCTGCAATACGAGTTCTGCACCTAAGACTCAGGGATCATGACAGAAAAGAAGGAGGAAGTATTATAAGAACCAGGAACAAGAAGTTTGCTGTGAAATTGTATCTCTTGCAAATGTCAAGGAAGATAAACCCATGAAATCTTTCCAACATGACTGCCTGAGTTAGACCTGGTCTGTGATGAGAGCAATAGCCATGCTAATGAAGATGGAATCCCAAACCTAGACAAAGAACTACAGACAACTAAAGAAGGTATTGTGGGAGAAGTATTCTTCTCCAGGGAAGGAAATGTCGTTCGGCTCTGAAAACATGTACACACAAGTAATAAAACACAGAGTGAACAGGTTGTATCTACCGATTTAGGAGTAAATAAATGGAAAAATGCCATTAAATTTGAAAGAAAGAGAAAATTGAGTTTGCCTGTGGTGTAGGATGTTCTTCTGTTCATGTGTTGCTTTCATGGGCTACTGAATAAAGAAACTGCTTTGGGCCTGATAGGACAGAACTTAGGTAGGTGGAGAAGACAGAACTGAATGCTGTGAAGAAGGGCAAAGTGAGAGATGCCATGGATCTTCTGCCTGAGACGGATGCTGGTTAGAATCTTGTCAGTAAGCCATAGTCATGTGGCAATACACAGATTAATAGAAATGGGTAAAATTAATATGCAAGAGTTAGCCAATAAGAAGTTAGAGCTAATGGCCAAGCAGTGTTTTAATTAATACAGTTTCTGTGTGTTTATTTCGGGTGTAAGCTAGTCAGGTGGCCAGGACAAACAAAGGGCCTGCTCGCCTTGTAACATGCATGAGAGGGGTTGGAGGGAAGAATGAAAAGAGGAAAATGATGTAATTATATGTTGATTTCCATTGCCTTAAGTTTGCTGTCACTTTGTTTTTGCAGCTGTATTGAGTTATATTTCACACATCAAACTGATAAGTGCATAGTTGGATGAGCTTGCTGTATGCATATACCCACAAATGTACAATTAAGAAAATAATGAATCAATTAGCCACAAATATTTCTTCATTACCCCTTTTTATCCCTTGCTTCCTTATACACCTAAACAATTACTCAACTAACCACACAATCGTTTCTCTGCTCTGTATATGTTTTTCCTATTTGTAGGTATAACTTTTTAATTTTTTAAATTAATTTATTTATTAAAAATTTCCACCTCCTCCCTTCCTCCCCTCCTCCCATTTTTCTCCCACTCCCCTTATTCCTCCTCCCCCTCCCTCTCCAGTCCTAAGAGAAGTCAGGGTGCCCTGCCCTGTGGGAAGTCCAAGGCCCTCTCCCCTCCATCCAGGCCTAGGAAGGTGTGTATCCAAGCAGACTAGGCTCCCAAAAAGCCAGTATATGCAGTAGAATCAAAACCCAGTGCCATTACCATTGGCTTCTCAGTCAGCCCTCATTGTCAGCCACATTTAGAGAGTCACAGTTTGATTACATGCTCGTTCAGACCCAGGCCAGCTGGCCTTGGTGAGCTCCCATTAGATCAGTCCCACTGTCTCAGTGGGTGGACGCACCCCTTGCAGTCCTGACTTCCTTGCTCATGTTCTCCCTCCTTCTGCTCTTCATCTGGACCTCAGGAGCTCAGTCCAGTGTTCCAATGTGGGACTCTGTCTCTATCTCCATCCATCCCTGGATGAAGGTTTTGACCCTAGAGAAGCCAAATAAGAAGGTGAACCCAAAGAAAAACATATATTTATCCTTCTGGATATTGGAAGTAGACAAGATCGCCGGGCAAAAGTTGGAAGGACGGGGGTGGGGGTGGGGTGAGGGGCAGGGGAGATGGGGAGAGTGAAGGGAGAAAGGGAGGATTGGAGAGAGCTTGGGGGAATGGGATGATTGGAATGGAGGAAAGGCGGATATGGGAGCAGGGAAGAAGATATCTTAATTAAGGGAGCCATTTTAGGGTTGGCAAGAGACTTGGCTCTAGAGTGGTTCCCAGGTGTCCAAAGAGATGCTCTGTATCTTTAAAGACTACTTTTCATGCTTTAGAATTTTGTGTAAATAGTAACACATTTTATGCTCATTTTTTTCTGGCTTTCTTCCACACA
This sequence comes from Neodon shergylaensis, assembly GCA_025134845.1. Taxonomy (NCBI): domain Eukaryota; kingdom Metazoa; phylum Chordata; class Mammalia; order Rodentia; family Cricetidae; genus Neodon; species Neodon shergylaensis. The sequence goes on along the minus strand of JABTXL010005752.1, from coordinate 23,088,346 downwards.
ACATCAGTATGTAAGATTAATTTCCTTGCATATATTTTCTCTTTCTAATTGCTAAATAGTAATCTTTGATAAATTATACAATAATCCACAAAACAGTCATAGATTATATAACAATGTATACAATCTATTTGTCTGAGGAAAAAATATTAGGTTTCCAATTTCTAGTATTTCAGGTAAATATACTTCTGCTTTAGCATTATAATTTAATCAATATATGAGATTTATACTGACACTTAATTTTTTATTTTTTTAGTTTTGAGATCACAATTAACTTTTCATTATTTCTGCTGTTTTTACAGTTATAATATAATTATACTTTTTCCCCTTTCCTGTCCTCCCTTTAAATTCTGCCATATATCTCTTCTTGCTCACTTTCAAATTCATGGCCTCTTTTTTCATTAATTGTTGTTATATGCACATACACACACACATGCACACACACACACAAGCATGTATACCTAAATAAAAATCACTACATTCATGTATTGACCAGTGAAGCTGGTTTTCTTGATTCCACAACTCACAGGAAACAAATGGATTTTATGGTTTCTATAATCTTGTGTCCCAACTTTCATATTATCTATCTATCTATCTATCTATCTATCTATCTATCTATCTATCTATCTACGTTTCATCTCCTATCAGTTCTATTTCTCTCGTGAAAGCCAATTTATATAGCTTAGAGATCCATTTCTTAGAGTCATTTACTTAAGTTCAATGCTATACTCAACAGTAATATGATGTTGGATTTGTAATTCAAATTAATCTTCAAAATAGTAATCAAAAGAGTCTCCTTAGTCATAAGGAATTGAAGAGACTAAATGAAGTTCTTAACATAAATTTCTAAAACACGTCCAGCTGTTCATAAGCACCAGTTACTAATATTTCTAGTTACTATAATCACTGTTATTTTATTCCTTGTTCAATAGATGTCTTTCTTCAGAAGTGGTTGTTCACAAAACATGTTTCCTGAGCATCTCAGATTGTCAAAGTTGGATGTTTATTTTCCATTTATCATTTTTGTCATAGAGATTCACCCATTAAAAAGAAGCTTAGGGAAGAGTACATGTCTCGCATAAAATCGTCAACATTTCCTGTCATTGCATTTATTCAAGAACTGTGGTACAGAAGCACACCTCTCTCCGTGAGTTCTCTGTCTCTGTCTCTCTGTCTTTCTCTTTCTGTCTTTCCTCTCTTATCTATCATCTCTCTTTTTTTCAAAAACATGCAGAAGCATGCACATTGAAACAGGTTCGTTGTGCTTATAAAAAAAAGGTTCAAGACCAACTGAAGAGAAAGCATGAGGACCTTGGTGCAAATCCCAAAACACATTTAGAAGATGCAGCCATGGCAGCATGCACTTGTAATCCAAGTACCCTGGAGATAGATGAAGATAAAGCAGACCCTGGAGATTGGTAACCAGAAAGCTTAGCTTACCTGGTGAGTTCCAGACTAGTGAAAAACACTATAATAACACAAAGTGGTGGTGCCTCAGAAATAACATCCAAAGTGGTCTTCTGACCTCCACATGGACACATAAAAATACACACACACACATACATCACACACTCACAAACATGACCATATATACACATAAATATGCACACACACACATAAAAAATCTTAGCATTTTAAAGCCACTGAATTGGAGAGTAATTTGTTATACAGCCACAGCTAACTAATTTAAAAAAAAAACTGGACAACAGAATTCCATCTCTCACATGATTCTCTTAGCACCATCTCTCATTAAAAGCATTCTCTATACATGGCTCTAAGTATAATGATAAAGAACAGAAAGCAGGTCCAGTGCTTATCTGGTCACCATTAGGTCATGTCTAGAAATACATCCTTCCTAGACTCATGATGCAGTTCCTTCTGTCTGAAAGCACTTTGGATGACTATAATGCTTTCTACCTGGGAGCTTTTATCTCTGGCTTCTGTCCTTTCCTCTAGGTAACACAGAAGATAGGTCTGATGGAAATGGTGCACGGACATTTTCACTGACAGAGTCTTCGTTATAAAATGGAAATATCTCTCAACTAGTTTGCTCTTCCTTGATGATGAGAAGTTTACTTCTCATACCTGTTTTTAATGAATTATTTTTTTTGTATGTTTTCTACTATGGGCGGAAAATTAGGATATCCTAGAATATGCTTCTCCTTCTAGACCTAAGAAATGTGACAATATTTAGAACTAAATCCAAACTGGCAAGATCAGAAAGAGGTAACTTCCTCCACAAGTTCTGATTCAAGGTTGGAGAGCTAATGAGGACAACAGTCGGTAGGAGGGAGAACTAACTTGCAGACCTGTGAAGGATGAACTGCCTTGTGAAGTTCTGAAAGGTTTTCAATTAGCTGCTTTGCAGATGTGGGCCAAGAAAGACAAACTAAAATGTGCCATCTTCAGCATTTGGGGACTGCCTCTGTTGCCATCCTAATCAAGGCAGCATTTTGCTTCATAAAATTCTGCCTCGTCCAATAATTGCTACAAGTTTAGGGTTTAGATGCTCGATTGTGTGCCATGTGAACTAGAGAATTTGGAATAATTTTCGTCTATTGATTTACCCTTAGTCTATTCTTTTCTCTCAAGCATAGAAGCTATTTGCTTAATTGTATCATCAAACTTGTAGCCAAATAGAGTGGGCATTTTCTTTTCTTTCTTTCTTTTTTTCTCAAGACAGGGAGACAGGGTTTCTCTGTCCTGGAACTAGCTCTTCTAGACCAGGTTATCCTCAAACTCATAGAGATACACCTCCCTCTGCCTCCTGAGTGCTGGGATTAAAGGTGTGTGCCACCACCAACGGCTGATGTTTTCTTTTTAAAAATAAATTTATTTTTTTATTTTACATCCCAGACATAGTTTCCCCTCCCTCCTCTCCTTTCTGCCCCTCTCCCATTTCCCTCTGTTCCTACATCCCTTGTTCACTCTTCCTCATTGCTGTTTAGGAAAGAGCAGGTCTCCCATGAGTGTCAACAAAACATGACATATCAAGTTTCAGTATATATATATTAAGGGTGTGTGAGATGACCCAGTATGAGGATTAGGGACCACAAAGCCTGTAAAAGAGTCAAAGACAGCCTCTGTTTCCACTCTCAGGAGTCCCACAAGCTACACAACTGTAGCATATACGCAGAGAGGCTAGGTCAGTCCTGTGCAGGCTCTCTGGTTGTCAGTTCAGTCTCTGTGATCCCAGCTTAGTTGATTCTATGAGGTTTTTCTGGTGTCTTTGACTCCTCTGACTCCTAAGATTCTTTCTCCCCCTTTTTCTGCAGGATTTCCCAGACTCTGCCTAATGTTTGATTTTGGGTCTGCTTTTGTTTCCAACAGTCTCTGAATGATGCCTCTCTGATGACAATTGGGCTAGGCACCAATCTGATCAAGGGAGATGGCCACTTCAGGCTACCAGGAAGATCCCAGATCATAATTCATTTTCAATTAAAAGAATTTGGGGGTATAGTTCAAAGGCAGAGTGCTTCCTAGTATTTCCAAGGCCCTCAGTGTGAGGCCTTTAATTTTATCTGAGTTTGATAGCCATCAAAAGGTGCGAGAAAACCCAACAAAAGGAAAACATAGTGATGATGCTAGTACAATTTTATCAGTGTCAGTAAACACAAATATCAGCATTATATGATCCTAAAGTGACTATAAAATACAGGGTTTAGAGATAAATGGAATCATATCTTGTACTTATGAGTTATGTCTTTTTCGACAAATCTATTCACATCTCAATGATTGAGGTTATTCTTTGGCTAAGGGAGTATGAAATCTCTAATGCACACAATTGTCATAATGGTTAAATGGGATGGTAATAATAAATCTCCTGGTCTATGATCTAGAACAAAAGTGATCAATATCTTGCAGCTGGCATTAATGTCAGTGTTAACATTATTTCTAGTCCTAAGGTCACTAAGTTAGCCCTTCTTAAGAAATCAGTAATAAACAATACAACTATCATCCTCCAAGCCTTTGGGTCCAGTTTCTCAAGTTCATTTGGGTCCTGAGTAATTTCATGGTTGGAAGATGTACTTGGACTATAGAAGCATCCGTAAAAAAATCTCTTGGCATACAAGTAAAAAAGAGTTCCTTTTTCCCAAAGTTAATCAAAGTCTTATCTGAGTCATGGTGTATTTCTTGGTGAAACATTTTGTACTTGTTCAAAAAATTAGGAATACACAAAGCAGGAGACACACCCAGAGCATCTATTAAATAAAATTCAGCTATGTATGTGGCAATGTTCTAACTTGATAACCCATGGTGTATTCTCTAAGAGGCAGAAATGCCTGAAGTTTGCTCAAGATTCATAAGAGTAAAGAGCTATTTACATGAACCCCAAGAGAAATCTTTGCCATAATTTGTCTAGAGAAACAAAAAAAAATTGGAGCATTTACATCTGCTCCAAGACAATGAGGGCATGTAGGCAATCACTACATAAGTGTGCATTATAAGAATCATGGTCTTTTAACAACCCATAAAACAAAGAACCAAAAGAGAGAAGAAAAAGTTCAAGACAAATAATTAACAAGTAAGAAGTAACTCATCCATTCAGCTCAGAAAGAATCAAGGGGTATGAATACACTTATAACAGCCAAAAGGAAAACTAAGGCACATGGAGTAGATACCAAGATGTGGTTCAAAGAAAGAAGAGCTCTAATAGAGAAAGTCAAGCATCCTTGATATCTCAGGGTTGATTTGACAATGTGAGGCTTATGTATATTTATCGGTATAGCCCTGGGTCCTCCTAGCCTAAAACACATTAGGCTTCCCCATAGCTTATACTTCACGACACTGTGAAATCATCTTCTTTACCAAACTGATAAGACAGCTTGCACTACTCCTTCATTCCTTCTAAACATTGTGAGAGCTGTCTGTGTTGCAAGTATTATTACAGGTTCTAGTGACACAGTAAAGACAAGAATGGGTAAAATTCTTGCTGTTTGGAAGCTCATGATGATCAACATAAAACGTCAGCTAAAAGATAAACAGGTAATGCATGTATGGGATTCTGTTGGTTTAATCCACTCTTTATGTATCTAAAATAGTCTCCTGACAAAAGCTTCCTTATCAACAATACAGAGGAATATCCAAATAGTTTTCCAGATGATATGACTAATATGCTGCCTATAAAAATCATAGAAAAGTAAATTATATGTAAGTTGTTTAGTATCTCTTTATTGAGATATTTTTCATTTAATTATAAAATTAATGTAAGTCTAGAGAGATGAGATAAAGAGTTATAGTAAAACATCTTGCAAGACTAAGAATAAGAACAAGATATTTTCTTTAGATATTAAAAATTAAAAATAGTGGTTTCCTCATGATGAAAATATTGAGCAGTTGCTATGAGATAAAATGAAAAGGGTGTTAAAAAAAGGACCAATACCAAGAATACCATATCAGAAGAGACAGGTACCTGAGACCATGAAGTGGACCTCATACAATCTCTGGAAAGAGTGTGCAACAGTTATTGTCTTGTATGGCAAAGAAGAGTATGGGGATGGAAAGATAAGATCAAAATAGTCTAAAAGTGAATAATTAGGAAGAAAGGAGGAACTTTTCACATTCTGAAATTAATATTCTCATTGAGAGTCAAGGGCACTTGGAGTATTTCACATTAGAGGCTGAACTCATCAAAGGGAAATGATTTCATATCAGGAAAGACGAAGGAGAGACTAAGAGAGATGAAAAGAAGGTGGGATGAGTAAAAGACACAAATAGAAAATGTATGTTGGATGACAAGAGGAGCGAGTAGACAAAATCTTCAGAGATAAACTCAAAGCAAAATTCACAACAGAACACAAGTGACAGGAAACACAGAGAAAGCTAAGTAACAGTGACAATTCCCCCAATTCTGTGTGTTATACATTGTGTGTTGAACCAAATATTCAAAAAATCAGAAAAAAATGCACCAATATTAAACACACAGAGCCTTTTCTCATATTTCCTAAATCCACTGTAAAAGAGTGATTATTAACAAAGTGTTTATATTCTATAATATATCATTGGCGATTAGAGACACTTCAAAGAGTAGGGTAAAGTATTAGTTTCATATGTATTGCTGTGATCACATGCCTTGACAAAAAGTAGCTGGGCCACAAAGGGTTTGTCTTACATCACAACTTCATCCTGTCACCTATTTTTGCCGACAAGTTAAGGTGGCAGAAACTTAAAGCAGCTAGTCACAGATCATTTGCAATCAATAGCAGAGAGAAATGAATGTGTATGAGCTCCCTTGCTTGCTTGTATTCAGCTCAATATATCTACTTGCAGGACAGTTCAGGATACCCTTCCTTGGGAAAGGTGCTATCCATGGTGAGCTGCTTTTATGCATCAATTTAACTGATGAATCAAGACAATATCCAACAGACCAAACAATGTCACCAATATTTCATTGAGATTCTTGTGCCAGATAGTTCTAGGCTGTGTCGAGTTGATGAAATTAAAGCTCGCCACAGAAAGACACAGATTTGTAAAAACCATATGTCATTTTACATGAGACTTGGGCCTCTGTGATTCTGTTGTCCATGGACGACCCTGGAATCAATACTTAGAAAATACAAAGACAGCTGTGTGAACCAGGATAAAACCCAAGTTGATGTCTCTAGCTTGCAAATTATAAAGTACAAACAGGGCAATACTTACCAAATGACATTAATTGCTTGACAAAACCATTTATAATTACTTTTATGTCATTATGCATTAAAATAAAATGGGCTTCAACTATTTAAGAAATCGAAACAATAAAAACAATTTTTTTATGGAGAAGCATCAGTGAACACGGACTGAGCCCTCACTCTACTACAGATGTGATTACAGATGTCCTATATCGTTCAGTCATGTTTTGCTTTATTCTGTTTAGATGGAACAGCCACTTAATTTAATTAATATTGTATTTAACTGCAAATCACAACTATATGCTCTTATGGGGTACACCGAGAATTTTGGTGTATGCATTAAATATACAATGATTAAATCAAGCTAATGATTAAATACACAGAATTACCATTTTGTTTTCGATTGCAAAACATTTGCATTAAAATGATTCTTTTCATTGCTTTAATTTATGCAATGTACAATTGATGACTATAGCCACTTCGCTGTGCACCAGGACTCAAAATCCATTCATTCTACTTTTTAACGAAAAATCCCCATACTTTTCTTTCTCGCACCTTTACTTGTAGTTTCTGGAAATTATCACTCTATTCTCCCTTTCTTTGAGTCTAGATATTCTAAAGTCTCTGTATAGTCATTCAGTGTTTGTCTTTCTGTACCTGTGCAATGTTTGTGTTTCTGTGTCGAGGTAATTTTTAATTAGCATAATGGCCTTCAAACTCAACCATGTTGTCACAGATGTCATCATTTCCTTTTTGCCTGGGATAAGCAGAATTCCATTGCACTCATACACCATAATCCAATTTTAATTTGTCGTTATTTCTGGTCTCTCAGCAAATTTCATACCTTAGAAACGCAAAACACCACAAACATTGTGGAAAGCAGTGAGTCCTGTGCAATGAATATTATATTCTTTTCCAGACATTGAGGTCACAGCAGGTTAGGAGTTGTAGACTCATGGACAAGAACGAAACCAAATGTGGAGTAAGTTGATCAAAAATCAAATGAATACAATGTCCCTCATGTTCTTCAGCCAGGTGTGGTGGCCAGTGCCTGTGATTTCAGCACCTGGGATGCTGGGAAAGGAGGACGATAACCTGTTCAGCGTTAGCCTGTGCTATCTAAGACTCTGTCTCAAAACTAAAGTGCAACTCTTATAATTAAATTCACATTATGCATTCATTTACTATTGTTATAAATACATCTTTTCTCTCCTGTATAGATACCCCTTTTTCTCCAATAATTACCATTTCTTTGCTTTTTTTGGTAGAGATGCTTAAGTTTGTCTTCTCCTAATGGCGTGACTTTACTGCCAATTTACCACTTATCTGGATTTTCATCTACTGTAGGGATTTTAATTATGCTGTTGAATTCTTGATTCATTTGCAGCCCTATGTTATCGCTCTTAGGTGTCTTGTCTTCCCAGACTGCTGTCTCTGAATTTCAACTAGCTACCGCTTAAGCTTTTCTGTTCCTATTTTATAGAGATCATAATGTCTTGGATTTTATTGAAATATTATTTTATTTTCTAACATTTCTCCCTGATTCATGAGAAAATATTATTCATGAGTAGAAAGGTCTCCAGAGCATCCAGGATGATTTTTTTTTCACTTGTTCTGTGGCTGGCTCCTTGCTCATTTCCTACATTGTTCATTTGCAGATGTTGAAACAGTGACATAGTTTCCCTATGTTGTATATCTTTGCACTCAATGTTTGCCAGCTAGCTGCCAAGCACTTTTCATGTGGGTAGCAGATAAGTATCATTTGTAAAAGAGAAGTCCAGATGTGCAGTTGCAACTCATAAATTCTTGTATATTCTCCAAACTTACCCTTAATACTGTTGAAGGTATTTTTGCCGTAGGGAGGTGACTCAGTGATAGGATATTCATCCAACATCCAGAAAGCTGAAGTATCTACCCCTAGAAATGCAAAAGAAAAATCATCTGGATTCTGGTCATTTTAACAGCTTTACTATTTGATTTCTGTTAACAACTTTTAATCTTAAAAATGTACTTTCAAAGATATTTTTAGGGATAAGTTGGAGAGAAACTCATTAAGGACCACTGGCCAAACTTCATTTTAAAATGAAAGTGAGAAGTTCTATTTAAGAAGTGTTTATATGGTGTAATTCATCGGAATTGGTGACAGTTTAAAGCAAAATGTGGAGTTTAGCAAAAGTCTTGAGATTTGGCAATGGATAGAAGGGTGTGAGTGTTAAAGGGAAGTCTGGAGAATATACAAGAATTTGTAAGCTGTGCTGTAGCCAAATGATATCTGAAGTTCCCAAGAAATTTCCTCAGATGATGTCATCTTGTAATGTGCCAAAGATAACACAGATAAACCAAATTTTCTCTGTGTGGCATGACGTACTCAGGCCCATGTGTATGTGTGTGCACAGTTGAGCTTATGTCTTTGCTGCTGAAGGACTTGAAAATGTTAGGCAAGCACTCTACCATGGAGATACATCTCCTGACCACCCTTTGAAAACATCATAATCAACAACAAGAAGAATAACAAATGCTATATTTATCTGTATGCTTGTCAGGGATCCTGACTGTCCTACCCATTATTTGTAACAGCCTCAAGGACAATATTCACATTCAGAATCAGCTCTGAGCACTCTTTGATACATTGTACTTCATCTGGAATGAATCAGTCAGTTTGTCAACAGATTAGGTAGAGGCAATATTGATTAGTTGATGATATATCAGAGGATATGGCGTGTGGGTGGAGCCCAGTGTTTGCCGCACACCACACCCCCGTCTGCTGTGCTCTATGCGCTAGAATCCAGTTCGCGAGCTTCAGGCAAGGGGCTGGAGGCTGAGGAAACACACGCAGAGACAGACTGACACACGGACCTCCAATCGCTGGTACAAAAGCCCTTCTTTAATAGCACCATGGAGGCTTAAATACCCTGCAGTCAATGGCCAACAGGTGAAAATCTCATCCTCTGATCCTCTCGGCAAAGCACAGCTTTTAGTAGCTTCAATTAGAAGGCTCTAGCAGGGAAGAGCAGCTGAAGGCCAGGACTCAATTAGTCCCAACAAGTGACGTCTGCCCTTTGTCATTATCTGCTTCACTTTGTTACTTAAGATCTCATGTCCTGCCATCTGTAATACAGTGACTATGTCCATATGTTTATTCATCAACTAGCATATGCTTTTCTAACCCCCTCCTAACTCCTCTTTTGTACCCACTTGTTTCTCCTAAAGCAGAATGTAGTTTTAAAAAGCTTAGTTTATATCTTCTCAAGCAAGGAAAATTACAGCATTCCCCAGACAGTCTTCCTCTCTAAATTGGGAATAGTTGGATTGTGTGGCAACCTTTGTGGTAAAGAGTAATAACAGAGATGAGCATTTGAAAGTAAACACAAATTTAATATGCATGACAACAGTCAGTAGGGAGATACTGGAAATATAAACTCTATTTCTGTATCTTATCAAGGTATACTCTGTGCATTCTTTATGAAAGAGTAATACCCTGCTGTTGATCCAGAAGTCAAGGCTCCTTTATCGAACTCCACTTTCAGAGATTTTTACCATTTCTTTCTAGTAGTAAATGGAAAACAGGAGTAGGAGAATCTGCCGTAAGCATTACTAACAGCCAAACTTGGAAATCATGCCTATCCTAATCTTCTCTGGCTGTCTAGAATTCAGTGGAAGGATCGTAATTACCTGGAGACTTGGACATGAGGTTTAGCATTCATATAGGATGAGAAGGCAGCCTGAGCACACAGAAATCTGCCACAATGCCCATTTTAACTATACTAGATGAACAACTCTATAGGGGTAAAATATAGTACATCTCCCTCTTAAAGAAGTCAAGATCTTTTGATAAAGCAAACATAACCTACTAAGTGTGCTGTGTGCCATAACCTACTGAGTAGGTTATTACAGAAAAAACACAACTGGTGAAAGTGGTGATCATGTGTTGTCCAACCCAACTGATGTTTTAGAATAACCTTCTGTACACTGTGAAGATGTGTCTGTAGTTGGAGAAGACTGCTTTTATGTTCCTGGCTGCCCAGACCCAAATAATCACATAGAAATTGTATTAATTGCAACACTTTTTGGATTATTAGCACAGGATTCTTATTAACTTACTCTTACATTTTAAATTAAGCCATTTCTATTAATTGGTGTATTGCCAAGATGCTGTGGCTTACCAGGTAAAGTTTCGTTCTGGTGTCTTTCTCCTTCAACAGCTACATGGCATCTCCCTGACTCTGCCTACTCTCTCTCTCTCTCTCTCTGAGAGATTATAGATTATATAATCTTCTAGCCTGGCCATATTCTGCCCTGCTATAGGCAGAAGTGGCTTCCTTATTAATCAATGGTAATAAAACGTATTTATAGCATACAGAGGGTAATCCCACATCATGTGTCTTTGGCAAGGCACTTTTTGATTGGTTTGATAAAGAGCTAAATAGCCAATAGCTGGGCAGGAAAGGTTAGGCAGCACTTCTGGGCATGGAGAGCGAAGAGGAGATAAATTTAGGCACAGGGGAGATGCCAGAGGACACAGAGAGAAAACAAGAAATTCAAGATGGAAGAAAGGCAAAAAAAAAAAAAAAAACCATGGGCAAAATGTGGATCAATACACCTGGGTTATTTTAAGTTATAAGAGCTAGTGGAACAAGCCTAAGTGACAGGCTGAGCTTTTAAATTAATAAGTCTCTTAGTCATTTTTTTGTGGGCTGATGGCCCAAAGAAAAATTTGATTACAAATTGATACATTTGCAATGTAACTTCTATACATTAGGCTCATAGAAAAATCACAGAAAAGGAGTGAAAAAATTATAAAATCCAGAGAACAATGGTACTATTAGGTAGTGTCTTCTAGGGATAACAGAGAAGCTATGCCCATGAAATCTTAACAATATTCTTGCCTAAAAACAGGCCTGCATGCCAGTGTAGATCAGTGAAATTTAACATGGTTCCTCCCCTACATGAGGTACAGGCCACTAAGAGAAGGTAAATAATTTTTTTGCAGGGATGAGTCCCTTGACAGGTTGTCTGATCCCAAATGGTCAGCTCTAAGGGCTTACTATGGTGTGTGTGTGTGTGTGTGCTAAGAAGAGATTGTGAATTTGAGTGGGAATGAGTTGAAGCACAGGAGGAATTGAAGGAGGTAAAAGAGGGGTGGTGGAAGTGTTTTAAATACATGATTCATGTATGATATTTCAAAAAAACAAATATTCAATTAAATAAAAATTTTAAAAGAATTTAAGATCAAATGAAATAAACATTAAATTTTAGGTTCAAAATTCTAAGACCTTAAACTACAGTAAAAATGTGTGAAAAGCTGCAGAAGAAGCATAAACTTTGGTGAACTTAGTTGTTTATCCTCATCCTTGCTTGTATTTTTAGAAAACAAAGACTGGGACTCTGTTAAATTGAATTGTTCACCAAATGAACATGTATTTGTATGATTATATATCTGTATATACTACACTCATTTACTGTACTCAAGTCTAAGGGAAGAGCATATTATAGATGAAATTTTAAAAGAATCCTTAAAGAGTGCACTTTACATACAGCTATGTAATGTGTTTGTGACCCTCTCTATGACATCATCGGGTCCCATTTTGCTCCTTGCCACCTCTGTTGTGGGACCTTGATCCATTTAGCCAATCACATTTGGTGTGACTAGCCCTGTGTGTGTAGTCATTTTGCTTGTTTGTTTGTTTTGGTTTTTGGATATAGGATTGGATAAAATGGAGGAAAAGGGTCACAGTCTCTCTCTTGGGTGGTCAGAACAGAGGCAAGAAGCCATGGAGAGCATGGCTTGCGGTTTTTCGTCATCATTCTCTTGCAGAACGACAGGACAATGGCAGCTGGATCAGCAGTGATGCCCACCTTGTTCTGTATTTGTGAGTCTTTTTTTCTGCTTTTAATAAATTATTTACCAGACTTTTGTGGTTCTCACTTCACACCTCCACTCTAGCCCCTGATATGTTATATGCTACAGGTGTCCAATATCTGCCACAGAGTCAGAGAAATGACAATTTCTTCTGAACAGAGTGTATGGAGGGAGCTTGCTCCTGACTTTTGTTTGTTTCAGAGAGATTTTCCTGGCATCTAATTATTCTGTTTTCATTCCATAGTGTGATTGTCATCACATCTGTCATTAGCTGATCTTTCTGTCCCTTCTCCCCCTTTCTTTATCCTTTCTCATGCTTTCCTTCTACTCTTCTCCATTAGAATGAGAGTTCCATGACTGCAGGAGTCTTTTCTGTGCCATTCACTACCATAGCCACCAGGCATGGGCTAAAAATTTTAAAAAGAAACATATGTCTCCATATGAAGACATATAAGTGAAAATGTTAGAGCTTCAAGAGCAGAGGGAACTGCCATGTAACATAAAGGTCCATGCACTTCCAAAATTGATGCTTTCCTGAAGTCAGAACACAGCAAAGACTCCAGTGTTAAAAGGACTCTTGCCTGCTGGTGGAACATGATGTGTGCCATGATTCTGGTCCTTGTTCTTTCAGAAGGACCTAACAATGCTGCAGATGTTCCCCCAAAGAGAAAGGCCAGCATAACTGCTGTGAAATTCCAGACCGAAACATAAGACTTGAAATATTGTGATTAAAGACGAGAACAAAATCTGATGGGATTTGGAAAGAGTAAACACATTTTCATTCTGCCAGGCTCAGCATCCTATTTTTAGACTCTTCTTAAAGTTGGAAGGAAAGCACATCTAGGGATAATAAAATGTCACCTTCTGGTGGCATGCCACTTTATACTTACACCACGGTTTTGTGCACATTTTCAAAGTATCCACCCAAGGTCTGTATGATGAATATCATTATTTCTGTTCTTGAATTTGAGCTGTGAGTCCTAAATTGTGCAAAACAGGCTTTTGGGATTGAATTATATGGCCACTGAGTGACACACACATGGCCCAGATGTAAGTAGGACAGAGGCTTTGGAAACAAAACGTGCACTGACCCACAGCCCACAAAGAAGACATAGAGCAACTTGCAACTTGTATCAGGGCTACAGGCCTGCCAAAACAAATAAATAAAAGTTTTTGTACAGATGATGAATAAGATTCAGACTTGTATATTATAATATTCAAATATTGCAATATTCAAAAAATCCAAAATATCCATGTAGTGGTGGCACATGCCTTTAATCCCAGTCCTCAGGAAGCAGAGGTAGGTGGATTTCTGTGAATTCAAGACTAGCCTGGTCTACAAAACCTACTTCCAGGACTGGCTCCAAAGCTACAGAGATATCCTGTCTAGAAAAAAAAAACAAAAAAAATTCAAAATATAATGCTAACTTACAAAATATGAAAAATGAAAAACATCAATATATTACAAAAATAGTTTAAACATGTTGACCATAAAGCACTATAATTGCTGCTATTGGACAATACTTTGTTCATACTCTACAAAGTAAATGAAAACACTATAGGAACCAGACAAAGATTATCTCATTGGATAATCTAAAACTATAACAAAGAACCAAATGGTAAATTGTGAATGAAAGTTGCTTTAACCAAGTTAAAATAGTCACTGGATAGACTTGATCACAGAATGGAAATGATAAAGGGAAAAAAATTTTGATGATAGCTCAATAGAAATTAATTAGCTTGAACCACACATAAAAAAGGCAAAGAAGCAGAAGGAGGGAGAACATGAGCAAGGAAGTCAGGACCACGAGGGGTGCACCCAAACACTGTGACAGTGGAACTGATCTATTGGAAGCTCACCAAGGCCAGCTGGACTGGGACTGAATAAGAATGGGATGAAACCGGACTCTGAATATGGCGGACAATGAAGGCTGATGAGAAGCCAAGGACAATGGCACTAGGTTTCGATCCTAATACATGAACTGCTTTGTGGGAGCCTAGCTTGTTTGGATGCTCACCTTCCTGGACCTGGATAGAAGTGGGAGGACCTTGGACTTCCCGCAAGGCATGGAATCTAGACTGCTCTTCAGTCTCAAGAGGGAGGGGGATTGGAGTGGGAGGGGGAGAGGAGTGGAAAAAGGGGGAAGGGAGTGGGGGGAGGGGGCGATGTGTGGGAGGAGGGGGAGGGAAATGGGAAACGGGGAGGAGGCAGAAATTTTTTTTCAACAACTAAAAAAAAAATTAAAAAAAGGCAAAGAAAGAGATGTAGCTCTTAGGCCTGTGATCTAATGGAGGAAGAAAAGAACAGCAGCCATGCTATCAAAGTGCTAGACAGAAAGACAAAAAGGGCAAAGAAAGACATTTTATAAAGATATTAACAACCTTCTTTAGTTTCGTCACAGACTTAAGTTGAGACTGATGAAAACAACATCTGACTCTTCCTTCTACATTTACTCGTATAACCACCGATGCTTCTTTAACACAAACTCTGCCAAGACCTCTAGTAGATTAGATGTGACACATACAACCCTTCACTGAAGATCAAAGGCAAAAGTGGCAGAAACAAAATCTGCTAAAATGATTACTTTCCTGCATTTATTTTTGCAAGATGCTATTTTTCTAGATTGCAGTTATTGAAATTTTTACTTAGATTTTGAAATAGGGGCTAACAGGAGGAGGCTTAAAATATTTGAGGAGGAAAAAAAATAACTAAAATAAAGGATGGGAGCGAGACACCAGCCTGTTTAACGGTTGAATGCTTGGTGAATTTCTTACCAGAAGAGCTTCCACTGACACTTGAATCCCCAGGGCTTTTGGCACATACCACCACTTAGTATTTCCTAACTGTGTGACTTGACAGCAAAAGAAAAACTGTGTAGGTTATATGAGAAGCAGCGTAATGGGAGGAGGATCTGTCTCTCACACTGTGACAGTTACCATCCCTTGCCAGCATCTGAAATCAGCTAAAAGGCAAACCTGCAGGCATACCTGAGAGGGATTTTTTATCCTCTGGGCACGCTTGAGTTAATTAAGTGGGAAAACCCAGTTGCACTATTTTGGGGGGGGGGGGGAGGACTACTCTGGACTGCACACAAAGGAGAAAGTTGAGTACCAATATCCGTCTCCCTCTGTTTCATGATTATGGATGCATTGTGACCAGCTTCCTCAAGCTCCTGCCATCAGGCATTCCCCACATGATAGATTATACTCTAGTACTGTGAATCAAAATAATCCCTTCCTCCCTCAAATTGTTTCTGTCACAATATTTTATCACCAAGTCACTGGTAAGCTAGCTTCTTGCTCTTAGTGAAGACACATAATCTGCTAGAGTCTCAGCAAACCTTTTCTGAACCCAAAGGACTACTAATTTCCAGCCAGGATGTCTCACAAAGATTAATGTGGTGTGCATGTGTGTGTGTGTGTGTACACATGTGTAATATGAATATGCATTGGAGAGTATTATAGTAAGGATATTTAACTAATTGGAAAACAGATAGAAACACATGAAACACAGTCAATAAAGGAATAAAAAAGCAACAACATGGAAGTCCAGTAGAGATAGAGATTAACTTCAGCTAGGATCACCACGGAAAGCATTGTGGGTAAAGAACAAATCAAGATAGCTAGTATTGGGAGTGTACAGAGGAGAGAGGTTGAGACTGCAGTCGGAGTGCTCCATCCCTGCACGGCAAACCCTCACCTCTGCAACCCACTTGAGAACTCCTCTTTGGAGCTTTGCTATGAATTGATGGGCTATCCCCTCACACAGGCTAGTGTTTTCAATGTGTGGTGCACAGTTTTCCCCACAGTTTTTGGAGACTGCAGAAACTTTAGGATTTAGCTGCAAAAAGTTGGTCTCTGAGGGTGGGTCCTTAAGGGAATATCACTCCCAGCCCCTGTATATTGCTCTCTTTGCTTCCTGCTCTGCCGTGATGTAAAGTCCCTTCTGCACACTCCTGTCACCATCAGTTGAGCTCCTTTCTTGTCATGTCTTCCCTATATAGTAGATTAATCTCTCTGAAGCCATGAAACAGATGCCCTCCTTTCTGTTAGGCAATGGAATACAAAAGCAACTAGCACAACCTTGGCTAAGTGACAGTCTCAAGGGATGACCTCCAGCCAACACACCATCTGGAACTTGCTACAACACTAAGAGAGTAAAAGAACATCGATTAAAGGGCATGAGACAAAGGAGAAGAGACCAGAGATCAGAAAATTGTTTACAGTATTGTTTATCTTTTGCTTTTTGAGGCTTTGTGGGGCAGGGTAAGATTTTGAAGCTGAATTAGTGAGTTCTATTTCAACTCTTAAGGAAATAAAAAATTTGTTTCTGCTCTTCTGTGCTTGAGCATAAATTTAATGTCAGGGTTTTTCAGATGTTGAGCTGATCAAGAATACCTTGAGTATATAAATTTTTAGAAAATTATAGACAGATTTCTAAGGTGGCATCTTCAGTGTTGCTGGTGTGATCTACCTAGTGTTGGACCAGGTTCTCATTCTGATGCTCTAAACTGTGGGCAGCTCATGGCTGTCAAGTGAAGGTCATATCTCTCCCAAAGTTGAATGTTTGAGCACAGGTACTTGAAGTAACACCTCTTAGAAATGGCAGCTGAGAACTATGGACAGAGGAGGTTGAAATCCACACTAGGTTTGTCCTAAGGCTTAATACATTTATTTTTTTATTCCCTTTAACTCAGCAATAAGAGAAATAAAAGGAAAGAAGAAAATACACAAAACTCCATTAGTATATTTCCCTTTTAAAATTTTCTTCACCAAGACCTTGCCACTTTGCTGCCCACAAAACAATACAGTCATATTTTTTAATCCCATGGCAGATGTAGCAGTCAACACTCTCTCCTTTGATCCGATAAAAATTAGGAAGATATAATCAAGAGCCAAACAAATAAAATGAAAATCACCTCCTTTTCATTCTTTAGTGACAAAAAAATATATCCCAGTCCTCTAAGCACTTCCAGAAATAAAATTACCTTCTGCTTTCCTGGGGAAAGCACAGGGACAATGGGAGCTGTGAAAAGTGCAACATAAGCAATAAAAGTTCACTGAGCATCTGGGTCTGTCTGCTCATTCAAACTGCTTGTGAGTATCAGATAGAACAAGCAGTAGGGACATTTTAACATCAGTCAGCAAGACTGAGACTACCGTTCCTCTATAAACTATCTCGCACCACTGAATTTCTGGATGTCACTTGTGAAAAACACACAGTAGCTACCAAAAGTTCAAAGATATATTCAACTAAATCATATCTGGCCAGAAAAAATAAAAAACAACAACAACTAATTTCTTGATTCTGCAGCCCCTACTCCCTCTATGACTGAGATGAACAAAATGAAATTCCTACCTCAGTTAACCTAATCTAGAAAAGTCTTCTCTCTCTTCTCTCTGTCTCTGTCTGTCTGTCTCTCTCTCTCCCTCTCTCTTTCCCTCCTCTTCCTTCTCCTTCTCTCCCGCCTGTAACCAAAAGGTAAAGAATGCTGCTTTGGGTTACATAGTATAGCGGGAAGTTACAAAAAAAAAAAAAAACTCAAAAAATTAACAACAAAATCCATGATTTGCTGTAATGCACCATTTAAGCGTGTGACTATCCTTATTTTACAGATGAGGGAACCTAGTCCTGGGAAGGTTAATGTCTTAGTTAGGGTTTTTATCGCTCTGAAGAGACACTATGACCATGGAAACTTTTAAATGAAAATATTTAATTTAGTTCAGTTTCTGAGGTTTAGTCAATTATCATCATGGTGGGGAGCATGGCAATAGGAAATATAGTGGCATCCAGGCAGATAAGGTACTGGAGAGGTAGCTGAGTTCCACATCTTGCACAGGAAACAGGTAATGGTCTAAGATATGGGCATGACTCAAAGTCAGCCTCCTCCGCAGTGACCAACTTCCTCCAACAAGGCCACACTTACCCCAACAAGGCCACACTTCCTAATGGTGCCACTCTCTTTAGGGAGCATTTTCTTTCAAATCCTCACAGTCAATACAAATGTGTAGATAATAAATGGAAGGATAGTCAAGCTTACCTCATCTTTAGCCCACCATCACCCTTTTCATCTTCATTACCTTTCAATCCGAGAGAACAGTTCATGGCAATCACATTGCAGCTTATACCAACCAGGTGTCCAAATCTGGAAATTCATCATTTCAGATTTGTTTAAACTAGCCATGCCAGATCTCTGGGATTTAGAAAACAGAAACATCTGGTAATCTGGTACTATGCCTTGGGCCTGAGACATAGCAAAATATATGTTCTGAATTTTTGTTATTAACTCTGCTGACTTGGAGGTATGATTTGGGTGTTGGTCTGACAGTTCTAAGTCACAGTTGTTTTGCAGAATATGTGAAAATAATCCTGACTTCAAAATCACTCTGGGATTGAGAGTGTGAGCCATGTATCCAGGGCACAACTGTTTTGTGGCACATGCTATGTAGGCCAGGCCATAGCCTGAAGAAGGGTGCCGCCCACATTCAGGTTGCATTTTCCCACATCAGTTAACGTAATCTAGATAAATCTTCTCAGACATAGCAAAAGATTTGTCTTTTTGGTGATTCTAGACCCTGTCAAGTTCTAACCATCACAAGCCCACTCGTGTCAACTTGACAGTCAAACATACCATTT
Source organism: Neodon shergylaensis (assembly GCA_025134845.1). Classification (NCBI taxonomy): domain Eukaryota; kingdom Metazoa; phylum Chordata; class Mammalia; order Rodentia; family Cricetidae; genus Neodon; species Neodon shergylaensis. The sequence goes on along the minus strand of JABTXL010005752.1, from coordinate 23,069,238 downwards.
TTAAGCCATTATCTCCCATTTCTTGTCTCATATACTTATGACCATGTCAAAACACAAATGCACAAAGTCCACTCCAAGACCCCACAATCTTCATTAGTTCCTAAACTGTTCAAAAATCATAAATGCAGAGTCTTTTCCAAGAAGAAAGGAAATCTCTTCACTTTGCTGTCCTGTACAATCAAAAAGTAATCCAAAAAAGTATGGTGGTACGTGTCTGCAATCTCAACACTAGGGATGTGGAAGCAAGTGAATCAAAAATTCATGGCTATCTTCAATTATAGAGCAAGTTTTGAAACTGGTCTGGCTACTTGAAACCTTGCCTAATCAGCCAGTCAATCAGTCACTCCATCAATCAAATAAGTTATGCATTTCTAATATACCATAGTATAAACATCCCCATTCCAAAAAGGAAGAATGGAGGCATGTTAAGGAAAGATCACACCTAAATAAGACCAAAACCCGATAAGTCCAAAAGTCCACATCTAACATCGGGGGTTTCTTATGTAATCATCTGGTTCCATAGGCCTAAGTTAAGCCTGTCCCACCAGCTTTGCTGCCTATAGCACATGTAAACTCTTTCTGGAGCCTGTTTCACTGCGTGAATTCAGCTTTCTACAGTGAACAGCCCATAGCCCTGGCATCTTTAAACTCTTAAATCCTTCCTTGCAATGTGGACTTCACCTTACGGCTTCTCACAATGGCCTTCCATGGCCTCCTTACAGAAAACAGGGTTCTGCCACACATGGCATGGCCTCGGAGGCTTTTGGTTCAGAAGTTCAGATTCTTCCTGATATGGTTACCTTCATGCACATAATATGATCTGTGACTTTCCAAGTAAAAGTTCTCTCTAATATGTATTAGCATTTTCATAAGACAGAGACTTCCATGGATAACATCTTGCCCTCAGAACACCCTTTTATTTTCTTGGTAAAAGTACCAGATTACCCTTTATTAGCTCTACTCTCTTTAATAATTCCAAGTGCTTTTGACTTTGACTTGTCAGTAACATTAAACGTTATTCTTGACCTTGCCGAAATGAACATTTATAATATGTTTCTGCTCACTCTTTACTCTTTCTTTCTTGTTATAGACCTGGATGAACATAGTGCCCATGCCGTGACCTGAAGAATCTCACCTCATCAATATAAATGACTTCCTTCCCTGAATTTCTGTCCACATTTTGTCTATGAAGAAAGAAAGAAACACAGATGAGTCATGGTTCAAAGAAATGTCACCTCAAAGAAGAAATGACCCAGGCACATTCCTTGAGCAAAGACTAAAGTATCATGGGTCCTCAAGGAAGGGACAGGTCTGAAGCTCCCTATGATCTCAGTAGAAGGAACCTGTATCAAGTTAAGAGGACCATGGACTTCTTATGACATAAGAGAGCAGTGTCAGCAAAGTTTTCAGTTGCTTCTTCCAAACGGGAATTAAGGAATGGGCTGTTACAAAGCACCTCACTTTGTAGGTGTGTGTCTTGTACAGGTCACCTTTCCTCTTAGAGCCTTAACTTCCACTCCCTTAAAACAAGCATTATGCAGAAAATTTTTTTCCAGGTCTACTAAAGTTCTGAAATTCTAGATTCTACAGCTTTGCCATCTAGGTCAGATAGTGAAGGAACAAGACTAAGGAGAGATCAGATATTGAAAGGACCAGCCTCCAGCATTCTGCAATTTCTCAGAACTAGATAAGTAGAATTCAAGCTTTGAAATGAAATTAAAACTGCTTCTCCCCCAATACCAACTACTGCCTTAGGGACCTCAGAAAATTAAAACCCATGTGTGCTCCCATTGGGTTTATTTTTAATTCTTTAATGCAAATACCTGAAAAGAGAGGCTTAAGGCAAGTACTGGTAAAACTGAGAAATGTATCAACAACCTGCAAATCAAAGATCCCCTCTCAGCAGGACACAGAAATAATAATGTATTGATACACTCTGACAGCTAATGTAAGACAGGTAAGTGCTAGGTAGAATGGAATATGGACACACACACACACGTGTACTTTATCATCCAGATCCACAGTTAAAGAACTTAAATATACTGCTAGATGCTTCTATTACTGCACATGCTATCCTCGTAAATAGGCACCGTCACTCCAAAGCTATACCCATTATATCCATGCATACACATCTTTTATAGCTGGACTCACACATCTCATAAGACATACTTGCATACCTTAGGCATACAAGCATATCTGCCTGTACACCTTTCTTCAGTTGTCATACTTTATCATAAGAGATTGCGCTCTATCTACTGAGAGAACACAGCTACCGCAGACAGCTTCTGGGTAACTATAACAAAAACCATGTTCGCTTAAAGAATGTGGTAAGGGCAGGGCTGGAGAAATGACTCGTATAAAGCTTGTATGACTCTTCAAAATCTACATAAAGTAGTGCAAGAAATTGACACATAGTAGGGTCTTAATGGACACTAGTTCCTCTAAAGTAGTCATTGAATCCTCTTTTCTGGTTTCAAGACAATATGTTCTGGTAAGTATTAGAAAATTGCTTCTGACTCCAGAGAAATGTCAGCAGCATCCATGTCACATTAGAAGGCACAAGATAATGACAATGTGACACATGAAGGAAGCCAACAGCAAACTGGGAGTAGGATGCTTACTTCTCAGAACTTAAGGCACTGGATGTGGGAGGCCTCAAGGAATGGTTCCAAGGTCACCATAAAGACAAAGCAGAGGCAGATGGGAACCCTTCCCTCAGATGGGAGGAAAAGCACAGCATCAAAACCCTAGGTTCAGGTAGGGCAGCAGAGCAGGGGAAGAACGAACGTGAGAATCTCTGAAACCCTCTGAAAATGAGACATTTATGTAGGTCTGTGGGTTAGTTTTTATGGGAAACTGACAGATAAAAACCCTGTTGGGCAGAAGACTTGGAAGACACAGAAAATGTAGATTAACTAAAACTACTGAGAAGTAGATAAAATTGTCTTTCTGTGAAGAGGGAGATCCATCGTGGTCCAGAAGGCATCTGCTGGGATTTCTTGTTCTTGTGTCCTGTAACAAGGCACTGGGGCTGTGGATACATAAAGAGTATAGATCTTTTATTAGAAAAAGTCCTACTCTTGTTGCACAATGAGTTAGGACTTTTATGCTATGGTACCATGGACATTCACTCAGCATTGACTTTCTCTTCACATATTCTGTAGCATGTCAGCCTTTGTGGGAAGAGGTTTCCATTTTCTTTCTCTGTCTACTGACTTTCTTCCTATGCTATTTTTTACCTCAATCTATTCTATTCTCCTTCCACAATAAGAAACAGCTGTACTTAGCAGCGAGGGTATGAATGGGAACATACACTTCCATTAAAGATACAACAAAGAATCAAAATGAACAGAAAACTGGTTAGAGGTTAGGTTTTAAAGAAATAAAACTTTCTGGACTGAGAATTAGATGGAACCAGTAAGGAGAACAGAAATGTCAGTCAACAAAGCAACACAAGAGACATGAAATTGATCTACACCTGGTACTGTTGTGGAAGATATTGTGGTTGACAAAGGTCAAAATATGATTATAAGTAACTTGGTTATGCAATCTCTTGGACTTGTGTCCCCCCCATATCACATTTACTCAATTTGGCCTAAAATTCAGCCCAGCTGTTAATTACTGCCCAGTAGAAGCAAGAGACAGAAAGTGAAATCTGTGCTTTATTGTGCTTCCTCATCTAAACCTACTTGACCTGCCTCAGAAGACAAATTGAGATAGGACAATGAATATATGTAATACTTGGCGGCATAGGACACTTGTGCTCCACAGAATCACAGGATCTTGGTTTGCCTTGGGTTAGTTGAAGGCCCACAAAATGGAGCTGGAAAAAAATCAGAAACAAAGTAAGACTCATATTCATTGATCTTCCTGCAGCTGTGAGTCTCTGATTGCATCTGCCACACAGAGCAGAGGGCTTATGTTGTCATTTCAGACACAACTTCTTCTTGACCATGTCAGATTTATCTGTGACAGCACAAAAATCAGGACATTTCTCCAGGCAGCTGAGAAGGAGGGGCTTCTAATTGCTCTGGATATCCAAAGTCACAACAACTAACTTGGCTTGGGAAAACGAGTTCATTAATCCCCAAGACAGAAGGAAAAAAATGAGCTTCAAAATAATGAGCAAAATGCACCTCCAAACAATGACCTCATTGTTATATGATGTGCTCACAGCAGAAAAAGACTCAATATTTTCCTCATAGAGATTCAAACAATCCATATTTATTTAAAGAAAGTGTCAATCAAATCCGGGATCCAGAAGAGAAATGAAAGAAATGTGTAAAAACAATAACTTGGGGGCACAGAGAATAGAATCTAAAAATAACACTGTCTATGTTCATTTCATTTATTTTTGTATCCCTTATGTCAGGTGCTGTGTCTAGATCTTTAATAAGTACTGGTGGAATAGGTTCATTAATATAGTCATGTTTTCCAATATTATTTTTCTACCTAGAATGCCTTACCCTTCCCCATGTTTTTAAAATAATATTTGTATTTTATATCATGTTATAAATCACACACTAAATATCATTCCCTGAAAGAAATCATGTCTGGCAACCCAGAACAAAGTGTCTCTCCACCATTCCCCTTAACTCAGCATAAATTTACTGGAGCCATTGCAAGTGGGTCATGTTTAGGTCTTCTTCTTTGTTTCTGAATATTCTCAAGGTAGAAATTATTTCTTATCCTTTCTTGCAATTATCCAGCATTATTTGCATGCACAGTAGGATCACAGTGCACAGACTTACAAGTAGTTCCAACAGACATTAGGCAGAAATTATCAGCCTTGATTAGTTACCACTGGAACACAGTATAATAGAGAGAAAAGGTTAATGATAAGGTTTAATGAAAAATAATCCACCCAGTTATACATTTTCTGTCTTGTTGTATCTTTTCTTGACACCAGTGAGTATCCACACATTCTCTACAAATTCTTGATCATCAGTCACCAATGATTACCTTCAGCATAATTTTGTGGCATTAAATTACAAACACGTTTGCTGCATTATAGGTGCATTTGATTATTTTTATCTAATTGATTTCAAAGCAAAGTGTGTGTGTGTGTGTTCTCTTGAAGGAGAGCAGTTCCTTTGTCAGAATGTGTAGCAATAGAACTTCCTTTCCAAAAGAGAACTCTCTATCCAGTCAAGTAAGTCATCTTTTACATACTCTGCTTCTTCCTAAAGAAACATACTTTTAAAATTTTGACAGTCTGTTTACTTGACAAATTACATTCAAAAGGATAAAGTGATCAAGTGACTAAAGTTCTCAGTACTTTCTGTCTCAAAAGAGGTAGTCGTAGGTGTCACCAGCCTTGTCCGTCATTCAGAGAGAATTCCTTTTATCTACAATGTCTACTCAGTTCTCTTTCTGAGTCTAGTCATAGATTGTGTACTTTCTTTGGCCCTGTGATATTAAATTTTAGAAGCCTACACTCTATCTCAGCATCTCCTTCCTGTGTCCCATACGCCAGTTTCCCATGTGGAGTCCCTGAGCCAGAGTGGGCACAGGTACCTTGGCCAACTGTGAATATACTAGGCTATTCTTAGGTCTAGAGTTGGGTCATTCTGGCATATTATGGTACCACCAGTTCCCTGCAAAATTAAGACCATGAAGATGCATTATTCCTATGAGTTCTAACTCTTCAGCCCAGCTAGGAGAACCCTCTACAGATCTGCTTTTAGATGTCAGCCCAGGCTATCCTGACGATAATCTCCAAGAGTGCTGTGTGGACTGTGAATTTTTTCTGCTCACAAAACAGACTTTGACCTTCAAACTGCAATCTCAGGCCCACTCTCCTAGACTATTTGACCTTATTTCTCTAGTTTTTGTCTATACAGAGACTTGGTCTGATATTTTTGACAGCTAATTGATATGATAAAAATTTCCATAAAGTCTTGGTGCTTATTGTCAGCAGTACCTTGACTCAATGTGTGGTAATTCACAAACTAACCCAACACTGTTTCACCCTGTACCCTGATTCTCAAACTCCAGAACTAGTACAGTATCTAGGTCCACAGTTTTCTTAGAAAACGAGTCCAAAAAGTAACCAAATTAAGGTCACTGTGATACAATCATCTCAAAAGCTGAACATGGAACAACAAAATGTCAGCAAAAGAGTAAACCATAAAAAAAAGATGTTTTTCAGACATCTTGTACTGTCTCAGTGAATTATAACTACTGTTCATAAAGTCTGCATTCAAATCAACTTGAGCCTAACAGGAAAGTATTAATTCCTGAACTTCAGAATCTTGGATTATAGCAGTATAGAAGAAATCCTGCCAATGGTTGTCTCTATGGCTTGGAACTCTCTATGCTGAGCTTCCTTCACTTCCTTTTCTCCTTGGAGAGAAAGCTCCAGACTTCTATCCAATATCCAAAAGGGAGAAAGTCTTATTCAAACACATGAAAGAAAATAGCATGAACAGCAGCTTGCATGTGTTTGTCTTATGACTTCCTGTTATGTTGGCATTTTGTGGCCCATATCAGTGTTGTGATAGATATACTGCTGGCACAACAGCGCTCGATTTGGCTACTGTCTCAGTGACATGACTTAGGCTGTGTCCTCGTCTGAATTAAACACTGGAGGAAAGGAGGGGAAACAAGCAGGAGGAGAGATTAAATTAACACAACAGCCAGTGCCAATCCATGGGGATACTAAATGACTCAAGTAAAAATGTATGCTGGAGGTCTGTCTTTCATGGACTGTGTAATTCTGATCACATGGGGGCCCTATGTAGCATCACTTCTCAAACCTTTGTAGGAATACATCACCATGAACTTGGAGAACTGAGTGATGATGAAGCAGAAAAATAGATCACGTCCCTCCCCATAATAAGGAGCACACATTCAATAACATGTTTATATGCTAAAGCTTCTACATCTCACTGATATGAATTATTCAGAAGAGAATTATTTGGGAAAATGATTTAGTGGTTAAGACTACTTGTTGCTCTTTCAGAACACCTGGGATTAGTTCACAGCATCTACATGGTAGCTCACAACCATCTGTTACTCTAGTTCCAGGGAACTCAACCTATTTCTCTGACCTTCACAGGCACCATGCATATGTGTGGTAAATATATGTGTGTGGGGGTGGGGGTGTGTATGTGTGTGTGTGTGCATTCAGGCAAAACACTCATACATATAAAATAAAATAATATAATAAAAATAAAATATTAAATAAATTTAAAAAATATTTTAAGCTGAGAACTAAATGAAATAATCAAGTGTAATCCATACAATGAAGATGGGAGAAGAGGGCGACACCATTATCTATGGAGTTGTCCTTGAGGGTTTAAAAGGGAAAGAAAACTTCATATCAGTTCAGACAGGACATCCCTCAGTTCACCCTATCCCAACTGCTGGCCTATAACTTCCTTAAGGAATAGTTGCACGGTCAGCCCTCAGTCTAGTTAGGACCCCTTCATGAGCATATCCAAACCATCCCTTGTATTCTGGCAATTAGAATTCCAGCATCTTCTTTTGCCACCCTCTCTTGCACCTACAGAGTCCTCCCTCGTTTGCATCTTAATATAAATGATTCTTTAAGACCCAGAACAAATGTCTCACTTTCTTCAAGCTCTTCTAAGATTCTTATTTCCAATTAGTCTCTCCCTCCCCCAGACGATATTGGACGCTTTTTATTACTTGATGAAAGCACTTACCATCAAATGCCTGTGTGTGGGAGTTGTTTATATATGTACCTGTCTTTTGCAATAGACTGTTAGTTCTCACAGGCCTGGAATTGATCTTGCTCATCTCGGTATGCTCACGGTTTCAAACACTGTCCTTTGAACTGAGCAGATACTCAACAAATGTTTACCAGATTGTTAACTCTGATAAGGTTAGATCCTTTCAAGACATTTTCAAAAGTTCTGTATCAAGTGTTATGCCACATCTAACTTAGAAATAAAAAATCTTACACCTTATGTTAAGATTTTGAGACCTATTAATAATTCTCTTCTCCTCTCTACTCATGTCCTGTACCAGTTAAAACATTAAGCAACATGTAAGACAGAGCTTTCAAGCATCTTTATTACTGATAAAAATTGAAATGAGAAAATAGAGAAGAAACATATCAAGAAAAATCTTTCTAACTCTGAACACTGGCCTGAGGTCTCCTTAGAGTAGATACTGTTTGAAAGTCAGAGAATAATGCACTAACCCTTGCTTCTTCTGGATAGGTAGGTTCCTAAGAAGGTAGGGCTATATATGTTCTTTCAAGTCCCATGCCTATGTCTCCTCTCATGGTTAAGGTCAAGATAAGAGTGAAAACAATGCCTTAAATATGACTGTAATGAAAAGTCCATTCAGTGAGAAACAATAAGGATTGGGAATGCATTTTCAACACATTCTTTCCTTCTGTAGCCGGAAAATAAGAATTTTGAATTTAGCTATGAATTACGCAGGCACAATTCCAGCTTCCACACCCTCTAATTCTACAGTGGTGAGCAGAAACAAAGCACATGATTCCAAGCTTGAGGACACCCGGGGAGCAATAGAAGTCATCCACATTAAGGGATTCTGGATGACCCCATGAGACAGGGGCAACTGGTCTAGGAGTTGTCTACACATTCACCCTTTCTTCCTCTGCTATCCACCTGAAACTATTTTAGTCTTTTATGTATAACAAATACCTAGAACAAAGATTCTCAAAATGTTGTTCTTGGGCCAATAATAATGCCAACAATAAAGAACTTTCTAGAAATGCAGGTCTTCAGCTTTGCTCTGGAACTGGGCATGAGACCAAAAAAATTGACAAATTTTTTCAGGGCCTGGTTGGGATGAACCGTAACTATTGGCAAGGCATAGCTCACTTAAGTGTAGAAAAGGAAAAGTTCCAGTTCTACGATCCCAGTCCATAAAAAAGACCCTGGTCTGGAAGGAAATCAGGATGCTCGGGACACTTCTACAGCAAGGTCAACTTCTCCATGTGTGTTGAACTTCACTTAAGAATCCATAAACTAGAACCACTGGAATTTGTCCAGACTTTTCAAATTAGCTGCCAAGCTTATTTGTGTGTTTCTCATGCTATATGCCACTGTTCTAAAAATTGTGTGGTCCAGCAGCCAACATCTAAAAATATGCTGTGGGCTCTTGGAAACTGATATTATATGTATGTAGGAGGTAGAACAAGGAGCACTCAATGTATGTATGAAATATCCTTTTAAATTCTTCTCTACCTCAGCTCAGTCTAAAGAAGATATAATCCAGTTCGATCTGGAAACAGGCAAAAATGTGCACTGATTAAGAGACAAATGCCACATAATACAATGTCTCTAAACAAAGTACTGAAATTATATGAGTGTTTTGGAAGTGAGTTACTGTATCACCAAAGCTCTACAGGGGATATGTTATTGAAAGGGTACACATGTGCTGGATGAGCTCTTGTCCTCGGGATTTACCCACCCCCAGAGTCATCTGCTTAGGTACCTATCGCATGTCCACAGTTTATTGGCAAAGGTAGATCACCACCAATCATCAAAAGTCTCAAGTAGAATACTGTTAATCCTGTGTCAACCTGGGACATGCATATCTACAAAGCTGACTGCTACTCCCTGGACTGGTTCTTCTTCTTAGAGTCCTGCAGCCAGTCATCTCAAGGCTCAAGCCTTTGGACTCATTAGGTTCAATCCAGTGAGGTGAGAAAACATTTCATTGGAATTCATCAAGGTCTAATTAAACACTATCATTTTGCTTAAGTATTCTTCCTTCAATCAAAGAAATAATTTTTAAAGTTTTAGAAAGAAGAAAGACAGTTATAGAGTCTGTATAATGTCAGATTTACTCTATGTCTAAGTAAATTCTGCCTCCCAAAGAGCCTAACGTCTGTGTCCCTGAAGCCAAGAAAACTTGTTGCTTCTGTTGTCTGTTTTTGTTCTATCATATTCATTCCCCAAGGCAATAAGCAGAAAAATAAGAAGACAGATATACTAAGCTGTACTCTATAAGAAAGGAAAGAAAGTATATCCAAATAAACACAATGATAAAGACCATATAATCCTAGGACGTTATGTCCAACTCCTCTGTCTATTCTGGGATTTTGTCAAGATTCCTTTGTTCAGATCTTATGCATGCTGTCATAACCACTGTGAGTTTTGATGTGTGCATTGGCCCTGCTATATCCAGAAAACTGTCTTTCTCTAGTCATCTACCACCTCTAGACCTTACAGTTTTCCTGTCTCCTCTTCAGGATGGTCTCTGAGTCTTGGGGAAGGGATTCTGATGTAGATACCTTCTGAACTTGTTGCTCTCGGCTTGTTTTCTCTCTCCTCTCTCTCTCTCTCTCTCTCTCTCTCTCTCTCTCTCTCTCTCTCTC
>JABTXL010005752.1:23044391-23058904 GCA_025134845.1 Neodon shergylaensis | reverse complement strand
TCTCTCTCTCTCTCTCTCTCTCTCTCTCTCTCTCTCTCTCTCTCTCTTTCTCCTTCTGAAGCAGGGTTTCTTTGTGTAGCCTTGATTAACCTAGAACTAACACTGTAGGCAACGCTGTCTTTGAACTCACAGAGATTCACCTGCCTCTGCCTCCCAAGTGCTGAGATTAAAAACATGTGCTATCATTGTTAGCACCCTTGGTTTTCTCAGTGACAACCACTGTGATCATGGTAACATGGAATCAGAAAGCGGTTTCCATTTGCAGTTCTCTGAAAACTAGGGATGTTGAACATTTTTCAAATATTCATTGACCAAATAGTTTTGAGAACTACCAATTTGGACCAATGGTTTATTTATTGTTTGAATGACCTCATTATTTGCATTTAGACTTTGCTGTTAATAATGTATTCTAGATATTAGTACCCTGTCTGAAATATCATTGGCAAAAAACATTTTTTCCCGTTCTGTATATTGCCTCTTCACTTGGTGATGGATTTCTATCTGTTCAGGAGAAATTTAATTTTATCTACTCCCATTTGTCCGTTATTGGGGTTGTTTATTTGTTCAGTCAGAGCCCTTTCAGAAACATTTTATGTAAATATTTTCTTTTAACAGTTTCAAAATCTCGGGTCCTATACTCAAGCTTCTTAAGATGCACAGAGCTACTTTATATACATGTAGATAGCCAATAATAAACTTCCTTGATGATTGATGATTTTTGGGAAATAATATTAGTTACAAGTTCATATTTTAAAAGGATCAACATTGCTGCACATGGAACTGAACAGAAGGAAGGCAAGCACTACAGTAGGCAAGCTCCTAGGAGGTAGAGGGCTGAATTTGTACCCATGAGAAATGGAGACCTGTGGCAGGTGTAAGAGAATCCAAACTACTCCATAGAGAATGCTTTCAGAAATCAGTATATGAATGAATGAAGGAAACTGTGAAGATGTTTTCAACTAGGGGCTTATGTCTGGTAAGGGGAGGGTTATAGTATCATTCACTATATACATGTATGAAACATTTAACAATTTAAAAATTAGAGAAAAAGAAAATACATCATTTTTAAAACAAGAGAAAAGTCACACATATCACATTGTAAGACTGCTGCTGCTGCTGTTATTGATGATGATGATGATGATGATGATGATGATATTTCAGACTCACCGTCCCCAAAAGCACATTTCTTCTTTAAATTATTCTTGTCTTGGATAGACTTTCAGCTGCATTATAGTCAGAGGCGAAAAACTATGGGTTCAACATTTCCTTTCCTTCTGTTGCTCTACTGAGTCTCACAGAAATGATCCATTGAGCCTATAACTATTCAAAACGCTGCTTTACACAGTGAGGATAGGGCTACACAGAGTTGGCCCTGCCCCTTTATTAAGAGAGTGGACCCTGCCTCTCCCCAAGGCAACTCAGTAGAGCTCTCTGTTGAAAAGGGGTGTGGGTGAGCCAGTCCTGAAGACAAGAGAGTGGGAAAGCTAGCCCCCTAGTCTGTCATGTGGTGACAGGAGAGACACCCGCCTTGTCCCTAGCCTCTTGCCTGGCTTCCATGTACTGCAGGCAGGAAAAGCTGGTCCCAGGTTCATGGGATTGGGAGAGCTGATCTTGCCCCTAACAGGCTTCAGCACTTTGGGAGAGTGGGCCCACCTCTGTCCCCTTGGTGACCTGGCCCTGAGGTCATAAAAGTGGGAGAATTGGCACTGACTCTACCTGCAGCAGCACTCGAAAGAGCAGGCTCTGCACCTCCTCCGGGCAGCACAATAGAGCTCACCCTGTTGGCCTAAATACAGGTAAGCTGGCGGGGCATGAGACCAAGGGGACTGATCCTGTCTTCCCTTGCCTGCCATGTTGTGCCATGGGTGAGGAAAAAATTCCGTCCCTCCCCTCACCCCTTGCCACTTGCAGCAGGTGGGAGAGCTGGCAGCAGGGTCTCAAGAGTAGGAAAGCTGTTCCTGCTCCTTGCTAGTTGCAGCACACAGGAGAGCGAGAACAGGCACAGTATCCAGGCTGGGCAACACACTAGAGCTGACCCTATTCGCAGGAGTGCAGGTGATTGGAACCTGTGGGCCTAAGAGCAGAAGAACTGCCCTTTCCTCCTTCCCCTCAAGCCACGGAATGGGAGGAGGAAGGGAAATATGCCCTTCTCCCACCCCTTGCCACCTGTGACAGATGGAAGAGCCAGCCTCGGGGATATGAGAACTGAAGAACCGGCCTTGTCCCTTACTAAGTTCAATCCAGAGAGTAGGCTCTGCACTTTGCCTGGGCAAAACAGTAGAGCTGGCTCTGGTGTTGTGAGTGCTGGTGAACTAGAACCAAGGGAGTGAGAACAGGAGACCTAGCCCTGCTCCTTGCTTTCTACTACATTGGGTGAACTAGATCGGGCAATGCACAAGAGAGCTTGCCTGGGAGGTGAGGATGAGGGAAACCTCGCTGATTGACCAACCTAGCTACCAACCGGCCCAGAACCAGGATTATGAGGCAGTCAGCCCAACATCCACTTCATCTATGGACTTCTGGAAGGGGCTGGACCAGCAGATCCAGGAAATCTAGGAGGAGACCATGTGAGGGCCCAGTATCCATATTACAAAATAAAAATATATGGAGTAAATGTGCAACTCACAGCTACACTACAGCTTACATGCAGATGTATTGTGTGTGTGTGTGTGTGTGTGTGTGTGTAAGAGAGAGAGACAGAGACAGAGACAGTGTGTGTGTGTGTGTGTGTGTGTGTGTGTGTGTGTGTGTGTGTGTGTGTTTGGAAGGTGTTACTTTTAAATTTTGTTTTTTGGGGGAAGGTTGCAAGAGAAAAGGACAGAAGCAAATGAAGAGATGCATGATGTGAAATAGACAAAGAATCAATAAAGTGTTAAAATGAATAAATAAATTAAAGGAAGAAAAGAAGAAAGAAAGAAAGAAAGAAAGAAAGAAAGAAAGAAAGAAAGAAAGAAAATGCTGCTCTTTGTTTGGGTCTTTTCTTCCCCTAGCAGTAGAGATCTTCTGTTTGTTATAATTGAATGCCTTCCTTTTATTTTTTTCACTTTTTTCATTGGAGATTTTTCTCTGCTTAGACTTTATGCCTAAGGTATTGATTTATCCATCATTACCCTCTAAATTGCATCTCATGTGAGTTTCCACTATGTGCGATATGGAACGAATAATCCTGCCAAAAGTCTCTACCATCCCAATAAATCTTGTCTTTTATGATTTCTTGGGTTGAATTATCCCACTCAGGAGATAATTGACCATCATTCTATATAAAATCCAGATAGCTCAATTATTATTAAATCCAGGCTATCCACAATTATTATTATTACTCTGCCTACTTTCCTTACAATATCTGTGACATGTAGAATCTTGAAATTATTCTCTTGATACTTTAACACTGATCTCTAAGAGAAAATGTATTACATGAGTGATTGGTCACATCAAGTGACTGAAGAAACACTTGAAGTTGCACACCAACATTTAAGAATTAACAAGGAAGAAGACCTGTACCAGTGTGTAAGTCATCTTCCTGCTTAAATGCCAGCCTCTGATACAGGCGTAGGATTCTGAACACAGACGTGTCACACATGGTCTCCATGGAATTGATGCACATATTTTTGTAAGTATGTTCTTTAGAGCTATCCGATAACTGTCTTCGGAGATAACTGTATGCTTCTCCTAAGATCAAGGGGACACTATCCAAGGGTTGCTCCACGTTCACCTCAACAATCCAGCATTTTGGAACACTTACTGTTCTCTTTCTAAACATCTTCCCTCCTTCCTCTCTAGTACATTTGTACACCTGTCTCATTTTCTGCTTTAGCAACAATTAATATGATTTCATTTGTAGTGGCCCCATTTGGGGAGATTCTACATAAGTGCAGCTACTTTTTCATTCCAAATATGCCTATAACACTTCACACCAGCTCATATCTAGTTTCTACATGCCTGGCTGTTCATCTAAAGTGTCAGTATTCCTCCTGAGAGGAGTATTCCCTGTTTCTGTCTCAGCACTGCTTTCCTTGGCCTTGCACTCTTTCTTTCACTTTGATGTCCAGATGGAGAACTGGAATCTGCTGGTAGTTATGGCTTCAGTTTACAGTGTGCCCCACAGGCCCATGGTGTTGAACCCTGGAAACTAGGAAGCCTACAGGAGTAGGCTGCAGAAGTTGGTCATTGGGGTTGGATTCTTAGAGGTTATAACTAACCTTAAGTCCTGCTTGTCCTCTCTGTCTGGCTGGGAGTCTGAATTAATTCAACTCATTTCTCCCACATGATCAGAGATTCACACATGCTGTGCTTTACCTATGATGATGACTAAAATATCTCTGAAACTCTGAGCCAAGTCATTTCTATCACTGTAGTCACAGAAGCACAAAGAGAAGGAAAACACTAATGAAGACTTCATAATGCTTCATTAGTTTCCTGTGTGATATCTAAACATCCTAGGCCTTCTAAACCTCTTAATTTTTAATAGTCCTACCTAAAAATTATTTATATATATATACATATATATATATATATCTTTATTTTTCTTGTATACTGATAAAAATCTACCACAAATTGGTAGGAAAAGATGAAAAATGAGTTATAATTAAAAACCCCCAAATGAACATAAATGGGTTAACACTTCTGTCTCACACCAACACCTGGATAGGTGAGGGGCCTTCCCTCTAGTTTCTGCTGACTATCAACAGCTGGACCAAATAGGTGAGAGGTCCTCAGACTTCCCTGCTCTAGACCACACTTCTCCTGTCTCACCAATATCCAGCACAATCAAGAAATGGGTTTGTGGACTCTCTGCCTTCAGGACACACTTCCCTCACCCCTCCATCATCCAGTTCAGAAAGGAAAGAGGCCACCCATACTACTTTTACTATCCCACAAAGCCCAGCCCCAACAGACATGATTTAGTCCTCTGACTCACACCTCTAGGACACAGTTTCACCACTCAGCACACTCAACCCCATCAGAACGACCATACAGCAAGTTATTTCATGTGCACCCATCTGGTAAAGTCAAAGGAGCTTGACCTCCACTCTCTGCCCCAGGATACACCTCTGCTCTTGACACGCTCCTTGATCAAGGAAGTAGAGGATGTGATCCACCCACACCTAGAGTGCACACACACAGTGTTCTACAGATCCCTCTGTTTGTAGAGTTGGAGATTAATGGATCCTCAGCTTCAGCAGACACTCCCAAACTTTACAGAACTCTGCTCTAAAGATCAGAGGACACGCACACACATGCATGTGCTCGTGCGTGCATGCGCGCACACACATGCACACACAAAATTCTCCTTGCCCAATCCTTCATGCTATGTCATTGTTTATGGTTTATAAGATCAGCGATCTTGTCTCAACCCAGATCACCTTCAAGTACTCCATTCACGAACCAAGTCTTTCCACAACTGAAGTTGAAACTCCCCTGAACTCAGCCAAGACACAAGAAGCAAGAAAAAAACCAAGCATGGACAAAAATGCTCACTAAACTCAGGCAAGACAGAAATCTTTAAAAAATTAATTCCAGATACATATAAATGTTCTAGTGAAAAGCCAAGACAAACTGTCTTCTTCACAAATTAATAACTGCATATTAATGTCCTTTACACAATGACTTAGATGAAATTCCAGACAAAGAATTCAAAATAAACTATAAATGTGTTCAAATATCTCAAAAGGGCAAAAAATAAATGCATGGATGAACTAAAAGAGGATATGAATAATCTCCCCAATGAATTCCAAGAAAACACAAACAAACTTCATCAAATAAGGAAGTCAATTTGTGGAATAGAATTCATCAAAGAAAAATAGTGAAATAAAGTTAAACGGAAATAATGTCAGAGGTGAAAATTTCAGTAAGCTAAAGGAGAAGGTAGGCAGAAAGTCCTACCAACATAACAGGCGATATGGAGGAAAACAATACCAGGGTTTGACCATAAAATAGAGGAAATATATCATCCAGCTAAAGTCTATCTAAGGTTTTAGAAATAAAGGAAAGGAAAAATGTAATTGTGGAACACTATCAAAAGACCTAATTTACAAGGATGAACAATGGTATTCCAAGAAGCAGGAGATGATATTCTGATACTGACCAAAAAGACTTCAAACCAAACAACAGAGAAGATAATGATGTCACTTCGTACTGATTAACCAAAGAATCCATCAAGACAATATGACCACTTTAAACATGTGTGCACCAAACATAGTCATACCCAGCTTCATTAAACAAATATCACTAGATTTAAAGTCAGAGATTAACACCAACACATTGATAATAGGTGATTTCAAAGCCCACATCACCATTAGGCAGAACATCCAGGTCAAAAAGAAAAAAGAAAGAAAGAAAAGAAAAAGAAAAAAGATGAGAGAAACACCTGAGCTAAATGACACCATGAGCAAATGTAACCAACAGACATCTACAGAACATTCAACCCAAATACTACAGAAAAAAAAATTCTGCTTAGAATCCCATGGAACATACTATAAAACTGAACACATATAAAGGCACAGAAGTTGTCTCAAAAAATTTAAGGGAATTAAAATAACTCCTTGTATTCTACCTGACCACAATGGTTTAATTCTAGGAATCAACAGTGAGAAAAATCATAGGAAATACACAAACTCTTGGAAATGAAACAGCATTCCTATTAAACAATTAGTGGGCTATGCCATTCCTTTAAGAACTGACAAAGCTATTCCAAACATGATCTCATAGCAGCTGCGGTTGAGTGCTCTAAGCCTGCGCAAGACTTGGCCTGTCAACAGCCAATCAGCTAGGGACCCATGAGGCTATATCCCTTCCTAGTAACCTATTAGCAACTGATGAGGGACGGTCAGTCATTCTCTTGGTTGTGTATTAAACAGTGAGCCCACCAGATTAGAATGTATGGTTCCTAACCCTTGTTCAAACAGAGAGTCCTTCTTTAAAAAAAAAATGAGTGGGTCGCCAAACAAAACAAGAAGGCATGGATGTGGGAAATGGACCAGTAGAGGGCAGGGAGGATGACAGAGGTGGGAGGGAGATGAAAGAAGGCAGGAGCTGTGAAAGTAAAGTAAAGAACACACTATATGCCCCGTGAAAGTGGATAATCCTTCACCTTATAAATAAGTAAAACTGATGACCTTTGTATCAAGCAAACAAACCTAAGAATTAAATAAATAAATAAATGGGATAGAACTCTTTTTGAAACATTTCAATATTGATAAAAACTGTATTTGTTGTACATTAAAATTAATATATATTAGTATGCACACATGTGTGTGTTTTAAATCTACCCAAATAAAGATGCAGTGCTTCTTTTTAAAACAATGAATACAGTGAGCACTGTTTAAAATAAAGTGATAGAGAACTCACAGGAGAATAGAGACATGTCCATCGTAATAAGATAAGAAGTTTCAAGCCCTTCCTTTTCCCTTTAGTGTAGCAGAGAGAATTCAGAACAATACATTGAGTGCTATCTACCTTGGGCTAGTCTTAGCAATTTAAAGCATGAGTTCCCATATTAGAACTCTGCAGTGAAGTGGATCATAGCTGTCTTCACAGGTGAAAGTACTTGCAGACGAGACTCTGTGTGAGGTGAAGTAAGAAACCACAAAAGCCTAATAACCAATTTATTAAGGGGTGTAATGAAAAGACAAACTCACGGATATAGAACAAATCAGATGCTACCGCTGATCCAGCTGCCTTTGTCCAACCTTTCTGCCCAGAGGTGGAACACCAACAATGCAGCCTCTCTGCCACTTGCTCTCCAGAGAGCAAGAGAGCTCTCCTATCAACTCTTAAGCTGTCACATACTCAGAGAAGACCACACTCTAGGGCTCATAACCCCCAAAAGCCATTGGCTAAAGGTATGAAAATTATACAACAGTGAGGAACTTGGGAAATGCTGGAATTCTGTGTCAACCATAAAGACCAACATGTCTAGTTCTTGTCTTATTATCTGAAATATTAAAGGAGACACCTGTGTTGCTCAAGCACAGTTTACTGCAGCCCAAAATGAAGGATTATCCTGCCTTAGGTCTCTACTTATTAAAATCCCACAGAACTTATCTAACAGTACCCAATCATAGGTAGACAAAGCCTTTGTAGGGACCAACCACATGGCTGCAAAACAGAATCCAGCCCCACGGTATAGCACTAACCAGTGCAAACTAGGCAAGATGCATCATAGACAGCACAAATTAGAACCGTGTGGGTTCAATGGCATGCTCCTATCCAATATGTCCTCGATCTCAGCACAGTTTATTTTGTATGAGAAAATAATGTCTTGCTCCAAATACTAGTACTTTTTACAATCAATAATATCTAACACTTTTCTAATTAAGAACATTTCTAACAAGAAATGGACCTAGGACTAGACAAATGAAGATCATATGTCAGATTCGTTACTGATACAAGGCTGTATTTATTGACACGGTTTCCATTTACAGCCAATAGAGTTGCTAACATGCTCTAAGATGAACTTGGCCCTGTCACCATTTTCCTCCTCGAACTTTTGAAATCCCAAACTAAATTGTGCATAGTAGAGGCAAGACTGGATGCTGCCTCTTGATAAGCAGCAGTATCTCCCGAAGAAAAATCAGAATATACAGAGTAGTTCAGCAATAAAGTAAATAGCTTTTTCCTCCCTAAGGATGGAGATAGTTGGTCAGAGATCAAGCTGTTGCTATAATGAACACATTCTGCATGTAAACCTGAAGCCAAAGCAGGGAAGCGTTTTACCCCTAAGCAGCCAGTAGCTTCCTGAATCAATGTAGACTATTCCTAAAGAATCTGTCAATCATTAAGGCAAAGCTGTGCAAATGGTTCAATGCTTTCTTTTAAGAGAGAATGGAGAGACATAAGGAATTAGGAAAGCCCCTTCCTTATTCACTAGTGTATTCACATATGAATTCAAGTATGTATGCAAGATGTACTGAATGTCAACAGTGCAGAAAACATTGTGAAATGTCTCTGTTGAGAATGAGGGCACACACAACTGAAGAGAGACAGGGTTTTAACCAAAGTCATATAGCACAGCTTGTCCCCTCCCCCATTGTTGGCAACAGTCATGACCTAAAAGAATCTGGAGTTACAAAAGAAAGTGTGGCAAATAGAACACAAGAAACGGAAGAAACCTACCTTTGGAAGGATTCTTTCACAAATTAACTTGCCCGAATTACTGTAACGTCAGTCACAACTGCTTTCCTCTGGGCCACCATTCCCTCTTCTACCAAAAAGAGTGAAAGTAAATACCACAGAAGTTCTCACAAAACTGCCCTGAGTTGTATGATAGGGACAACAATGGTTTGTTAAGAGTTGACATAAATGGTGCTTGTGATAATGAATGGGCTTGAGTATCCTAAAGCAAGAGAGGATGAGATGTAATCAAGCTATGGAATCTCTGAGTGCCTGTTTCTTATGATGAGGGGATAAAGGGAAGAATTAAATGTGTCAGTTATTGCAGAACTGCACAAGTAAATTATACTGTAAGGCTTTGGCTCCCTTCTGTGCAGACAGATGAAAAAACAAAAATGCAGACCAACTAAACAATAGCAACAACAACAAAAAACAAGGCTCCAGATAAATCAAGTTTTTTCCTCAGGAGCATGGTGGGAAAGTGAACGTCTCTAGCCAGGAAAGAAGTGGTTCCCCCATCCTCTATCCCTATTCATAGTCCCAGTAGGTACACCCCAGAACATGGTGAAGTGTGGAAAGCAGATCAGGGAGATAAAATACGCGCTAGAGTTGAACATGACTCTTTCATGCTATATCAAAGAACATCTGTCCTTCCCCATCCACACAAAGAGCACATGCTACAAGAGGTAAGCTCTGGATTGCAGCTCCTGGGGTCTGCACTGGGCTCTGCCATTTGGTTGCTATATCACCTTAGATCTTGCACCTTGCTTTCTCTAAATACAAAATTACAACAATACTAGATCCACTGTTTTAGTCCACCAATGTGTGGGGAAAAAAAACATGAGAAAATGCATGTTGAGTGTTTAGCATTCTGCTGTCATTGTAGAACCCTTTATCGGGGGAATAGAATATAAAACTTTTTTTCAAGTGCAGGACTGAGAGAGATTTGACCAACAGACATCCAAGTTCCCTTCTAACCACAGAACCCAAGCACTTCATTCTCTCCTGCTACCCCATGTGCTACCAGCAGGGGCCTCATGGAAGCACTCAGTAGCTCAGAAAGCAGCTCAGGCAACATCGATTTTGATCATAATGAAAGGGAGTCAGAAAATAACATTAAAGTGCAAGGTGCAAAGAAACTATTTTTGAAAATAAGTGCACTAAAGTCACTTCTGAGAAGTCACTGGCATAGTTCAGATATTTAGGGATTTGTCTGCTCTTCTTTTGAATTGATCAAACATTTATCACACTATCCAAAGAGGTCCAGATTCCAGGAAATCCATACTGAGGCAAAAAAAAAAAAAAGGTTTGACCAGATAACATGCTGTCACATCTTGCTGGTGAAGATCAAACCTCACTCAGGGTAAGGGAAGGTGGCAGGTCCTAACAAGCAGCTTTAGCTGTCAGAAATGAGTAAGTGAGGTGACATTTCCCCCAAGTTTCACAAAGTGACAACAAAAATGCCAGTGATTGTTTCCTGGGCTCCACACACTGCAGTGTTAACAAGGCTTTAACTTAACAGAGAATAACTTCTGGAAGACGGAAACTAGTTCTGGTTTGTTTTTAGAGACAATAGTCACAGCAATATAGTGTAGCATGCTCACTCTTACAAAATATCAAAGAATAGATAAGAATACACACATACCTCACTTGCAGGGGTGATACGAAAATAGACATGAAGCCCCAAATATATTTTGATGCCTCAAGTAAAAAAATCAAAAAACTTTTTTTCTAAAAAATTATCTTATTTATAAAGGAATATAATTAAGTGTGTGAAGACTTAACAGTGCAACATTGATGATGACATCTTTTTTTTTTATTAATTTTTTATTGAGAAAAAAAAAACAACGTTTCCCCCGCCTCCCCGCCTCCCATTTCCCTCCCCCTCCTTCCACCCTTCTCCCCCTCCCCCCACTCCTCTCCCCCTCCCTCTCCAGTCCAAGGAGCAGTCAGGGTTCCCTGCCCTGTGGAAAGTCCAAGGTGCTCCCCCCTTCGTCCATGTCTAGGATGGTGAACATCCAAACTGGCTAGGCTCCCACAAAGCCAGAACTTGAAGTAGGATCAAAACCCAGGGCTATTGTCCTTGGCTTCTCATCAGCCCCCATTGTTCGCCATGATCAGAGAGTCCGGTTTGATCCCATGCTTCTTCGGTCTCATTCCATCTGGCCTTGGTGAGCTCCCAATAGATCAGCCACACTGTCTCAGTGGTTAGGTGCACCCCTCGTGGTCCTGACTTCCTCGCTCATGCTCTCCCTCCTTCCACTCCTCGATGGGAACTTGGGAGCTCAGTCCGGTGCTCCAGTGTGGGTCTCTGTGACTATCTCCATCCATCCCCAGATGAAGGTTCTATGGTGATATGCAAGATATTCGTCAGCATTGTTATAGGATAGGGTCATTTCGGGTTCCCTATCCTCAGCTGCCCAAGGAACTAACTGGGGACCTCGCCTTGGGTTCCTGGGAGCCACTCTAGGTTCAAGTCTCTTGCCAACCCTAAGGTGGCTCCCTTAACTAAGAATTGTGCTTCCGTGCTCCCCTATCCAACCTTCCTTTATCCCAATCAACCTGTTTCCCCAAGTTTCCCTCATCCTCCCCTTCTCCCTTTTCTCTCCCCATCCCCCGATAATCCCATCCCACCCCACCCCCAAGATCCCAAATCTTCTACCCGGCTATTTTGTCTACTTCCCATAGCCAAGAGGATAATTATATGTTTTTCCTTGAGTTCGCCTTCTTATTTAGCTTCTTTAGGTTCACCAAATATATACTCCGTGACCATTATTTATGGCTAGAAACCAATTATGAGTGAGTACATCCCATGTTCATCTTTTTGGGCCTGGGTTACCTCACTCAGGATAGTGTTTTCTATTTCCATCCATTTGCATGCAAAATTCGAGAAGTCATTGTTTTTTACCGCAGCGTAGTACTCTAATGTGTATATATTCCATACTTTCTTCAAAAAAAAGTCGGTGTAGTAATCACAAATATATATGTTGCCTAGGAAAATCAGAAGCTTAAAAAAATAGAAGTTAGCAGAGTTTATTGGAAGTTTGAGGTTTAGACCCTTTCATGTTCTTTCCATTTTGCACATTACCTAAATTATTTCAAGTAAGTTTCACAGTAAACACCACTTGGAAGTAAGAAAAAACATCAGTGGTTGGGTGCACCCCTCATGGTCCTGACTTCCTTGCTCATGTTCTCCCTCCTTCCGCTCCTCATTGGGAACTTGGGAGCTCCGTCCGGTGCTCCAGTGTGGGTCTCTGTGACTATCTCCATCCATCACCAGATGAAGGTTCTATGGTGATATGCAAGATATTCGTCAGCATTGCTATAGGTTAGGGTCATTTCAGGTTCCCTATCCTCAGCTGCCCAAGGAACTAACTGGGGACCTCGCCTTGGGCTCCTGGGAGCCACTCTAGGTTCAAGTCTCAAGGACCACGAGGGGTGCATCCAACCACTGAGACAGCCTTTAACAACAACACTGTCTTCCTGTGATGTGTCAGGGAATTCGGGCTTCTGTGTTGAACACAATGCATCTCCTATTAAGGAGTGCAAGATCACATGCCAACTAAAGGGTCACAAATACTGTGTGGTAAATTGACAACAGCAGTCAGGATAGGGAGTTATTGGCATTTGCCCCTGATTCAAAAATCGTTTCATTTCTTCCACTTTTCCCTCCAGCTACCACCTTGGTAGCCAGCTCGTTTCTATTTATTTTCACCATTTCCCCACACCCCTGGAATCCCTCAGTGCACTAAAATCTGACCTCTAACCTTCCCTCCATTCACACATCCCTGAGCAAACCCACCAATAGCTTCCTGGTTCTTTTGCCTGTGAATCTTATCATCCTTTCCAGTTCTACGTGATCATTTGCCATTTGTAGAAAGTAATTTTTCCCTTGGCTTCCAGGACACTGCATCTTTCTAGAGGTGTCTCCAAGTTTCTTTGCTTTCAATCTCTTTCATGGATTTCTGTTATTCTGTACATTATTTAAACCTGAGTCCCACACATTTCTCATAATGATCTCCTTGTTCTTTTGTGATCATTACTATTAATACACTAATCTTTGGCATTTGTGTATCAGAATAAACTGAATTATGCCATGTACTGCACTGAATTGCCAATGCAATGCCCCTTAAATGTTACTCAAGCCAGTGTAACTCGGGCTGAACAACTTTTGCCAAATGTGTGTCTTCTGGTCCTACCAGATTGAAGAAAGAGCCCATCTATCAACAAATTGCCATTGGCACTTTGTCTCTTACATGTGACCATTTGCTAACAATTCTACTCTAGTTCTTAAAAGTACCCCTCCCTCATGCGGTTAAAACTGCCTCTTCTTGGTAGCTGTGCCCAGCTA
This sequence comes from Neodon shergylaensis, assembly GCA_025134845.1. Classification (NCBI taxonomy): domain Eukaryota; kingdom Metazoa; phylum Chordata; class Mammalia; order Rodentia; family Cricetidae; genus Neodon; species Neodon shergylaensis. The sequence goes on along the minus strand of JABTXL010005752.1, from coordinate 23,045,442 downwards.
CTTTAAGGTTCCTCCCAAACAATCCTCTACAAGAGGTAAAAGCAGATCTGTTACCTCATCGACAGAATATCGTAATGCCTCTCGTTTCCCAGATACAAATGAAAAAAAATATGTTGGGAAATGATAGCAAATTTGAGAATTTAGAAAGATAGACACTCAAATTCAAAGAATAGACTAAGTGAAAGTAAAAACAGGTCATTGGAGTGCCCATCTCCTAGGGTGCATGAACAGAACTGAAGTAAATCAGAATACGTAAATTCAAGTCTTCATGCAGAACTTACAGGACTGGAGAAAATTGCCCATTTCACATCCACTCGTGAAGTTCTGGTATGAGTGGAGGAAGAAAGAACACTTGTTACCAGTGCCATCTTTATCTCTGATCAGGAAATTTGTGGCTCAGCATCGAAAATTAAATGACAGTTCCCGAAAGCTAGCTGGCAGAACAGAACTGTTAAAAGCAGTTAATGCAAAGAAGATTGCTGCTGTAATAGACTTCCTTCACATGCCATGCCTGTCATAATGGTACGGGTGACTTGAATCTTCCTTCTGTGATGTGAAAATTATGAGATATTACTTGTTATAGGGCTTTATAGATGCAAAAGTGCAGAATGAAGAAATCTATGGGGACAGAAAGCTGCTTGTGGCTTAAGTGAAATGAGAGCAGGCAAATGACAGTAAAAGGCACTCTTTCCGGGGTGATGAAATGTTATAAATGAATGGTGGTGGTGCCTGCACATGCCTGTGAAGATACTACAAACAATGGGACACATACTTGCAGCAGAAAATGTGTGTGGTATGTGAAAAACTTCTACAAGGATAAAATAATTTTATATACTTAAAAGTTTAAGGATAGGGTGTGATGGCACATGCCTTTTATCCCAGTACTCAGGAAGAAAAGGCAGAAGGATCTCTGTGAGTTTGAGGCCAGTCTATTCTATAGAACTAACTCCAGGACAGCCAGGGTACACGAAGAAACCCTGTCTTGGGGGGAAAAAGAAACAAAAGAAGGAAGGAAGGAAGGAAGGAAGGAAGGAAGGAAGGAAGGAAGGAA
>JABTXL010005752.1:23020606-23044381 GCA_025134845.1 Neodon shergylaensis | reverse complement strand
GAAGGAAGGAAGGAAGGAAGGAAGGAAGGAAGGAAGGAAGGAAGGAAGGAAGGAAGGAAGGACAAAAAAAAGAAGGAAAAGACAGACAGAGAGAGAGAGAGAGAGAATTATAAGACCTTTCATTGTGGGTTTGATTTTTTGATATTTTGAGTAATTTGTGTGGTAAATCCCTGGCCCTGTTTGATACATTCAGAATGATGTATGTTGTACTTCATGCTATTTGTAATTCTAAATTAAAGTCTACTGGGTATCTTTAGAATCTATGACATTAAATATTTCAAATAAGACACAGCTTTCTTCCACAATCTTGTATATAATCTCAAGTCCTTATTCGGATTTAAAACAAGTAGTAAATAACAATATGATTTTGCATCAGTTTTTACTTTAGTGACTCAATACTGAACAAATATTTTTAAACGTATATTAGAAGGAACCCCATTATTACAAAAAAATGCACTAAACATCCCTGAACTATAGGAAGATGCTGTGTTCTAGGGATAGTGTTACCTCATCTTATAAAAAGATATTGTTAACGATGTTGAGGGCAATGGTAGAGACAGACTGTAGTCAACAACATATAAGAACAGAGTCAGGGGGGCGGGAGAGATAGCTCAGAGGTTAAGAGCATTGCCTGCTCTTCCAAAGGTCCTGAGTTCAATTCCCAGCAACCACATGGTGGCTCACAACCATCTGTAATGAGGTCTGGTGCCCTCTTCTGGCCTGCAGGCATACACACAGACCGAATATTGTATAATAAATAAATAAAAATAAATATTAAAAAAAAGAACAGAGTCAGGAGAGGCCCCACATGGGCCAGTGGTGAGAATTAAGCATCAAACAAGCACATGAAGAACCAAAATAAATGCAGAGGAGAAAGAGAGTCCAAATCAGGGTATCTAACCCTCAGCTCCTGCTTTCACAGGCCTCATGGCTGCAAATGAGTTTTCTTCTTCTGAGTCCCTCTGTCGGAAATACAAGACATTCTACATTCATTTAAGATATTGTAGCCACTGAATTATCAAAATATATAAGCCTATAATCCCAGCACCGAGGAGTATAAAAATTGAGACAGGAGAATTACCAGGTTAAACCAAATTCTTGGTGACACAAGAATTTGAGGCCAGCAGGGGTCACATGATATCCTTATTCAAAACAAGATAAAAAAAATATGAAGAACAAGGTGAAATTACTTTTAATTATTTTAATTCAACGTTTATTCATCGAAAACAATTGACATTTAATAATGAATTGATTACTATTAATGAGATATTCTGTATTCATTTCTTGTTAAGTTTTTACAATTTGTGATGTTTTATTCTTTGGACAGATCTCACTTTACAGCCATCACAGGTGGTTACATTATTATGCTAAGTAGAAATGGGCCTGCTCCTCCTTTCTCTTTGAAAAGCAAAATAAAACACAGGAGTAGTGCTTACTTTGTGAATGCCAACATTTCCCCAACTCAGGCACTCTCTCTAGTTCTCACTAAGACAGTTTTTTATATGTCTAAAAGGTCTACTCTGTGACCTTTGAACTCTTCTTGGCCAAACAAAATGGCAGAAAACTCTGAGGGTGGTGTCATAAAGACTGGCTGCTGTGAATAGCATTCTTTCTTGTTGTCACCTTTGGTCTTCTGGCATCTTTGAATTGGAAGCATACACATTCAGGAACCAGCCCACAAACTTCCACAACAAGCCTCTTACAGCATCATAGACTAACAGCTTTCCTCCACTTCTGATTTCTCAGTCAGCAAAAGCAGTAGACAAGCGAACCCCACAGTTCAGAGTCATCCTGGTATCTCAATCCAGGTGTCTCCCTCCTTCCAGACTCTGCTGTAACGCAAGCCTCCACATAAGCTATTATCCAGAAATCAGCAGAGGTCTCAGTATCACTGCCATCTGAGCTGTCCCTGGCAGCACAATGGGAAGATAAACAGATTTGGCATGATTCCTTTCCAGTTATGGAGTTCTCATGAATTACTAGCAGGAGTGAAATGGTTGGTCTCTCTTATACTCAGTTTTCACTAGCTGTTATGATTTCTCATATACTCGCAAGGCTGCATGCAATTTTGTTCTTCACTAAGAGAAATTTTGGAGCCCCTTTTGTTCTTGCCCAGAAACATATGCCACTCATCATGCTATTAAATGACAAATGAGACATCTTTTGCTCTTAATTACTCCAAGAGAAGGCATCATGCCCTCAAAGGCAATACAACAACAGTTGAAATTTTCCCTGCAATGTATTACCTCACTCTTAAATTTAGAATGCCTTCCTGGCATGAGTCTTAAAGTTTAAAGTATTTTTAAATGATTGTAGAGGCCATTTCAGAAATGTTGAAATGATGCCTATAATATAACAACTCTCGGGTTGAGTGTCCTCATTCCAGGAAGGTTTGTTGACCAATTATTCTGTGCCTCACCCTGCATTAGGTCTGGAGATTCAGAGACTAACCCTTGCACAGTAGAGTATGCTATGCATTCAGTGTGGACAGAGGTATTAGTAGGAAGGATTCCCAACCAGAAACATTCATTTCCTCCAGTGCTCAGTACTTATTTCATGTCTTGGCATTCAAATATTATGAAGGTACAGCAGACGTATCTATTCCAAATAAGTAGCTCTAAGAGATATAATACATAGAAGGCAAGCAAAAACTGTATAGCCATAAAATCAATGTAAGATAATTTAAGTAAATACTATGGCGTCTATCACTGTGAAGTAGGCAGCACATTATTGGGGAACAATGTTTGGGTCTAGGTGTGGGTTTGAGTCTTATCTGAAGACGAGGCAAAGTTCACAAGCTTGGTGAACCTGAAATCTTCCTTTACAATAAAGCAATGATATATACTATGTAATCTCCTGGAGTTCTGTGAGATATTGATATCATAAAAATATAATTTTACATCCTAATAAGTGCTTTAAAGGAGAAAGTTCCCCTGATGGTATTACTAAAAGTGGCTACTCATGTTAACACGCTCAGGAGGTGTTAGCCCTCATGGAAAAGGAGACGGCACAGCCTCCATTATGTGCCCTTCCTTAACTGATCCTTTAAAAGCTGTGCTTCTTGTGATATGAAAGACAGCATCCATATATATATATATGTGTGTGTGTGTGTGTGTGTGTATAGAATGCAGAATTTCAGACCTTTTGCTACAAGCTCCCAAGAAAGTCAAAGGATCGAACCTAGTGGTTTCCAAGTACACGTCCTATGAAGTCTAAAGATAAAGCTTAAATTATTTCAAGTAAGAAACATGAAATGTGGAAGGAGAAAAATCACACATCAGAGGCTGCGCAGTTCATTCTATCATTAAAAACTAAAGGTGAGGCTTCTACATTTGTTCTTCCTCCCCAAAATCTCACTGTCTCTCTCTCTCTCTTAAGTTAATGTGTAATTAGGAAATGGTGAGCGAGGTCATTTCAAATTCAGTTCTAACTACAAAGCTACTGGGCACACTGTGACTCCTGGGTCAGAGTTGCATCAATGGGTGGTGACAACATACAATATTGAGACTGAGAAAATAGTGTTTCCATATCTCATTGTAAGTATTTCAGTAACCAATAATTTAGAAACCACCTAATAACTCTGCAAGGAACATCACCCGGTAGCTGATTGGCTCTGTTGTTATAACCTTCTTGAAGAAAAGAGGCAATGGCCTGTGGCTAATGTAACTCCCATGAGTTACGCTAATGTAGTTTCTTTCCTATCATTTCTCTACAGGTACATGAAGGGAAAGAGACAGGAAAAAGCCCAAGAATTAAAGTGCACAATTATCACTGGTGGATAAGAAAGAAGATGGTGAGAGAATGCAATCTCATTACTAAGAAGGTCCTGGGACTCAACCAATTGCAGCTAAATCAAGGGCGAGACTACATAAAAGATAATTTGTGCCTGTGTAATTTTGAGCCAGATAAAAGAAGTGCTTAAAAATGGAGCCTTTCATTAAAAATTCCAAGGGATGCGAGATCCGGTGCAGATTAAAGTGATTTGTTATGTGGGAAATGACCAAGAAGCTGTTTGCTTATAGCTAATCCCATGCAGCGCCAACAGAGATGGGAATATCCTGAAAGAGACAGGCTCCCTTGGTGCTTCTTGAGCCAATTAGCTCCTGTGCTTTCTATAAGGGCCCCTCCTCTAAGTTCATATGCATCACAAACAGATGGTCCACTGAGGGTTTCTAGAGCTTTGCTGACCCAGAATTGGCTTTCCTCTTAATAATTCTGACCCCTTTACTTGGTCACTGCCTGTCCCTTTCTGTGTGAGAAAGAGAACAGCACAGACCTATGTGGAGCATGGTGCTAGAGGTTAGTGATCAAGGAAGATACCAGTAACTAACCAACATTGATTGATTACATGCATGGCAAACAGAGCCACCTACACGGCCTTTTCACCTCTCTGTATCTGGAACCTGTCCTGGAAACTAACTCTTGTAGACCAGAGGCTGGCCTCGAACTCACAGAGATCTATCTGCCTCTGCCTCCCAAATGCTGGGATTAAATGCATGAGTCACCATCGCCCGGCTTGCTATCTATCTTCTAACAGCGAGAATCAAGTTGCTAGGGTATAGATCACATCCCATAACGCCTTTACCCAAAAGTCCAAATGGTGGGAAAACATCCTGTTCTCAGCCTACTGCATAAATTCCAATCACACTGGATACCCCTGTACCCCTGTCTTAGTTGAACCTGCCAGACTCTTCCCCAGTCTGTGGCAGCTGCCACAGTAGAAGATGCTGTCCCCAAATCATCCAGAAGAGCTCTCTCTTTCACTTGGGCTTCAAATCAGGAGGCTTCGCTGGTCAGCTACTGTTACCCCCCTCTGAACACATTCTCCTCTCTTTCCATTTGCTTTTGCTAAAAACTTTGAGTCCTTTTAAATGGTTCTGTTCATCTGTGTATCATCTGCTCTCTCATCTGCTCCTCATCCTCCCTCTCCCTCTTCCAGAAGTAATAATGTTCTGGAGAGCAAAAGTCTACCTGAATCCCAGTGTCTGAATGCTGCCCAAAGCCCAAACGGAAGGGTGGCAGCTTCCCCTGTGGAGCCCAGTTTGCCCTGCATCTTCACTGTAATCAGCTTTTTCCCATCATCCTTATCTACCCACAAAGTAGCTCTGCTTGCTATCCCACGGAGCCAAGGTGACTGTGTTTCTGCAGAAGAGACTACAAAAGTCTGGCTAGGGCTGTGCCACTGACATTCTGCTTGATGTATTAAAGTGAGAGACGAAAAAGAGGGGGTGCTCACCTCCTCTGCACTCTGTTACTGCTGAAACCCCACTACATGGGCCTGGAAAAGCTTTGAGGCTGTTGTTATTGTTATTTAAAGCCTCATTCCTAAAAGGTACAGTTCTTACCATATGGGAACCCAAGAGATTTGTGGGCAAGATCACAAGCCCAACAGTCTCTAGCTTCAGCCAGCTACTAAAATGTAACAAATAGTTCTCCATTCTCAGTCCCTGCTGAACTCTCAGGAGCAGAGAGCCCATGCTTCTTCAATTCCCTTCTGGGATACAATTCGCTTTCACATTCATTTCTTCTGATGATGGGCCAAAGGCTCACCAATGACATGGCCCCAGCACACACACACACACACACCTTACCACAGTGTCCTGGAGAATACTGCCCTCACAAGACCTACTTCATGAGAATGGCTCATACTTTCTAGCTTATCTCTCCTAACACTGTAAGTTCAACTACAATAATAATAATAATTTTCAATTGTAAACATTGAAAATTTCCCCAAGCCCAGTATTTTCCAATGTGTATTGAACTGCAAGATGCTACTAAGTTGCACAACGTAAAGAGACGGTGACATAATAAGTGAAAAGGAGATTGTATTGCACAAAGTTCATCAGTTTTCCTTGGAGGATTTCTCAGAGTACTGGAGGTATTTGTATGATACCTGACAGTTAACCTAATTTATCACACCTGCTCAGCCAATTATCCAGGAAACCCTTTTCTCTTAGAGTTCCTCACTAGATTAGTGTCCCATGGGACAGTGACCTTGGATGTGCATATCTAGTGTTACTTGACACAAATAACTGAGAAGGAAGAGGATTAAGCTGAAGAATTTAAGTTTAATAGAGAATGCTTTAGCATCTCTGTTAGATTATAACAGAGAAACTGCTAAAGGTCAGAGACTTTGGGGATGAGTCCATGTGGATTGTCGACTTGAGGGGTCGAGAGTCACCTAGGAGATAAGCCTTTGAATATACTTATGAGGGAGTTTCTATTGGAAGACCTAAATGGTGGGGAGATAGGCTCCAAATGTGGATGTCCTTATTCCCTGATTTGGGGTCCTGGGCTACATAAAAAGAAATTATCTGACTGACAGCCTGCATTTCTCTCTCTCTCTCTCTCTCTCTCTCTCTCTCTCTCTCTCTCTCTCTCTCTCTCTCTTTCTCCTTTCTCACAGTGAATAGAATGTGACCAGCAGCCTTATTCATGTTGGCCTCCCTCCCATGTCCTGATGGACTTCCCCTCAACTGTGAGCTGGAGTAAGTAGCTGTAAGTTGCTTCTTGTTGGGTATTTTGCCAGAGCGAGAGTCAAAGGAACTAACACAAAGAAGTGAGCGTGGACAAAAATAGCATATGAAGCTTTGGGAAGGGTTGTCAAATATCACTGAAGAAACTCAGTAACTGCCTCATTTACTAGCTGCCTAAAACCATCAGGGGAATGTTAGTAAGGCATAATATACCCATCAAATTATGGCAGGAAAGGGAGAACGTCCAAATCTGGTGCTTATACTGTGCTTTTTATCTGCTTCCATGTGCTGTGCTTTGCCAGGGTCTCATGGGAGAAAATATTTTAGCTTCACTGTCTTGCATTAAGGTTTTCAAAAATAGACTATTTGTGAAAAAAAACCTTAATTTATTTATCTTATTCTCACACCAGAAACCATAGGCTCTAATTGATTTACTCATTTGTTCTACATTTATTGGGCATCTCTTAGGTACAAATGTTCTAAAACTTGGCAACCCAAGTATAAACAGACTGAATAGACCTGCCTTAAGGCTCTCAATATACGGGGTTCTGACAACTGGCCCAGACTGAATCTGACACCGTGATTGTGCCTGCATTTTCTTTTTTAAAATTACAATTCTGCTTTTACTTCTGGGTACACTATAAGTCTGAGTAAGGATTGGTGCATATGACATTGGAGTACAATGACATTGGAGTCCATAAGATGGTGTCAGATTCCCTGGAGCTAGAATTACAGGTGGTGGTGGGCAGTTGAATGTGGGTACTGGGAACTGAACTCAGGTCCTCTGGCAGACTAGCAAGCACTCTCAATCTCTGCGCCATTTCTCCTGTCCTCTGAGTTTGCTCCTCTGGCTGTCTTGTTGAGGAAAGACAGCAATTGTTTTATCAATAGCTTAGAACTTTATTCTTTGATATGCTCACCCAGTTAGGGAAATACGTATGGCACTTGTGTGCACAGTAGATGTCTCAGAAAGTCCAGATGCCCTCTGTCTGCATGGCATATCTGTCTCCCACCAATGGTACGGTCCTTGCCCACCACTGGACCTACCTCAAGAGTCCCTCAAAATCACAACACAGGACCTGTCACCAGAGAATTCCTCTGAACAAAGAGGAATGACTAACTTCCAGCTGCATAGAGGCACTTGCCTTGGATAATACAGAAAAAGAAAAAAAGAAGCAAGCCTTTCAAACAGTAAAAACTCTCCTGCAATGTACCAGTTGGTGACCCTGGAGCCAAGTGTCTCTGAACCTCGAGGTTACTAATCTACCTGATATTTCTCTCCAGGTTTTAATTAAACATCTGACATTTACAGAAAATTTAACATAATGTGTTTTACCATGTGTGTTCAGCCATCATAATTACTTAGTGATAGACACGTTTATCACTGCTATTATTATCGTTAGTGGCTGTTTTCCTGGTACTAGTATTAACATTAGCTTTATAAATGATAGAAGAATCACCATGAAGTACAGTGATCTGGTAGTTCCAAAACAGAATTGTGTATGGTTAAACCTTGATATGCCTCAAGTTAAAACTCATATTTTATATCTATATTTGGATGACACATTTTTATGGTCACTATGTTACTTTTTAAGATCATTCTTTTATTAGACATGATTCAAATGATGAACAAGGAAACTATGAAGGACATCCAAGATCACATACCTGATAAATGTACAAGCTCAGAGAAGGATGCAGGGCTGTCTATTGCTAAATGTCATTGACTTTCAATCATCAGAGCAAGACCAATGCCTCTGGGAGAATGAATAAGTCAACAAATAGCAAGGTGTTTTATTAAGTGTTTTGTTTGCGCAATGTACTGTTATTAATAGTTCACCTTTACTTTTATGAGATCTGGGTCAACCATTAAGTCATATAGGATGAGAAGCAACAATGAATCTAACTAAAAAGACAGGCATTTCTCTTGCTGATAGACAACAAGAAAAAGAAAATCTTTCAAGAAAGAAGATCCATGAAACTCGAGGGCCTTAATGACGTGGTGTCTGCCTCTGAAGGAGGAAATAGAAGATAGTGTGTATGCCTTCCAGTAGAGAGAACAATGCTTCTGTTCATGAGGTGTGATGGAAAGTGGCATGTGGCACTGGGGAGGAGAGGGGTGTAGCCTTTGTCTTAATGAGAGATAGTCCCCTGCCAAGGTCAACAAATCTCCCCAGGTAGAGAGTTTTATCACAAGAGCATTGATGATCTCACAGACTGAATGATGTTTGCTAGAACAAGGGTGGGGGGGGGCATTGAGCTGGTTGACATCTCCTTTCCCAAATGCTCTGCAGTATTTTCAATTGAAGTTAAAATAAGAAAGAGGAAATAATGAGGACGAAGCCCTGATGCCAAGGGCCAGGTGCTCTCACCTGACAAGTATTCGTGAAGTTTCTTTGTTCTGGATAGATAGAGGCTTGGGAAAGAAGATAAGCAAGATTGCTGCGTTCAGTACATGGGGAAGTAGTCAGTTAGGGAAAGTGGAAGTTTCTAACTAAAGTTAAGCAGACTAAATCAACATGCTTCCTATCTCATCAGGAAAAGATTAGGTATCGTGGGAAAGGAGAAAAAAAATAAAACAGGCAAGGAGAACATAGTCCTGGGGATCAAATGAAATGTAATATAAGATTATTAAGAAGGCAACATCTGAGCAGAGAATGGGAAATGGGGGAAGATGAGCGGTACATGAAAAAGAGGATGCCAGGAAGAAGGAACAGTCAGTGGAAAGAGCCTACAGGGGGTAAATAAGAATGAAGGCTAGGGAAAGAGCAGATGGATGAGGTCCGAGAGAATATGGGTGTCATTCCATACAGGGACACTGGTCATTCTGAAGCTTTGGCTTTTATTCTGAGTGAAGTGCAGTGTGGCAGGATTGAGCAATGTTGCATCTAATGCAATGCTTTGAAGGGTCATATATGAATTCACAATATCGGAAGATTGATGCAACCAGTATGGTCATAGATGACAGTGGCTTGGAAAAGGATGTGAAAGTGGAGCCCATTAGGATGGCTGGGTTGGGATTATATTTTGAATGAGGACACAATGTTTCTGCCTGTTTTAAATGTCAAATATAAAAAGAAGAGAAAGTACAGAAATGACTCAAGAGGTATGGGTTTAAACAGCAGGAAGGATAGCATGACCATCAATTGACAAAAGTAGGGTTGCATATGGGTGTTTTGGGGGAAGAAGATTAGAGTTTTCCCCTTACATCTGGTTTGAAATTGGTACCTGTTCAAGTAGATGTAACAAGGATAACTGTACATGTAAGCCTAGTATCTGATAAAAGTGAGATACATTGCACCTATACCATTTTATCCTATTGTTGGCAGACTCTGCAGAGTCTATACATTCATTTCTGGCCACTTAGATCCAAAATAATCACTCAGAAGCTATATTATTTAAATCACTGCTTGGCCAAACACTTAAGGATATTGCTAGCTAGCTTCTGTATCTTTGGTTAATCCATTTCTATTAATCTATATAGCCATGTGGTTGTGGCCTGCCAGCAAGGTTCCAGTGTGTCTGACTCTGGGAGTGGCTCCATGGCTCTTCATGGTCTGTGCCTTCTTTCTCCCAGCATTCAGTTTAGTTTTCCCCACCTAGCTCTATTCTGTCATATCACAGGCCAAAGCAACTTCTTTATTCATTAACCAATAAAAGCAACACATATACAGAAGGACTTCCCACACCATCCCATTCTCCTCACAATCCATCAAGGTAGGCACTATTTCCTCTGACTTATTCCAAAGTGGTTGAGACTTACTCATGATCACATAATTCATAAAAAGATCGGATAGAACCATACATTTGTGTATGAAAGTGAATTCTTCAAGTGAAACTGGTGCCCATTTTCTCTCTTTTTGTTTCTGTTAGAGTTATCTTTCTGATTTGGTTTGTGCTAGCTACAGTTAGATAGATAGAGCTGCAAAGTCTGCAGACAGCTTGGTCAGGCATGAAAATGGAAGTTTCACTTGAAGTTTGTGGGAACCTAGAGAAATGGGATTAGAAAAGGAGGGGAGTTGATATAAGAAAATACTGACAGTTGGTCATCAGTGACACAAGATGTACCTATGAGATAGTTCTCAACCTTATCTTGCCCACACTGCATTTCTATTTCAGGGAGATTTAGGCATATGTGTTCCCTCAAAGAATGTGCATTGAGCAAAGTATCTCAGGCACAAGAGGATTCCAATGTCATATCAGAAACAAAAAACATGCAGGTCATTCATATGCTCTTAAGGACTCCTATCTTCTGAATTTAACCTTTACAACTACCGCATCCTATAGTGCACCTAGCACAGAGAACATGTAGGATGACCATTGGGTGAACAGGTGGTTACAATGCAAGAATTTGGCTCTAAGGACCCCTGAGAGGGATATTCCAGAAAGCAGAAGATTAGTCTAAGTGAAATTAAGTACACTGCCTTCTAACTTCAAATTCTAGCAGATTTCTATGGGCATTTATTTGCATAACTTTTTCTTAATGAGGCAGGCCAATTTGCATACATTTATATGTTCCATTCAAGGAAACTTAACTATCAGTGTTCAAACTACATTGCATATTAGGTTTTCCTTTTCTTCTTTCCATTTTTCTCCTCATGTTTTACTGTTTCTTTTTCATAATTAAGTATGCATATTTTATTCAAGTTTCCCATTCTTTGATAGTTTCCTTCAGTGGACTATATTATTGTGAATGACATTTTATGGGTATATATACATATAATAAAAGTTCTGACTTGTTGTTAATCAAAGTAACTATGTCACTACATTTTAGTATAAAATCATTTCTTAGGATAGCCTACTTTTTTTTTTTTTTTTTTGGTTTTTCGAGACAGGATTTCTCTGTGGTTTTGGAGCCTGTCCTGGAACTAGCTCTTGTAGACCAGGCTGGTCTCGAACTCACAGAGATCCGCCTGCCTCTGCCTCCCGAATGCTGGGATTAAAGGCGTGCGCCACCACCGCCCAGCGATAGCCTACTTTTTAAGTGCAAAATTTTGTACCTAATCAAGAATCCTGATCCAGGCATAATGAATCAACTAAATAATGTGTCTCAAGGCATCATGCCTTCATGAATTCCTGTTTATCATTTAATAAAATGAAAAGTTCTGTGTTTCAATATTCTGCCCAAAGATTGATAGACATTCATTGCACATCTATCATCTCTAGCAAAACACTGGAGACACAAGATGAAAAACGAAGCAGTGTCGCTGACAAAGTGTTAAACAGACTGCCTGCAGAGGACTGGTGGAGATGCAGAAATGGAAACCATTTCCAGAACAGAATAAAGGAAGCAACCGAGAAATTACACTGGAAAACTCTAACAATTGTTCAAATCAATGGTCCCTAGAAGCAGCCCCCAAAGAATAATACGCCTTTAGACACCCGAGAAGACCTTTTGGCAATCTATCATTTTAAAAATGCATATTGATGTATAAAGTCTGACTCCTACTGAAAAGTGAGAGAATTCCTCAATACAACTTTCACATGCTAAAGTTTAAAATAGCCTTGCCAGCCAGGCACAGAGAAGGCTGCATGAAATCCAGACCTTTCCCTCCCTAAACAGAGGCTTTGTCTAAGGCCAGGGCTGGTGCTATCAACAGTGACAAGAATCATTCTAGGACCACCAAAGAAAAGGCTCACAAAATGGGTGGTTTAAGACCACAGAACTATCCTATTCTACCTCTAGAGACTGAACCATGACCTCAAACTGTGAGCAGAGCAATGCATTTACCTAACAGTTTTAGGGAAGAATCCAGTCTTTCAGGTTTTGAGCCTTTCTACTCTGGGTCATCTAAACTAATACAGCAAAGACTACTAAATGAAGTCACAGCTCAACAATCTCTGAATTAGAGGAATACGATTGAATTCTGTCCAGCAGCTCACAGTCCAGGCCCCAGAGTCACATTGCATGAGTTTGTATCTTAGTTGATATCATTTACCAGTCTCAGACTTGGCTTTAGCTTTTATAGGGAGAAAGTGAGCAAAAGGAGAAATCTGCTGAATTATATAATAAGCACAAAAGTTAATGAAAAGGGTTAAAGGCTCCCTATATGCCAGGTTGTCCAAGAATTTTGCTTGCACAAACATTCATACTCAGAGCTGCTCTATGCGGTGACATATAATTGTCCCCCTTTCTGAAATAATGTGAGTGATGAGGTAAAAGAACCTTAAGTCATTCTCACAAAGGTCTTCTGTGAGAGTCTAAGGTACTTAAATTTAAAAGACTCACTTTTCATGAAAAATTCCTTAATAGACCACTCAGGAACCTAGGAATTAGCCAATGATGTGATCCACTTTTGTTATCATAGCTAGATATCCTTCCCTCTAAGATCTGATATCCTTCGTAGCTCAGAGTCAACCAAAGCACTCCTGTCCATCCCTAGTGTACAGTGCTGAAGCACCCTCACTGCTTTAACACTCTGTAGCCATTGAGAGAATTCAGTGTCAAAACAATTGAAGTGTTGGGAAGAGTCATTTTCAGTAACAATCTCGGACGAGAAGCCTAGAAGCCAAATAACCTGATTTGATTTGTGAAGCCCGTGTGATGGTAGGTCTGAGCCAAGGGAGAATGCTGTTGATTGCTAATTTGAGCTCCAAAGCACTAAACAGGTTGCAGGACTAGATGATGATCATATGTTGTCACCCATAGCTGTTGAGCAGTTATGGCTATAGCAGCCCTGTCATGTACAGAGGACATTATTTCGTAGCAGTACGTTCAGTCTTCTGGCCCTTACCATTGTTCTGTTCTTTCTTTCACAATGTCTCATGAGCCTTGAATATATCAGATTTCCCAAAGAGGGACATTCCATAGTTGTTTATTCTTTATACTTTGGACAGTCGTCATTATCTGAAATAAATTCCCTCTGCTGCAAAAAGAAACTTCTTTGATGCCAGATGAGAGCTACACTAGCCTATGTAGTATTTAGATAAGTATTTAGAATGAAGCTGGATAGTCTATCAATTTAGCACAATGAGAGTAGTAAATTATCCTCCAGGGTCTATGACCTATTCAGCAACTGGTTCTTAGTTACGCTTAAAATATCAGGAATGAGCTATCTTCTAGTTAGTGGTCCTTACCTACAAAAAGAGAGCAGTTGGTTAACCCAAGACACTAGTGCCACTATTGTATCGGTTGGCATATCTCACCAGAACAATAGTTGTTTTAGTTGGAAGAATTTACAACCTGGTAAGACTATTGATACCTTTCTTTTTCCATCTGGCAAATTTTGTAGAACATTATCATACTAGGAGAACAAACCATTAGGGGTGGCTTTATTTCTCCAAGTCCTGTGATTGAAGTCTATGATGTCTTCAGCAACAGTTTCTTAACCCTTGAGTTCTTTCAGGCAACCAAGAGCAATGACAAATACCGATATTGATTAGGGGGAGCTCTTGGATCACAGAGTATGCAAAATAAAGTCTCTATGAAGCAAAATGTAATTCTAAAAACCTGTGTATGCTGTTTACCCCCAGGGTTTCCCAATTTCAGCCCCACTGATACTTGAATTTAGAAACAAAAAAGAAGTGGTCAAAGCATCAGAACAACTGATGCTGCATCAATAGCAGTGGTGAGAGGAGCCAGAGTATGCAAAACATGGCCTTATCCACGTCTTCTAGTAGGTGGCACGTTTGTAGCCTAAGTCCAAAGCAACAAATTGCATTTTGTCTGAAGGGGAAATGGATTTCTTTTGTTTTATTTTTGTTTCTGTTTTTTGGAGACAGGGTTTCTTTGTGTAGTCTGGGTTGTCCTGGAACTCATTTTGTAGAACAAGCTGGCCTTGAACACATAAAAATCTACTTGTCTTTCCCTCCTGAGTGATGGTATTAAAGGCATATGCCATCACCACTGGAATGAAAATGAATATCTTTATTCATTCAATATTAAATAAGTTCTCAATATCAAGAATGCAGTTGGATTCTCAAAATAAACAATAACATAGCTGGTAATAATGAAACCGACAAAGTAAAATGCAAGGGAAGGTGAAAAGAGAGGAGGGTAACAGAAAGATAATAAAATGCAGAAAGACAGAGAGATATGTCATCAGACAGATCATCAAACAAAAGAGAAGAGAGAAAAACAACCAAAAGACACAGCTAAGGACCACACATTGAACAGGCAGACATTTATCATTCAGAGTCAATCATAGGGGTCTACAGGACTTGACACAGCAGGCCAGCTAACCCAACTACCTGTTTCAAAATGCCCACAGTTCCTAGAGAAAACAGCATACCCTTTGAAGTGTACAGGTGAGTTTTCATATGGAAAAAATATTGTGTTGCTCAATTATAAACAGTCAGTTGGGGTTCAGTTTTCACCCTGAGCTTTGGAAAAGGAAAGAGAAAAATGGAACTGAGACCTCTGCCAAGCATTTGACCTATTCTGCCATAGGCAAGTGAGTGGATTTGTAAAAACTCTCTAGTACCATAAGCAGCCCTGGACCACACCACGCGAGAATGGACACATATGCACACGCGCGCGCACACACACACACACACACACACACACACACACACTACAGATGAATTTTTAACAGGCCAATGGTAGTGAAAGCATAAGATAGTGAAATGAAACCTTTCTTTCCCCAGGCTTCGTGTTTCCATACAGAGGGGCGTCTTTCGGTGTTGCTCTAAATTCTGTTCCAGTTCCCTGATCCCTCATGGCAACTAGGGCAGCTTATATATGAGCTTAGGATACAATGGGGTATGTTCAACTTTAGCAGCTTTCTTTCTCCTTTTTCAGTATCTTTCAATCAATGAAAACATGAATTTCCCTTCACTTATGCATGCTGTAAAGTAGAGACAAGGCCTATGATATGTATCCTGGATGGCAAAATTCCTTAATCTATTGGCCATTTCTACTTACTGGGCCCTCTCAAATCCGAAGGTGAGCCTGTTGCTCCTCAGCAGAAATTGTACTCTCCTTTTGCTCAGCAAACTAAATCATTACAAATTAAAACAGAGAATGGTTTCAACACTGGAGAATCTCTAGAAATTACGGAGTAAAAAAAAATGGAAACCCACCATTAGGGAACACAATCTCCAACAAAATCCATTGAATTATAAGTATGAAGGCCTAGTAAAAGTAAGTTTACAAATGTGATGGTGAAGATATTGACACTTAGAATCCTCGGGTAATGACTACCGTTTAGGCTCTATTTATTTTAACTATAGCATTACTACACAATATGTGAAAAACAGGTTATATTAATATGCTCAATATATAAGGAAATTGAAGCACAGAGAATCAGTATAAGTAGTTAAGACCACTTTATAAATGACAAAGTCAAGATTCAAACCCATGAATTCTGGACTCAAATTGTTCATAGCGCTTTTTAAAATTTCTTGTTTGTATAACAAGCAAGCAGATTGTGGAAAATGTCAGAATAAAGATCAAAGTTGCTTAGAACTTCAATGATTCTGAATAATGGGTACATGAAATTAAGACCATATAATAAATGTCTTGAATGATTATAGACATAAAAGAATAATTTGAGTACATAAAAATGATATAAATGAAAGAACAGACACAAAGAATTTTCATAAATTGAAAAAATAAAAAGAGAAAATCCCATCGGGGAGTAAAGCAATAAAATAGCTACAACTAATACTTTAGAAAAGAAATGATGTAATAAATTTGAGAAAAATATCCATGAAAACAGAGAGAACAAGAGGAACAGGAATAAAAGGAATGTGATGTTCCAATAGGGGTCAAAATGTGTCTATTCATAAATTCATAAGTAAAGAACACAGAAAATAGAAATACACAAGGTGGGGTGATGTCTAAGAACAGACAGTGAAGCTTCTTAGTATAATCACCATTTTAATTTACTGCTATTCATATTAAAATTATTGAAACTCGAATATTAACCTGGTTACCACATGTTTTCAGGTTTACTATACAATATCCATAGTTCGACACAAATCTTAAAGAAGAATGCATATCATATTACACAGGGAAAATATGCTGAGATTGCTCAGACAGAAATGAAAAATAATTGTAGAAGAGTGCCTCAACATATCATCCCAGAAAATATCCTATTAAAAGCATTGAACAAAAGCAAGGATGTCTATATGAATAGCAATGAGTTTCAAGCAGGATAAACAAGAGCAAATCTGAATCAAGGAAGCTTGGTGAAAAATGCAGGAAAGTAAAGAACAAGAAGCTGTCAGAGACAGAACAAAATGAATGTGTTTCAGACCAGTATTAACTTATTGACAGAGATATTAAAATTAATGTACCATAAAGCAAAAATTATCAGAACATAGATAAGAAAAGAGATGTCAGTCTAAAATTTTATACCCACTTAAACTGTCAATGGAGAAATGATACAATAGATACAATAAGATATAATTTGAGAGATGTAGCCATCAATAGATCTTCGTCAATAAATTGGCAAAGAATGTACCTCAAGAATAAGTTTAGGACACTCAAAAGGAAGATTTATGCTATAAAGCTTAACTGTTTTTAAATGGATAAGCTTGACGTAAACCTAAGCAATAAAGTTAATCGTAGGGCAGTGACTTCTATCAATTCACAATCAGAGTAGTGGAAAGATTGTGCTTTAAATTACCAACAGGGGACTAATTAGTAAGTGATCCTGAGAATTAAATAATTATAATTTTATTATCTCATTCCAAAGAAAGAGGGAAAGATGCTGATTATCAACAGTCATACTGAGGTATACTAAAAAATGGAAAAATGGAAACAGTCAGAAAAAAAAGTCACAAGGTTTATACTTTAACCTTTCCAACAGAATCAAAACATTTCCTGACCAGGAAAAGAATCTAAGCAAAAAAAAGCTATGTCTTAGCAAAGACCAGCAGTGGTCAAGATGTACTTTTGTGAACCACAGAGGCTCTAAATGAGGTCATATAAAAAGTAAGAAGAGAGTGCTGTAGGGCCAGCCTCCTGAATTCCTGAGAATTCCTTAGAATCTTTAGAATTATCACCTTGTGAAGCCTTGCGCAAAACTCTTGAAATCTGAAACACCCTGAGAGGTTACTTTCCTATTCATTCCATGTTGGCTTGCATTTGGACAATTCTTCAGATTTCTCCCAACTCAATATGAGATCTTCTCCATTAATGTGCCGGAGAGAAATGACTATTGACAACCTGAGAAGTTCTGTGGAAGTTCTGACCACCTCAACTGAGAAACAAACAAGCACTATGTTCTATTATTCCATTGACTAGAGTAGGTCACATGATAACATCTAAATAAAATAATATGGGAAAGTCTACTCAGCTAGTGATGGAAAAAGAAAAGGAATCAGAAAAATGTTAGGCACCAATAACAATGTGAACTTGGCTTCATTCATTGTGAATAGTTTAAGGTGTAATTCTTTTAATATCAGGCTAAATTGATTAGAAAAACCTGTTTCACATTAAAAGTAAACAATTTCAGGAGCCTTCTTCCCATCCTCTCTATCCTTACATGGGTTCTGAAGGATTATTCCAACCTATAAAAATCCTTTACAATGCTCAAGACTTTGTTCACAAAACATTATAATACATTCAGTTACTTTACATCGTATATTTATTTATTGAGAATCTATCACATGACAGATATAATAAACAAGGGAATAATTTCAAATAGAAGATGTTGGTGATTCGGAGATGTTTAATGACTTCTTTGGGATTCCCCAAAATAGAAAGTAAATACAGTAACTCTGCCAATTGTAACAATATTCATCAAGAGACAATACTTTCACTCTTATGGAGCCACAACTAAACACAATCCATGCAGATTAATAATCGCTGACAAAAGATGTTGCATAACCAAAGTCAACTTCAGGAGAAAGTCATGGGAAAAGAGACAAGAGAAGAATCACATTAGACAGACCATAATAGACTATTTTAAGGGCTTTACTGCTGCTAGAGAAAGAAGCAATCATAGTTGTACTTTGAGGGTGAGAGAGACATGTTCATAACTTTTTCAAGTTGGACTATCTCTAATATTGTCAGGGATGAAAATTGTGAAACTTGGAAGAGTTATTGCAAATAGTATCTTGATCCAAGATACCATAAGAGTAGATGGTGAGTACCATTCAACTCCATATGTTTGAAGGAAATTATGAGGGATTTTTAAGGGTAAATTGTGTAATGTGAGAGGGGGCAAGGCTATTGGAAAATTACAAGGATATATAGTAAAGACTCTGAACAGAACAGCTTATAGTTAAAAAGCACTCAACTAGAGATGTGAGTGTCACAAAGACTGGTTGGTGGCTGTCATTGTCCCAAGCTCTATGTTAACTGCTTTAGCTATACCAGTGAACAGTAGCCCTTTCCAGTAAATCCTCCCCCCCAAAAAAAACCTGGTTGTAACATGAGGGCCTGTTAGTTGGGGTTTCTGTCCTGCCCAGTTCCCACAGTTGTTAGGTCCCAAAGAAAATCATACAGCGATCTCCATAAGTTATAAACTGATTAACCCATTAGCTCAGGCTTCTTGTTAACTCTTATAACTTATATTAACCATTTATTCTTATCTATGTTAGCCAAATGGCTCAGTACCTTTTTCAGAAGGGCAGTTCACATCCTGCTTCTTCAGTGTCTGGACAGGACTGGGGAGGAATGGGCTTCCTCCTTCCCAGAATTCCCCTGTTCTCATTGACCCTCTTCTACTTCCTGTCTGGTTGTCCTGCCTATACTTCCTGCCTGGGCTACTGGCCAATCGGCATTTATTTAAAACATAATTAACAGAATATAGACAATTCTCCCACACCACCTGGTAGAGAATTCTGTACTGACTTTAGTGAGACTGAACTATAAAAAGCTGAAGCTTATATAGGTCTATCCTGAATTTCTTGCTCCCCTAGTAGAGATTTTTGTCCTACATCCCAATTTTCCATGTGTTGGAAGGAAACAATGCTCATTGGGAAAGTTTCTAGTTCTGGAAAGAGAGAGAAAGAAGGCAAAACTTGTAAGATTCTTTGTTCATCATCCATCTCACTCTCTTTAACAAACCCTCACACAAACATTGTGCTATAAGTCCTTTTGCAAATGAAGATTAATTTTCTTTGCTCTTACTACTGATGGTGAGTTAAGTGAGGACAATGATTCATATGCACTGACTTGGAAAAGAATCCAATAATGTACTGAGTTTTAAAATCAATCTTGAAACAATATGATTCATATAACTTATTTATATATAAACAATACATAGTTATAGTTTTTCTTATTATAAAAATTATGTAGATATAAATATTTTAACTAATTTTTGCTTGATACCTCTTTTGTTACTATGTGAAAGTTAAAACCTTCCCTTTTATTTAGATTCTGCCTCTGTATGCTGTGAATATCATTGGTTAATAAAGAAGCTGCTTTGGGCCTGCACAGGGCAAAATAGACTATGGGCGGGGACTAACTTGAATGCTGGGAGAGTAGGCAGAGTCATTGAGAAGCCATAGAGCTGCCACTGGAGACAGACTGCTGAAACTTTGCTGGTAGACCATGACCTCATGGTCATGCACATATTAATGGAAATGAGTTAAATTAATATGTAAGAGATAGCCAGTAAGAAGCTAGAGCTAATGGGACTAACTAGTGGTTTAAATAATATAGTTTCTGTGTGATTATTTCAGGTCTGAGCTGCTGAGCAATGGGAACCAACTAGTGGCCTCCCCACAACAATAAATTCATGCTGATGCATACTTCAGTGGGAGAATAGTATCATAATAACAGTAATAATCACCATTCCTAATGGTGCAATTTTGAATGCAGAAGTTTACCAAACCACATACAAACCCAATGAGATATCCCCTTTGCTTATTTCCTTTTGACAAACAAGGAAACACAGGCACAAGAACAGAAGATATTTGATTTCTCAAGAGCCCACAGCTAAGACAAAGCAAGGTGAGGATTCCACTAACCTGGCTCCAGAACACACAGAAATTTTGACTTCTTTATGACTTTCTATACAGTATTTACCCTCTGAAGTTTCCACAACAAGGTGTTGTCATCTGTGCAATAATGGAGAGCAATAAAGCAACTTCATTTTGGAAGGGAAACGTATATTCAATCACTGGTGTCAAAGCTGAAGAAATATCTACAGGGTGTACACTAGAAAGTGGCTTTGATCTGTTGATGGCATATTGAAGGTCAATCCTGTTGGAAGCATCCCAGGTTTGTTTGGCCCTGGTATGTGAGGCACACCCTCTATTACCAGTGCCTTTGCCCACAGAAACACAGTGCTGGCTTCTCAAGACTACATAGGGTGCATTGATGTAGCTGTCCAGGTTGAGATATATACAGAAAGCTGGTTTTGAACTTCTAACCATTTGTGTGTCTAAAGTACACGCTACTTACAGTATGTACAAGCCTAGAGTCAAACAAGGGGCTACAAACAAAGGTTATAAGATACTTAGGTGTTTCAGAAACAGTATCTCAAATAACAGAGCAAAACAGACATTTACAGCCATTAAGGATCTTCATTCTTCCTTAAATATGAAGTCAAAAATGCTAACCATTATAAGGGCTTGACTTTTAAACAGAAAATATATTTTAAAATCATTTTTCTGTCACTGATGCTATAATATTTCTTCAGTGGGCCATGAGTTTCTTTTACATTATTTATAACTCTTAGTCTAATGAAGCACATGAATTTAGTTTGAATTCTATGTGGATCAACACTACAGAGACATTTACTCAGAAAAGACAGTCATGACTCAGCCTGAACTCCTAGTCAGACTATGCCTAGAATCAAATTTGCTTGTCCCCTACCTTATATTTAGACTTTTCTTCCTTCCTTCCTTCCTTCCTTCCTTCCTTCCTTCCTTCCTTCCTTTCCTTCTCTCTCTCTGTCCCTTCTTTCTTTTCCTCCTTCCTTCTGTCCTTTCTTCTTTATATTTTGCTGAAGTCAGTCCTCTTCATTTCTGATAAACTAATATATCCCAAATTTTCTTTTACTTTAGATGATATGGACATTACCAGCTCTAACTAAATTAGAGTCATCAGCTAATACTCAAGCACATAAGAGTGTTCTTCTTCCTCCTCTTCTCAATCATGAGAATTTGTGTCTGAACTTCAAGCCCCTGTTCAGATATCTCTTTCTCTGTAATATAAATCAAGACTTCCCTAGATATTCTCAATATATTTAATGTGGTTCTCACTTTCACTACAGATCTTGTGGGTGTTTGATACATCATGTCTTCGCATCCCTCCATCAAAACTATGATGGCCTTTTGTTCAGTTTGCTTAACATTTCTTAACACATGGAAAATTTTATAAATAAATTTGGGGTCCAGAGATACATGAACATGTATCTATAATCAGATGCTTCCCCAACAACCACATGCCTAGAATTTTCTATCTGAACATATTTAATAGTATCATTAAAAATCAGGAAGATGATGTTGGGAGGGTATAGTCAGGATGAACATGTTTTGTTTTGCCTTTATTTCTATTCAATAACACACTGAATAGCACTGATAATAAAGTAGTCATATTTCAAATTTGCAGAGAGTAAATTTTAAATATTCTCATGACATATTATGTTTGTTATTTGAAGTGACCAACAGCTAAGCTAATTATCTTGCTTTCATTTTCCCTCATTGTATTTATAAACTGTAATATCACTTTGTGTCCCAATATGCTGAATATAATTAATAATAGAGTACATTTGAGACTTGCTAAGACAATAAATTCTAAATGACTTCATCAAAAAATATATTCAATGTTTGAGGTGACAGATATACTAACTAACTTGGTTTTCTTATTATATATTAAATTCATAAATCATAACATCATTTTTGTCCCATACACTTATATAATTAAAAATTGACAACTTCAGTAAAAATAAATAAAATGTTACAATCATTGAAATAAATAATAGCAATGACAAGTGAAGAAGGTTGAAATGAGAATGAGAATAAAATGAAAACGAGAAAAATCAATGTAGACAGGCAATAGAGAAACTAAAGATTAATTTAATTACTGAAAATACAAAGAATAATTGGGAAAGTAATTTTGGAAACAATTTAAGAGTTGTTTGCATGAGAACTAAAATGTGCTATCCTTCAGACTTCATAATAATGATTCACAGAACACAACATAGGGTCCCAAAAGGATTTGTGTGGAATTCAGTCCACGGTTGTTGGGTGAAAGGTAACTTGTGAATATGATCTTCAGCATTCTCTTTGTTTTGATCCATTAGTTCATACTCTTTTTAGGCATCTTCCACTGCTCTACCCTGTTCAGCGTTACAGAACCCTAGTAACTGTGTCTTCATCATCATTATAGCTGAAAGGCTGACACAGGAGATGTTTCTTTACTCACAGTTCCAAAAGTTGAGAACGTTGAGGTCAAGACAGATTCAGTGTCTCGGGAGGCCCATTTTCTGGTTCTGGTGATAGAAGAGAATTAAGTTCCTTGAGACCTGCTTTTGTTCTTATTGCTGTTGTAATTTCATAGTTATGGATTCTTTCAAAGTGTTTGCCTCAAAGGTTGTCTGGTAGCACAAGAGAAGTAGACAATAGGCATATATTCCATACCAGACAGATCCAAATATTAGGATGTACATTCTATACAAGATCTATAAATGACATCATTCAGTAGACATGCACAGTAGCATACAGTAGCATGGGAGAATCGACAAGTTGTGTGCTAGAAGGGCCACACTGCGTAGCTGGACTTGCTTGGCTTTATTTTCACTGTGCATTCTACACTGTACACAAGTTCTCAGGCTATAGCCTCCCTCTCAATTATCTGTCTCTGTTATCCATTGTCTATTGACAAGAATTATTTAAATTTTAAAATATTTTTAATATTTTTAAATTAAAATATAGTAACATCATTTCCCTTCTTCCATTTCCAGACAGGGACCACTACAGAAAAACACAGCCAATCAAAATACAGAGTAATGGAATACAGTTGCAACAGATGCATCTACAAAGCACTTCTGCATCAATGGACCAAGGAACATCACAGAAGAGAGGGCAATATGATTGCAAGAGCCAGAGGATGAGAATCTGCTGTGCCATTTTCCCCCAGGAATATCAGAAGCTATACTCACAAAGTCTCATGAACTTGAATGGCCAAAGTGAGCTGAAAAAGGACAATGCCAATAGACACACCAAAGTATATGGAAAAAAGCCCATAAAGCCTCAACCCTACAAAAATAACCACAAGCAACTGAGGAAAACTGGGAATGAAAGTAGTAGTTTTCCCTAGGGAAGGTGTTCCAATGCCAAATAGTGAGTCCTAAAAATACACATGCAAGTAACATCATATGGACTTAGCAGGTTATATTAAAGAATACATGATATATATATATATATATATATATATATATATATATATATATATATA
>JABTXL010005752.1:22995987-23020506 GCA_025134845.1 Neodon shergylaensis | reverse complement strand
TATATATATATATATATATATATATATATATATATATATTCCAGGCTGTTAACACCAACAGATCCCCAGAGAGTAGCCAGAGAAAACAACCTCTAGAATTTCAGGCTGTGACTACCAAATAGTTGCTTCATACCCCTTTTGCTAGAATGCCAACATACAATGGACTCATGCTATTAGAAATGACTGCTGAATCATCTGGATGAGTCGGGTAATTGACCCTGATGTTCAGAAAAGATCCTCTTCCATTTCATCTGAGTACAAAAAAATTAATCTCATATACAAATAGGTACCATTCTTTGACAAAAAGTGCCCCAATACTAAAGTTTTGATCCAAGATCATAATGGCCAAGAGCTCTGGCCTTATGAGCTCTGACATTTATACTCCAATCTCAGCTACAAAAGAAAGAGGTAGCATTGACTGTTCTAATCTTTCCTTGTAATTCTTCTAATAAGGTGCCATCCAGGATCCTGAGATCCCAGTGGGGAAAAATTTAAAATGGAAAACAAGTATATCTGAGCATAGATTGTGATAAACTATGGAGCATGTTGTATTGAATAGCACCCCATCCTAAGTCTCCTTCAATACTGATGCATTCTTCTTCCCAGCTCCTGGGGGCACTTCACAATGGAATCAGATAGTTCCACCTTGCCTTAGTCTCTAGAAACTGCCTTCAGCCAGACAGATGTACCATGACCAAGACTACATAACTTCATAGGCAGCATGCATCCCATAATTAGTCTATGAAGAGGTATAAAACCTGGGCTTCTTGCTTCAGATTGGGTCTACCTTAAAGAACCATCCTGTCTCTAGTGCTCCCACCCTTTGGGCTACGTTCTCAGTGTTTATTGGGAGAATTTCCCCATCTGTTGAATCCTGCCTTTCCTCACGTTCTTATAATTTATTTTCAAATGAACTCCAGCACACACACCAGATCAGATGTGTTTCTAGGAAACCAGGTAAGATTCTTTTATCAATATTCTGTTTGCTCATTTCCTTAGCACTTTCAGTAATGGTGTTGATTGACGTTATATTTTTCCTTATTATTCCATTCTGACTTTCAATTATTTAGCAGTATATTAAGTCAATATGTTGTACCTATCCATTCACCACCATCAGTGTGTTTTCTCTACTTATTAGTTATATGACACTGTTAATTCTCTCATAACACTTCAGCAATTCAAATAACCCTTTTAGAGAGAATAGAACTGATTTTACATTATTACATAACCTAAGATATTCTTGCAGTCTCTCTAGATCATTCCTTGGGAGTTGAATGATCCTATCTCAGGAAAAGATAGATATTTACATTGTGATTCATAGCATCAAAATTGCAGTTATGAAGTAGAAATGAAAATAATTGTATGGTTAGGGGCCACCGCAACACGAAGAATAGTGTTAGGAGGGTTGGGAAGCATTGCTCTGGATGAAGGTTCTGGCTTAGGTGACTGGTCTACGAAGTGTGTCTGCTGTAACCTCTGATAACTGCTGTGTTCTGCTGGATCAAGACTGTGGCTGAGCAGAATCCTTCCACATACAGTCCTTTTCATTCTTCTGATATTTCTTAAGGCTCAGGATTCTAATGGTCACAGCAATTAGCACATAGACATATTAGGCACCTCACTAACTTTCAATTTTAGATAAACAAATGAAATTGAAAGATGGATACTCATCTTGTAGTGTGCAGATTTCCTGGCAATCTGAAAACATGAAGTGAAAATTACTCTCCATTTATATGAAATTCAAATTTAATTGAGTATTCTGTATTTTTAACTGAATTATTTTTTTTACTTTTTTTGAGATTTAATATAATTACATTATTTCTTCCTTAACAGGAAATACATATAAAATACTGTAGAACGTTCACTATAATGTCCACATTTCTGGATTTGAAGACAGATCATCAAAAAAAAATTCTTGGCTTATTGATTGTACAGATACAATCTAGTTGCTAGAATTTGTTCATCTCTCAGGACCTTAATCTATAAAATGGGTATCATTTGGACATACCTTAAAATCCTGGTCCTCAGAAGGCTCAGACATGGTGGCAAGGACTGGCGAAGTTGGGCTAATGATAAAGTACTCACATAGTATACAGGAGATTTGCTTTTATATGGGTGTTTACTTCCTAGCCCGATAGAAAGCACTTCATGAAATGCAAATACACAGAAATCCCAAGCTGACTAGGAAGAATCAACTAGAGATTATAGTTTTGGCCCAGGGGCTACACACTTTATGAAAGCTTTTGATTTATATTATCAAAATGCTTTTTTAAAAGGCTACAGACAATTTCCCTCTAGTGAATGTGAATGTCTGTGCTTTCTCCAAAGCCAATGTCAGATTATATTAACTCATTTCAGCAATTAGCATGGTTGTGATTTTATCAAGCATGCTTGATGAAATCCAACATTCATAGTCTAAACTTCCAAGGGAGTGCTATCTCAAAAAAATAATGACTCTATTGTCAAGAACTGAAAATCTAGACTGCTTCATAGAATAAATCATTCTGATCCGGCAAAGTTTACTCATCAAATTTGCTACATCCTCCTCATACTCCAGCAAAGGTCAAAGTTAAATTATCCTATTTTTTTTTTGCCACCCTTTAAGGTGAGCTGACTCCTTGAAGATTAGCTCATGAAAATTGTACTGAAATGGAATTAGAGGCAGTTCATATGATGAGAGGGAGGCTATTCTGTAGATTCCCTTCAATCAAGCATCTCAAAGCCCTCAAGAAAGTCAATAAACTTTTCTGAGGCTCCACCAAACATGAAAATCAGCCTGGTCCTCCCATAGCTTGTTCAGTCTCTGATGATCTTTGAATCTGGTGTTTGAGGTCTAATTACTCTTATAAGAGCTCAACTAAGTCATGTGTCATATCTGCTTGTGTTTCACGCGGTCCAACGCTTTACCAGAAGTGAGTAGCAGGAAATGCCTTTTAGAATGTTTTGTTCCCTCATTCCTTCATGCATTATTTATCCTCCTCAAATTTTTAGTAGACAGTAAAAAATAATTGACAGAAGTCATTATGAAAAAAATAATTGGGACAATAAGATAAGTGCCAAGATTAATAAAGACACCAACAATGTTACTAAACAAAATTATTACAGTGTAATGGATGATGTGACAGAAAAAGCAATATGATGAACTGGGATAGCTGTTCATCTTAAAATATAATCCCAAAATCATACCTACTTGCCACGGGGAAATGGCATATTCCCATTTTTTTTCTCAGCACAAAACTCTAAAATGTACATTTAAAATAGTACCATGACATCATTGGAATGGCAGACATATAGATTATAGCGTATACTTCAAGGTTCACGACATCTCTTTGACACCCTGGCTCTCTTGGGATGTTTACTCAACTGAACATGATATAATGCAGCATGTAGCACCACCAAAGAATGTTGAAGTTTCTTGAGACTGACCCCAGGGTACAATATGCAATAAATGCCAGAGAAAGTCATATCTAATTATGATTCTCTGTCTCTCTCTCTGTCTCTGTCTCTGTCTCTCTCCCTCCCTCTCTCTTTCTCTCTCTCTCTCTATCTCTCTCTCTCTCTCTCTCTCTCTCTCTCTCTCTCTGTGTGTTACTGAGGGTTGAACCTAGAGTCTTGAGCATAGTAGGAGAGCGCTCTACTACTGAACTCTATGCCTTGTCTCCTCTATTCACTTTTTTAAAAGAAGCATTATTAATAAATTTCCTAGGCCAGTTTTGAATTTGCACACATTTGCACACCACCTGTTTCACCCTCCAGAGTAGCTAGTATTTCAGGCCTGTCCCACTAGGCATAACTTAAATTACGAATTTTATATTAATTATAGTATTAATACCTTTTGACTGCTCTGTGTTAATATACTAATAAAACTTATTTCATATAAATCATTTGCATTTTAAAATGTGGCTACTATAAATTAAAGTTACATAGGTGTCTTACATTTATAGCTCATAGTCAAGAAGAAGAAGAATAAAGAATGTTATTGGTCATATTTTAATAACATAACCATTGAATAAAACAATTTCACTAAGACATTGTCTTTAGACTTCAAAGTTCTGAGTCATTGGGTGCTGTTAAACAGTCATTCAACTTCTCTATATAATGAAAGTAATACATTATCAAAAGACCAGAAAAAAACTGCCCTAATATTGGGTAAGCCTGGACTCTAGCCCCTTTCTCTGTTACGTCTCATTCTCTTTTTGTGTTCCATTTCACCCTCTAACACATGATTATTGAAAAGTTGATTAATTAGTCTACAATAACTCAGTTGAAAACTTTTCATACCAACTTACTCAGCCTCCACTGCAATCTTATGACAAAGTTACTATTGTAACTATTTATTGAGCACAAATTTTAGAAAAAAAGAACATGCCAAACCTTGCATAGTTATGAAAAGCAAAAAGATATGACTTGAACTTACTTGTTTAGCTCTTGAATCCATGCCCAAAGATTCTGTAGCAAATGCCCTTCTAAGTATTTTTGTTTCTGCCCATCGACCTAGGCTGCTCTCAGCCTTGACTCGAGAAGTATCTTTTGTGCAATGGACAGAAGTTACTGCACAGGTGCATAACTGATCTGAGTACTGAGAATGAGATATTGGGTTCTCAGACCTAAGCAGAGTATCTTAAACAGAGCCACCACCATGGCTCACAGGGATTCCTGGGAAGAAGAGACAGAATGAATGAGAGAGCTGAGAGGTAGGGAGGAGTGTTATGAGGTGCTGGCTTCTGGACATGACAGGCTGTCACACTCAGGAATTTGCAGCAGTCATAGTTGCATGCACAATCAAACCAGTTAAAGCCCTGGAATAAATAAGGTAGATGATCTGCAGGCCCCACCCCTTACTGGGGAACTATTGGCAGTGGATAATTACGGAAGGAGAGAGAATCATTTTACTTTTAGGGTATCATCCCATGCTACAGTGAATACTTCCTATCCATGCACCAGGCATTGCTAAATAAACTTAGTGAATTTTATATTCTAAAGATATGAATTCATGAGTAGAAGTGTTGGGAAGTATAAGGAGGAAGTTACAAGAGGAAATGAATGGTATATATGATCATACTGGATTGTATATGTAAACAATTTTTACAATGAAAAAAATTTTAATCTTGAGACACCTGGGGCAGGACTGGTGAGCAGTGCTGGAGCGTTATTGGTGACCCTTGTTGTGTGCTGTATGAAAGAGAATTCTCATTGAGAATTTCAAAACAAAAACACATCTGGCCAAATGTCAGCATGTGTTTATTGTCAAATTTACTCTGACATTGTAAATTATGTCAACCAACTAATACATCGTTCCCTAAATTTAGTGCTTCAAGTTCTCAACAATTGATTTGACTGCTGTTGGATCTGATGAATGTGGACATGAGCTTCAAATCTTTGCATTCCTTTTTCCTATTAATAAAATAAATATTAATTTAGAAACCTCTCAGTTCTAAAAGAAGTTCTTAACATGGGTAGATACAGCTACATACAGTGATTCTGACAGTAAGTTTGTAATCACTAGGTACCATTAAAAGTCACCTTGAATACAAATGTAGTTTCTTTTTTCCCCCACCCTCTGTGGTAGTGCATAGTCCCACATTCAACCAATGGATAAAAAATTCAAAAAAAAAACATGATTGTATACTGCTGGCAAAATTAGCATTGGAGTTGCTTCAACACATCATCCTAGGTAACTAGGAAGTATGAGTATTTATTATACAGATAATTTTGCATACTAATCCCAGTTCCTCATCCCTTTCTTCTTCCCATTCTCCCCACCTTCCCCTCACCCCACCCCACCCCATCTGCTCCATAAATAGGATAAGGGTGTCGTATGAAGTCCACAAATTCTCTCACATCCCCACATTGAGGAAGGACCAAGCCCTCCCCATAATGTCTAGACTGAGCAAGATTACTCTTCATAGGAAATGGGCTCCAAAAAAAACAGACAATTCATTAAGGATAGCTCTTTATCCCACTGCCAGTGGCCCCACAAACTACCCTAGCCACTCGCTGTCGCCTGCTTTTAGGAGGCTTAGACTGGTCTTACGCAGGTTTCCTTGTTGTCGGTCCTGAGTCAGTGAATGCCCACTAATTCGGGTCAGTTGTTTCTGTGGTTTCCCCATCATGGTCTTGACCCCTTTGCTGATGTTGTTGCTCCTCCCTCTCTTTGACAGGATTCCAGGAGCTCTGTTCTGTGGTTAGTTTTACAACTAACCACTTTGCATCTTCTTCCATCAGTTACTGGATGAAGGTTTTAGGAGATCATGTCTATTTCCCCTTACTAGATAGAACCATGGATGTCTCACAGAGTGCTCTTTGTTACCTAACTTCTCTGGTGTTGTAGACTGTAGGCTAGTCATCCTTTGTTTTATGTCTAATATTCACTTCTGAGTGAGTACATACCATATCTGTCTTTCTGGGTCTGGGTTACCTCACTCAGCATGGTTTTTTCTACTTCTATTTACCTTCAAATTTCAAGATGTTGTTGTTTATTACTGCTGAGTAGTACTCCGTTCTGCAAACGTACTATGGTTTTCTTTTTATCTATCTTCTGTTGAGGGGCATCTGGGTTGTTTCCAGGTTCTGGCTATTACAAATAATGCTGCTATGAGAAGCTTCTGTAAGGCAAAGTACATGATCAACAAGACAAAATGGCAGCCCTCAGAATGGGAAAAGATCTTCACCACTACACATTTGACAGGGAGCTGATCTCCAAAATATACAAACAACTCAAGGAAATAGACACCAAAATACCAAACAATCAAATCAAAAAATGGGGTACCAATCTAAACAGAGAATTCTCAAAGACGAAATTCAAATGGCTGAAAGACATTTAAGAAATTGTTCAACATTCTTAGTCATCAGGAAAATGCAAATCAAAACAACTTTGAGATTCCATCTTATACCTGTCAGAATGGCCGAGATCAAAAACACTGATGGCAGCTTATGCTAGAAAGGATGTGGATTAAAAGGAATACTCCTCCATTGCTGGTGGAGTGCAAACTTGTATAGCTGCTTTGGAAATCTGTATGGAAAGTTCTCAGAAAAGTGGGGATCAATCTACCTCAAGACCCAACACTAACCACTTTTAGGCATATACCTAAAGGGGGCACACTCATACCTAGAGTATTTATTTTTATTTAGTTGAATTATTTATTTTTATTAAAATTGTCCTTAACTCTTCATACAGATATTTAATGAAATACAGTCATGCCCAACCTTCATTTCCTTCCTTTAACTCCCTCAACACAGATCCCTCCCAACATCATGCCCTCCTTTTTACAACCCAACAAGTCCCAGGTGCACAGATGTCCTAAGCAGGACTTCATGATCAACACCAGCCTCCTACCAAGGCTCAGGGAACTTCAAGAAAAAGGATGCAAAAATAATAGAAGAGCCAGAGGATGGGGAGGAAGGCTGTAAGATACTGTCTTCAGGACATAACCCAGCACTTCGCTCGGGAACTCACAGCAGCGGTGGTTACTATGCAAGAGCTGCACAAGCCCAAGCCAGAGGACGTGCTGCCCAGGTCCTATCCTTTACAGAGGATCTATTGACAGCTGATAACTGAGGTGGGAAGAGGGGGGAATCATTCCTTTTTTTTTTTTTTTTGAGGCTGTTCTCTCTAGTAGGTTTGCAAAGCTGCAGTGGAATGGATAGGACTATTTTTGTTCAGAATTTCAAACAATAAAACAATGTGAACTATAAAGTGGAATATTTTTATTTGGAGAGTTCACATTTCAGTTCACCCATGGAACATGTTATTCCGTTCCATGATTATTGCTCCAAATACTTCTCGAGAGAGCAAAGGGGCACTGAAACCAGATCTATTTTGGCTGAACCAAGTACCAACTGTGCTAGATTTGCCACTTGACTGATTTTCTAGGGACAAGCGAACTCTGTCCCTGATCTACAAACACTGCATTCTATTACCAGATCAAGTCTTTCCTTCATTGTATTTCTGAATCAGCTTGGAGAACTTGTCAGCCTTCTGCAAAATGAAGCAACGAGAAAGTGGACAATTTTATCTCTGCCAGGGTCCCACAACTATGGTCTTTATTTTATTCTGATGCTGCCCTTGGCCTTGCCGAGCACCTTTCTCAGAAATGAGGTCATTAGGTCACTGTGACAGGTGAACACTTCTTTCTGTCTGGAAGGAAGCCTAGCACCCTCGCAGCTTCATTTCTTCTAAACAAACTCCGGTGTGTTACTCAAATGTACCCATGGTCTTCGGTTCTGTGATGTGTGCCTGCTCTTCCTTCTGACCAAAGAAACATCCCACTTTCTCAGTCTTCTAGAAAAATCCCACCTCGTTCCTTACACACTCCCTCACATATAAATGAGAGCTCTCTTTACTAGTGTTACTGCAATCTGCATATGACCTGTCTGGATTTCTGCTTCCCTTTACCCTGCCGTCATAGTGTCTTTAAAAAGCTAAAGAGTTACTTTCTCTGCACAGTTTACCTAACTCAGAGTCCTGGCACAAGGTCTATATTTTGTTTTATTATGCCTCCAACAAACATTTAACTAACAAATGTATTAATGAAATCTGTTCTCTGAAGGCTTAAATTGAAACTTTCAAGAAAGCCATCTTTCAATAATAAAAGTAGACCAGGACTGTAGTTGACTTTTACAGTATCTCTTTTATCCCAAGCCATATATGACCTGAATATTGTCAGTAATGTATATGCTTTCTTTATGTTTCTCAATATCAGTTCATGCTTTCTTGGGTCATGTCCTCTTTGTAACCTTCCTTGAGACTTAGTGAAGTGTTATTCCTACCACTCAAATGCACCCACTCATGTAAGAATAATTCTCCCATTCCCTCTCCTACAATCTTAGTAATAAATTACTTATTTAGGTATCCAGGGTTATATAATTCAACAACTAACAAGTGTGGTCTTTGTAGCAGTGAATCTTTACTGTCAACGTGGAGACACACCTTTGGGAACGTCTGTGAGGATGCTTCTCATGATGTTTAACTGAGGGGAAAAGACCCATCCTGAATATACAGGAACTGGGATCCTGGAATGAGTAAGACAGGCAAGGCAGAAAGGAACTTTCTCTTTCTTCTGCTTCCTGACTGTGGACATAGTGTGACCAGCTGCTTCCCACTCTCAATGCCACACCTTGTGCACTCAAACCGTGAGCCAAAATAAACGCTTCCTTTCTCAAATTATTTGTTAAGTATTTTGTTTCAACAACAAGAAAACTGATATAAGCGATGTATTTAGAGTAGCCAATATTGTCTGGGTTTTCTCATTTGTATAAAAGGAGAGTCGTTACTCTTTCTGAGGAATTGTGGGTACTGGGTAAAGTACAAGTACAGGAAGCAAAGAGATGGGCCATTTATATTTTCCACAAAGACTGGAAAAACACCACCTTGTGGTTCTCTGTGTCCCTTTTTACAGAGGCAGAAAGCAACCCTCTTTTCTTGCTTGATTGTTCTATAAACTGATAAGACTTTTTTGTAAAAATAACCTGTAAATCACTTATTATGAGGGTCTTTTTTATTCCCACAATGGAAAATGATAAAGGAATTGTTTGGCCTTTCAAAGTATTGTGTAGAAACATTTTTATCCTGGTAGGAAACAAGATACAGTATTTGCTTTAATAACATTATTAGTAAAGAAAAGCTCACAAAATGTTCTTTGTAAAACTTAATTATGTAAAAAGATAATTTTAAAATATTCTAGAAGGCATTAAATGTTAAACCCACGGGAGCCATCTAAATAAAATCCCATTAAAATTCTAATAGGCAACCCGAGCTTGCTTCTGATAAAAACTTTTCCTTGATGGTGAATTTTATGCTTGAATTGGCCACATACAATTCCTGATTGATAATTTTTAATTAAGTTTTTTTTTTAAGTTCTTGGAGTGACAACTAAAATTGTCTTTCTATGGGTAGGTGATCCTAAAAACTTTTAAGAAGGGGGTAGGGCAACATCTGAAATAAAATTTAGAGAAGATCCAGCTTACTTTCCTTAACTAGAGAATGTAATAAAGAAATAAACACTTTCCCTGTGATGATGTGAGTGGGCTTCAAAGCATTTCAGCACCGCCAGGAAGCTCTCATCTGGACGCACAAGGATTCTTAAGATGATTAACCTCTGCGGTTAGTTCAGAGCTCCTCAATTGCGAATATAACAGAAAGAGCAAGCACTTCTTGCCACAGACCTGACCTCTAGGCTGCCCATGGGGTGTACCTTCCAGATCATGTCAGAGCAGCCACCCTGCTCTCTATCACTCGGGGGCTTCCTGGAACTTAAATTTTGCATCTACTTGAGTCTGGTCCACAAAAGTCAGGACAGAGCTCTGTGGGCTGCTCTTAGATCACGTTTCACAGTAGAACATGAAGAGCTAAATGTGCCTGATCCTGGCTATAGCTTGAGTTGCCTCATTTGGCCTCAACCACCAGGTCCCATCTTTTGTCAAGACACCCAGGAGTCATAAAGTCAGTGGCCTGGGGATCCTCTTCTCCCCATAAACCCTGATGGATAACAGAGATGTCTCAGTAATCCCCTTATTCATATTATAGGCTGGAGGATTTGAGCTCTGTTCCATCGATGGGAATTCGTGCCTGGTTCTATAAATCCATGCCTGTACGAGTCACAAGCTTATACCTGTGGAGGTCACAGGCCCTAGTGTAGAATCTATCATGTCATTTTGCTAAATGGTCTTGGTGTCTTTCTAAGTCCTAATGCTTGTTTCCATAGCTCTAGACTGCTCTCAACTGCAGTCAGAGAAGTTGCTCTATACAGCAAGCAATGGTCAGTGCAGAGGTTCACAACTGGCCAAGGTGCTGAGAATAAATGACCCTGAGTGCTCAGCAGGAAGTGACACATCCTTATGCACCCCTCGACAAGGTTCAAGGAACTTCAAAGAAGAGGAAGTAGAAAGAAAGTAAAAGCCAAGATAGGTAGGAGTGCTGCGAAATTCTGTCTTTTGGACATGGAATGGATATTGCACTCAGTAACTCACAATGGCTGTGATTATCTGCAAAAAAATCAAGTTTGCCAAAATTCCAGCATGGATGAGGAGGAGGAATCCAAAGACCTGCTGCTGGGAGGAGAATCGTTCTTTTCATGGAATATAGCCTCTTGTAGGTTTTCCTGTTGCATGTCTCCACAGTATGGGTGATACTAGTTGGACTTAAAGAGTTCTTTAATTTTAAAATTTTAAATTAATTCTAACATTTTAAAAATGAGGAGTTGTGAGTAGAGTTGGAGAAAGAAATAGGGACAGATGTGATCATATTCCATTACATACATGCATGTATGAAACCCTCAAAAAATTGTTTAACTAAGGACTGTAAACATCTGACTTAGAAGACTTTGCTATGTACAGAGCAGAGAAAAAGCACAGAGTATATGTACATAAGAAATACACAACCCAGGATAAGCATGTGGGAAAGGGGGTGGCATAATCGCACTGCCCTTGAACTTGAGTTCCCCCTGCCTCAGTCTCCTTAGTGCTGAAATAACACGTTGGCACCCCTGCCATGCCCGTCTGGAAATCAGGCCAATCCACAGTGGCCTTGTCTTCTGGAAAATAGAATGTGCTTCTGTCCTCTGAGAACTTGTCTAAGCAAGGTGGGGATTTTAACTAATAAGGCCAAATCCGAGCTTTAACTTTAAAAGTGAACATGAGTCAAAAGAGCATTCTATATGTAGGTTGATAATAACGATTAGAGGTGCAGTTTTATCCAAGTAACAGCTCATGGACAGATTAGCAGGAATCAAGCTGATTCTCATTCCACAACTCTCGCTGGGTAATAAAGAGTGCTGCAGGAAGCAGCCATTCGTTTTTGTTTGGTTGCATAATTATCAAGTAAAAATCACGACTCATTATAAGTCCCATCAATACATGGATAAATACTTATTTGAATAAAAGAGCCATCTTCTTTCTCCTATTTCCAGAAAAGAAATGTTTGTTGACACATACGATAAATATAATACCTTCCTTAGTCCTCTGTTAATTCCCAGTGTCCCTCGGGCTCAATTAAAGTTCATTTATATTACCTATTCAATAGAGAAAATGTACTCCAACCATAGATATTTCAATAAGTACATCATTTTAACTTTTTTGTGAGTTCAGGGTATTTCAAAGAAGACCTAGGGTCATCTGCTAAGGACCCCAATTATTTTTATCATTACTCCTCCCAAACTGTTCTATGAATCTCCAAATGCTTCACTCCTTTAGTGCATAACTCCTTTAAAAATCTTTAAAAAACACAAGTGGTTAACACACCCAGTAAATTAAGAATCCTCAACATTGTTCATCACACTCCTTTCTCAGAAAGTGCCTTTAGGTATTGTGATAATTCAGTTGGCTTGATGTCCCATTTGAACAATGAGATGAATAAGTAAATGAACAACTGAATAACTCAAAGAGCCTTACTTTCCCCCCCCCCCCCGTGTCTCTAACCAAGCACTAACAAAAAACTTCCTTTCTTTCGTGCACCTGGCTATTTTACAAATGAACCTACAGATACACTTCAAGGCCCCCCTAGATAATTCCACAGCTGTCACACTCAATGACCCTACTCAACTCTAAGAAGCCAAATAAATTTATACTCAAGTTTCATAAATGACAGTTAGGATTACCTCTTGCAAAGGGAGAATGATAAAATCAAGAGGTTAGGGAAAAGACCCAGAGGGCAAACAATGCAATAATTTTCATAGCTCTGCAACCAGAAGGGAGCCCCAGTTTCTTATCCTCTCCTAAAATAGCACCCCATCTGAAAGCTATCTAAAAGGATGGGGACTTGAACTCCAGAAATGCATTACCTCTGTTGAATACATTTGAACCAAATCTCTAGATTTTCCCAATGAAAATGGACTATATCTACTCCCCAATTCTATCCCATCACCTAAATGGTCTAAATCATTGAAGACCTAGAAAGGAAAAGCTATTTCCTTCTGATAAAGAGAGTGTGAGTTCTAGTCTGAATGGAGAGGGACTTAACATTCCATTGGGTTCCTCAGTGGCCTGGCTAAGGCACTACCCCTCAGGAGATAAGGACCACTTTAAGCCATGCTAACAAAATAGAAGGAATATTTTTTATTCCTTTAAAGAAATAATTTGCTCATCCTTTACAGAATTTCTGACCCCTGGTTCAGTAGGTTACAGAGCTAAATGCATGCAGCTGTATGTATCTGTCTACCTTTCTCAATTGCTCAAACAAACATAAGTTTTCCTTTTCTTCTCTCCAGCTCTTGTCTAAGCATGTTTTCTTAACACTCGGGGCTTCACATTTTTCTGAAGTTCTCCTTCCCTCCATATGCTGCTTGTCTGCCATGAGGCTGACCTCAATGCGAGCAAAACTCAAACAGAATGTTTTCTTTTCCTTCTTTTCTTTCTGTCCTTCTCATTTGGGCAACAGCTATGATTTACAGCTTGCCTGTTCTGTGGTTTGGTTTTTCTTTTCAACTCTAATAAAAATGGAGCTGAGAGAAAGAGAGGTGTGGGGGGTGGGGAGAGACAGCACAAAGGCAGGAAGGAAGAAAAGAAAAAAAGGAAGGAAAGAAGGAATAAAGGAAGGAAGGGAGGGAAGAAGGAAGGATGGAAGGAAGGAGGGAACAAAGGAAGGAAGAAAAGAAGAAAGGAAAGAAGGGAAGAAGAAAGGAGAGAAAATAAAGAATAATAAACAAAGTAGAACATTCCTGTAATCCCAGTACTTGGAAAGAAAATATTGAGTTTGAGGCCAATTTGGGTTACATTATAAGACCCTGACTCAAAAATCAGAAAATAAACAAATATTATTAAAGTAGCTGATACGCTTTATCACACCCAGAAAGTCCCTTCTCATCTATACAGTGAGCTTGCCTGCTTTCTCACGAGCTACTTACTATCTACACTGTGAACAGACTCGTGCATCCTTCTGGTGACATAATAAAATCCATGCACTGAGTGCCTTTTGCAGACAAATAAGCCATGATAGTGAAACCCTCATGTGCAGAATAAATGTCTTCATAAGAAGTTTATAAGGGGGTGATATCTCTCCTGCCTAAGCCACAGCAAAGGAAGCCATCCACAATCAAGAAAAAGGTTCCAACCAAAAGCCAAGCCATGTTGGTACTGTGACATCCACAAATAGGAGAAATCCAAGTCTGTTGTTTGACAAGTATCTTAGAGAGTCCAAAGTTATTTATTGGAATAGGTAGGGCAAAAGATGAGAAGACAAAAGTTGCATGTAACTGATGCCTGGGTCCTCAAACTGAAAGTGTATGACATCCTCTGAAGCTGGTCTCACCATGCTACAGCCAGCAAATTGTTGTATAGAAATGTAAAACCAGGTACCCACTATTTATAGAGCATCTAGCTCCTATTTCTCTGTCGTAATGTAATGGCAGAGATGTGAGAGGTGTCAGAGACCAGACAGCCATCATTATCCCTTCCTACAGAGGACTTTTTGGCAAGCCCAGTTTAAAGATTTGCTTTAAAAAAAAAAAAGTACCCATGAGCCCCACAGAGATTCAAAATTCTGCAGATCTCCAGGAGACTCTGAAGTTCACATGTAACAAGTACCCCACATGGTCTAAAGTGTCCTCTTCAAGATAATTGGCTCTGCAGTGCTCCTGGAAGACAATATAGTGCAAATGTTCAAATACAGATGTTAACAAGGCATCAAAAGCTCTGAGTGGCCTGGATGCCAGGTCTTTCCTGGCTGCTGGCCTCCCACCTGAGGAACTCAGCCACACAGGTTGTGCCTCTATGCAGGTGATCCCTGGAGCCTTTGATCATGTTGTTGCTTCTATCTGGAGTCTACCCCAACCTTCTCTACCTGGCTGGTGTTTCTCTAAGCCCCAGTCTCCACTCAGGCATCACTTGTTCTGGATCACTTGCCTGACAACCCTGCCCTGGACTCAGAAGTTCTTGTCACTTTCTTTGTTCCCAGTCATGTGACCACTTCTTGTGACTAGTTTCTCATCTAGTGTTCTTTTTCTACAAGTACACACATGCACACACACACACACTCATATACATGGGCATATACAAATACACACACATGCACATACATACACTCACACACATGCACATACATATACACATACACATGCACACACACACACTCATATACATGGGCATATATACATACACACATGCACACACATACACTCACACACATGCACATACATACACACATACATATGCACACATATACACACATACATGCATGTACATACATACATACATACATACATACATACATACAATTTGTCTCTTGATTCCTGCAAGGCCAATTTATGACAAGACCATGGTGGTTTAAAAAAAAAAGACCTATGCTGAGGATGTAGTAGACAAGCAGAGAATTCAAATAAGGAAAAGAAATAAATGAATCAAAGAAAGAAGGAGAGGGAGAGAGAGAGAGACAGAGAGAGACAGAGAGAGACAGAGAGAGACAGAGAGAGACAGAGAGAGAGAGAGCTTGTTAGTTTTGAAACTAAGTTTAGCACATAGCCTCTTCTAGAACAGGACTCATGTCCATAGAATCATAAAGTCCTTTCTTCCTCAATTTGCAGTGTGTGTCTTGATCTAAGTGTTCCCTAGTAAGTAAGCCACAGTTTTTAGACTGCCTTTTTCCAAAGTGGAAGAAGATCTTTCTGCTCCTCTGATGGTTGGATCTGAGACACAAGTTGGTATTGTTATGCAAACTGCCCTCCAGTCCTCTCCATCCCAGGATAGGTAGGGATTGACTACACCTGGGCAGAAACAAAGGATCTGTTTTCAAAGTCTTATCTTCCTTCATAATGAAAGAAAAAGACAGGTTTGTGAAAGGCAGAAAGGGTGAAGGGGAGGGGAGAGGAAAGGAGGGAGGTCAGGGGAAGGAAAAAGAAGGAAAGGAAGAAAAGGAAAAGAAGGGAAAAGAAGGGAAGGGAAGCGAAGCAAAGGAAAGACACAGGTGATTATCTTTGCCCCCCCCCGAAAAAAATTGGGTGGAGGTGGGAAAATCCAGCATAGTAGCCACATTGTGCCTCACTGTTAATAAAAATTGAGTACCTACCTGTGCCAAGGACTTCACAGTGTCTCGTTTGTATCTAAGGCGCATTTTTGGAGGTATGGCATTGTCTCAACCTGCCAAAGATAACAGTGAAGTGGAAAGAAGTCCGGCTACAAGGCCACAATGCTGCCAACCAGAATGGTAAGGGTTCAAGGCTGCTTCAGGCTTCAGGACATTTTTATGATGTTAATTCTATCTACCCAAGAGAATGGGAGATCTTTCTATCCTCTGGTGTCTTCTTCAGTGTCTTTCTTCAAAGATTTAAAGTTCTTGTCATACAGGTCTCCCATTGTTTGGTTAGAGTTACTCCAAGATATTTTATATTAGATTTACAGTCATGCTGTGAGATGGGGATTCAGGACTGGCTACTAGCTTGTGATATGACAAAACACTTTTGAACCACTCTGAGCCTCAGTTTGCCACACCCGTGGAATGAAAGGGCATCAGTCCCTGAGGTGCCTTCCTTCGATAGGTCAGTGGCTGCATTAGGATCACACATACTCTATTTTTAGAACAGGACCCTGTTAATTATAAGACGATTCATCATAGAATTCAGAACTAGAGGATAAATAATGGTGCTAGGTTACAAAGTGTTTTCTATCACCTTGAAATTTAATGTTATGCTATTCAAAAGGCATTTTTCCAAAAAATAAATAGCTTATTACATGTTACACTTGGAGATAGAAAAAGAAAACTCCAGGGTCTGGAGAAAAAGATTCACAAAACATTCAAAGAGCAACTCTTCTGAAGAGCTTTTCCACAAGTGATTAGTGACTGTATCTTCTAGAAACCATTATCTCTTATATAGCCAAAGTGGTTTCATTATTTCATTTCTTAAAACACTGCCTATAATTGTCTCCTGGAAGTTCTTCCCGGCAGCTAACCTCATTCTAATTTGATTCATTAATTAATTTTAATTTGAAAACTTCCTTCAGATTTTATCAGTTGATATCAGCACAAGGTTCTTTATACACTCTCTTAGAGATAAAACCTCACTCATCAGGTTTATGATCCTTTCTGCATTTGAGCAACTATGACAGTAAGGAGCTGCTTGTGTTAGGAACCTGCAGTGACAGTGAAGAGGTCAACGCACCATGGGGATGTTAGATTGTTTGCGTGATTCTACGGCTCTAAATGCACAGACAAACTATCACCAAAATCTGCCCACAAGCCCTCAGTTTCACCAGGAACCGAAGCCAAACATGTCTGCTTTGTTTATGCTGACCTCTTTCCGGGTGCCATAGCCATCATGTCTGAACACTATTTATCGCAATCCTCTCTGGGTTTGTTAGGAGTACACTCAAACCTAATTAATCAGCCTGACTAATAGTGTGCACAGTCGTTAAAGAGTAACCGTGGGTTTAATGAAGACAAAGGGCACCAGATGTCCCCTTTGATCCTCCACTCAGGCTAGTTCTCCTTGTCTCTACCCCGAGACTGACTGGCCTGGCTCCTCCCCATTTTGTTCATTGCCAACTCGCTTCCTGGTGTCCCTTTTCTTGGCAAACACCCACATAAGCTCGAAATTTTTTGGTGATTTTGGGTCCCATTTCTGATTCAGTTCAGTGAGCCACTGTGATATGACAAGACTTGGTCTCCTTGTCTGTAATGCAGAGATGGAAACATCCACCTCGCAGGGTTTTCAAGTGCTAGACTCACATTGAGAAACTGCAGGGAATATCCCTGACTTTCACCTTTTCAGTGTGTGTGTGTGTGTGTGTGTGTGTGTGTGTGTGTACGCGCTCACATGCATGCCCACAGGTGCGCTGTGTGTATGTGTGTTTGTACATGTGTGCGTGCTCCCAGTTTCCCTGCTCTTCATCCTTCCCTTTGAAAACCAATATCCAGTAGATGGGAGCTTGCTGGGTGTCTACTCAGGTAGGCAATTAAAAAGTATGCATAACACAAGAATAGCTTTCGAAGTTGCAAAGCGGTACAGGTTTTTCTTGTTCGTGTATGTAACAAGATGATGTTTTTCTTAACATAGTTACTAGGGAGGAATGCACAATAAAGCTGGAGGTAGAGGAGGCTAAGAGAAAAGCAAGCCCCCAGTCTTTCTGCCTTGATGTCTCCTATTTTACAAGTTGCATTGACCATCAGCACTGGGAACTAGAATCTATAGTACTTGAGAAATGTTGTCTATTGAACAAGCATAATCTTAACTCAACTATAAATAAGCTTAAAAGATGTTTGACATTTTATGCTGTTTGGGGAATTTTATTCATTTTAATTATTTGAATGCATTGTAGATGCTACCTGGAAATCAATTTCCTGTTTCTGCCCCAAAGTGCAGCCCCAAGTGGATTTCTCAACATCATGAAGGTGTAGAGCAGTTACACCAATCAAATGTCTCATTCTCTTAAACTTTCTTTGAAGTTTTCCATGGTCAACTGATCCGATTACAGGCGATGACATGGAAATGAAATCCACCAAGACGGTGATGCAAAGCAGAACCTTTGCTTTCCTAGCAAGCAAGAACAACTGACAAAGACTGAGAGCAGCCACCTTAACCACCAAAAAGAGTTCAGAAAATGTTCTACCCAAGTACCTTTGAGATCCTAACTCATACAGATTGACATTAACTACCTTGAGAAAAATAACCCATGATCTACTTAAGCTAGTTATTTAGATATACTCTTAACTTGTAACCTAAAATAGTATTGCCCTCCTGATATTCAGAGAAAAGTTGGGAGCAAATCTCCTACAAGTCTGGTTGGAGTGGACGGATTACTTTGGGTGCATGCAAATATATTCCAAGTAGCTTCCTGAGGTTACTACAAAGAGAACTTGAGTGTACTAGAAAATGCTAGCACTGAGTCCAGTATAGTAAATGTTCTGATGCCCCATCTTCCTTATTTGGGAAGGATCACTTAATGACAAAGGAAGCCCAGTGATGACCCAACAGAACATCTCTGAGAGCAGCTCCTGTGTTCCTTCTTCTGAGGTTTACTCTGCTAAAGTTTTTTGGTATGTATACCTTTTTCTCCTAAACTGACTAACTTCCTCTGCCCTTCACCTCCATGAGAGTCAGCTGTCAGTTAGTTAGCACGTGTTAGCCATTCATGGCCACTCTGGACCAAGCTTCTAGTACCAGCAAGCAACACAGGGAGAGCATAATAGAGAACATCCATTGTCTTCCAAGATCTCATTCCCTAAAAGGGGAGATGGAAATAAAGGAACCAACAGGACAATAGGTGGTTGCAGATGATGCAATGTGCGAATCAAGAAATAAAGATTGCTTGAGGAAAAGTTTTGAGAGCAAGTGTCTGAAGGGATCTGATCGCAGCTCAGTTCTCTGTTGGAGGTCTGCCGTTTTAGTGAGACCCAGTTGGGGCAGCTAAGGGACATGCAGGAAAACACTCCAGTCAGAAAATGCAATGCAGGGGCAAGAAGCATTAAGATCCCTTGTGCTTTACTTAATATCTATGAATAGACGTCATATTAAAGCCTAGGGTAAATTAAATATCTTTTTTATAACTCCATGGTATGCGTCTATCTGTCATTCAGCTAATTAGTGTACAACAATTTACTAATTAATTCATTGATTAGTTGCAAAAAAGCACAAAATAAGAATGACTTAACAATTTAGAAGTGATCGCATTTGCTTAATATCCTTGTAGCCACTCATTACTATATTAAAATAGAAGAAAAAGTTGTTGGGAGCACACAAGATTTCTCCTTCCTCTATGAAATTAATAAAACCTAAAAAAGTTTTCTTGACATTCTTATTACCATTGACTGAGAACTATTTTAGTTGCTGCCTACGGTTTTGTTTTCGCTTGAAGATTATAGCCCAGTTAGGGAGTCAGGATATTTGTTA
Organism: Neodon shergylaensis; assembly: GCA_025134845.1. Classification (NCBI taxonomy): domain Eukaryota; kingdom Metazoa; phylum Chordata; class Mammalia; order Rodentia; family Cricetidae; genus Neodon; species Neodon shergylaensis. Next base: position 23,000,695 of record JABTXL010005752.1, on the reverse strand, counting down.
CCTGTTTAATGCATAACAAATGACCCCCAGGAAGTTGGCTACATCAACAAAAACATAGACAATTAATGATCGCACAGCAGCAAATCCCAAGGAAGGGAAAAACACACACAATAACATCACCAACAATAAAAACTAAATTAACAGGAGATAGCAATGACTGGTCATTAATATCCCTTAATATAAATGGACTCAACTCACCTATAAAAAGACACAAGCTAACATACTGGATATGAAAACAGAATCTATCCTTCTTTTGCATACAAGAAACTCACTTCAACTTGAAAAACAGACATCACCTCAGAGTAAAGGATTGGGAAAAAATTTTCAATAAAATGGACCTAAGAAACAAACTGGTGTAGATAACCTAGTAGCTAACAAACTAGAATTTAAACTAAAATCAATCAAAAGAGACAAAGAAGGACATTTTATATTACTCAGAGGAAAAATCCATCAAGAGGAATCTCCATACAGAACATCTATGCCCCAAATACAAGGGCACTCTCATATGTAAAAGAAATACTTCTAACACTTAAATCATACATTAAACCCCACACACTATGAGTGGAAGACTTCAAAACTCACAATCACCACTGGACATGTCAGGCACACAAAAAATTAACAGAGAAATAAGGGAACTAACAGATGTTATGACTCAAATGTACTTAACAGACATCTATAGAATTTTTCATTCAAACATAAAAGAATATACCTTCTTCTCAGCACCTCATATAACCTTCTCAAAAACTAACCACATACTCGGTAACAAAACAAACCTCAATACATAAGAAAAAAAAAAGGAATAACCCCATATATCTTATTGGATCACCATGGCTTAAAACTAGAATTCAACAGCAACACAAACACCAGAATGCCCACAAACACTTGGAAATTAAACAAGGCTCAACTGAATCATCAATGGGTCAAGAAAAAAAAAAATAAAGGAAGAAAATAAAGACTTTCTAAAATTCAATAAAAATGACCACACAACATACACAAATTTATGGAACACAATAAAAAAAAGTTCATAGCACTAATTGCCTACATGAAAAAGCTGGGAAAGTCTCACACTACTGAATTAACAGAACATTTGAAAACTTCAGAGCAAAAAGAAGCAAACTAACCCAAGAGAACTAGACAGCAGGAAAAAACAAATTGAGAGCTGAAATCAATGAAATACAAACAAAGAAAACTATACAAAAAAAATCACTGAGACAAACAGTTGGTTCTTCAAGAAAATCAACAAAATAGAAAAATTTTATCCAAACTAACCAAAAGGCCAGAGCGAGAATATCCAAATTAACAAAATCAGAAATGAAAAGGAGGACGCAGAGGAAATCCAGAAAATCATCAGGTCATATTTCAAAAAGCTGTACTTCACAAAATTGGAAAATTTAAAGGAAAGGACAACTTTCTGGATAAATATCACTTACCAAAATTAAACCAAGACAAGATTAAACAAATTAAACAGACCTATTACTGCTGAAGAAATAGAAACAGCTATCAAAAGTCTCACAACCAAAAAAAGGTCTGGGCAAGATAGATGGTTCAGCTCAGAATTCTACAAGATTTTCAAAGAAGAAATAATACCAATACTCCTCAAATTGTTCCACATGATAGAAACAGAGGGAACATTGCTAAACTCTTGTTATGAGGCCACAATTACCTGATACCCAAACCACATAAAGACATTACTAAGAAAGAGAATTACAGACCAATCTTACTCATGAACATTGATATAAAAATACTAAATAAAATACTGGCAAATCAAATCCAAGAACACATCAGAACCATCATCCACTGTGATCAAGTCGGCTTCATTCCAGAGATGCAGGGATGGTTCTATTGTTTGTTTGTTTTTTCTTTTTTTCCACTTTTTATTTTATTTTATTTATTTATTTTATTTATTTATTAAAGATTTCTGCCTCCTCCCCTCCACTGCCTCCCATATTCCTCCCCCTCCCCCAATCAAGTCCCCCTCCCTCATCAGCCCAAAGAGAAGTCCAGATTCCCTGCCCTGTGGGAAGTCCAAGGACCTTCCACTTCCTTCCAGGTCCAGGGATGGTTCTATATATGAAAATTTGTCAATGCAATCCACCATATAAACAAACTGAAAAGTAAGAACCAGATGATCATCTCATTAAATGCTGAAAAAACTTTTGACAAAATACAACATCCCTTCATAAAAAGGTCTTGGAGAGAACAGAGATACAATGAACATACCTAAATATAATAGAGGCATTATACAGCAATCCAACATCCAACATCAAACTAAATGGAGAGAAACTCTCAGAGATCCCACTGAAATCAGAAACAAAACAAGGTTGTCCACTCTCTCCATATCTACCCAATATAGTCCTTGAGGTCCTAGCTAGAGCAATAAGACAACAAAAGGAAATCAAGGGGATAAAAATTGGAAAAGAAGAAGTTAAACTCTTACTATTTGCTAATGATATGATTTATAATATCATTTATAATAATGATATGATTATATTTATTTATGATATAGTTTACATAAGCGACTCCAAAAAATTCTACCGTAGAATTTCTACAATTCATAAACACTTTCAGTAATGTAGCAGAATACAAGATTAACTCAAAAAAATCAAGTAGCCATCCTATACACAGATGATAAATGGGCTGAGAAAGAAATCAGAGAAATATCACCCTTTACAATAGCCATAAATAGCATAAAATATATTGGAGTAACTCTAACAAAACAGATGGAAGATTTGTATGACAAGAACTTTAAACATTTGAAGAAAGAAATTGAAGAAGACACCAGAAAGTGGTAAGTAGAATTAACATAGTAAAAATGGCAAGCTTACCAAAAGCAATCTACAGATTCAATGCAATGTCCATCAAAATCCCAGCAAAATTTTTCACAGACCTTAAAAGAACAGTACTCAACTTCATATGGAAAAGCAAAAAACCCAGGATAGCCAAAACAATCCTGTACAAAAAAAAAAAAAGAACTTCTGGAGTCATCGGAACCCCTGACTTCAAACTCTACTACAGAGCTACAGCACTGAAAACAGCTTGGTATTGGCATAAAAACAGACAGAAGGACCAATGAAACCGAATAGAAGATCCAGGCATTAATCCACACACCTACAAACACCTGATTTTTGACAAAGATGCAAAAAATATCAAATGGAAAAAAGAAAGCATATTTAGCAAGTGGTGCTGGCATAACTGGATATCAACAAGTAGAAGAATTCAAATAAATCCACATCTATCACTGTGCACAAAACTCAAGTCCAAATGGATCAAAGAACTCAACATAAAGCCAGCCACACTGAACCTCAAAGAAGAGAAAGTGGGAAATACACTTGAACACATTGGCACAGGAGACCACTTCCTAATAGAACCCCAGCAGCACAGACACTGAGAGAAACAATAAATGGGACTACCTGAAACTGAAAAGCTTCTGTAAAGCAAAGAACATAGTCAACAAGACAAAATGTCAGTCTACAGAATGGGAAAAGATCTTCACCAACCCCCACATCAGACAGAGGTCTAATCTCCAAAATATACAAAGAACTCAAGAAAGTTGTCATCAAAAGAACAAATAATCCAATAAAAAAAATGGAGTACAGACCTAAACAGAAAACTCTCAACAGAGGAATCTAAAATGGCTGAAAGACACTTAAGGAAATGCTCAACATCTGCTGGAGAAACCTTGTTAGCTGATTATCTTTAAGAGGTGGATCCAAGTGCTTTCTGGGACTGGGAGAGAAAAATGGGCACAGGACCCAGGTGCACTCTCTCTATATGATTCCTGCGGGCACAGCTGAGCTTGGACTTCTCTTTTCTGTTTTATGAGTTTTCGTCTTATAATAAATAAAAATGTAATTGTTTTATACTTTAGCTACCCTGGTTATTTCCCGAATCAAGCTAACTTCTACAAACATCCTTAGTCATCAGAGAAATGCAAATCAAAGCAACTCTGAGATTCCATCTAACACCTGTAAGAATGGCCAAGATCAAAAACACTGAAGACAACTTATGCAGGAGAGGTTGTGGGGGAAAGGGAACACTCCTGCATTGCTGGTGGGAATGCAAGCTGGTCCAACCCCTTTGGATATCAGTATGGCGATTTCTCAGAAAATGAGGAAACAACCTTCCTCAAGACCCAGAAATACCACTTGTAGGCATATATCCAAAGGATGCTCAATTGTGCCACAAGGACATGTGCTCAACTATGTTCATAGCAGCTTTGTTTGTAATAGCCAGAACCTGGAAAAAACCTAAATGCCCCTCGACCAAAAAATGGATAAGGAAAATGTGGTACATTTACACAGCAGGAAAAGAAAAATGACATCTTGAAATTTGCAGGCAAATGGATGAAGCTAGAAAACATCATTCTGAGTGAGGTCACCCAGACCTATAAAGACAATTATCATATGTATTCACTCATCAGTGGTTTTTAGACATAAAGCAAAGAAAAGCAGCCTACAAATCAATCCCAGAGAACCTAGACAACAATGAGGACTCTAAGAGAGATCTAATCTACATGGGTAGTAGAAAAAGACAAGATCTCCTGAGTAAATTGGGAGCATGGGAACCTTGGGAGAGGGTTGAAGGGGAGGGGAGAGGCAGGAAGGGGAGTAGAGAAAAATGTAGAACTCAATAAAAGTCAATTAAAAAAAGAAAGAGAGAAAGAAAGAAAGAAAGAAAGAAAGAAAGAAAGAAAGAAAGAAAGAAAGAA
>JABTXL010005752.1:22976716-22995977 GCA_025134845.1 Neodon shergylaensis | reverse complement strand
GAAAGAAAGAAAGAAAGAAAGAAAGAAAGAAAGAAAGAAAGAAAGAATTTCTCATGAGGCTAAAGTAAAGATAATAGCTGCAGCCAGACTGATCCTGTTGCCTGGATGGGGCTGGAAAATTCATTTGAGGGATGATTTCATCAAATGGTTGCCCAAGGGAATGCTATTTTTTACTGGATGCGGGTCTAAGGACTCAGTTTATCGCAACATAAATTTCCCTGGAAGGCTGTGTGAGTATCTGACTGGCTCACCCATGTTTGGACACTTCAAGAAATCAAGCTTTTGTGACATCCTTGAAATTAACACACTACCAATTACAATCCCCTGTTTTAAGATCTATCTTCCCCTTTGACAACTAAATTAGGTCTTTGCCATGTCTTAAGCAAGGGAGTGACCTGATGGACTCTAGGGAGGAGGAGCCTTGATCTTCACTATGTACAAAATTTCAGTTTTGCAGGAATGTGGGGGGTGAGAACTAGGAATTGCTCAACAATGTGGTTGTGGTTGGCAGCATCATACCACGTACTTATTAAAAACTGTTGGGAAGGTGAATTTTATGTTATGTGCTATTGTCTCACTGTTTATAAAAAAAAGGTGGTGTGATCATATTTTTAATTTAGAATAATCATAGGCACTGGGAAAAGGAGGTAGACAACAGCTAGAAACATGTTAAAAGTCTCTGTTGAAATTATCTAAGTGAGAGAGGACCGTAGTCAAAAATAAGAAACAGCAGCATAGCTAAAAGGAACAGAAGGCGGCTGGAAAACCACACTGCCTAGAGACAACAAGTCCCATCTAGTGGATGCCTGGGAGAGGTTAGTCAGTCAGCTGAGCATTTTCTTGGTGGACTCCCCATGCCAGGGGTCTCTTTGGATGTCCTTCAGTTTTCAAAAAAAAAAACTGGAAAACTATCATCTTTGCACCAGAGAGTTTGAAAAGTCTAATAAATTTCCCAGAATCATAAAGATAGCATAGTCAAAGTCCCCAAAGGACTTTGGCCTTCCAGAGGACAAAGCTGGCTCACCTCACCAAATAGTGTTTTGGTTAAATTCAAATTCAGGATCTCAGGGCTTAAGGCCTCCTAAACATTTCTTTCATAGCAACTCACATAACAAAGTCTACTTTACAGTATGCCCAAAAGTCATAGTTATGTGTGTTGCTGTACCTGTGCAAATCTGTTTCGTTCATAATTGGGTAATGAAAATCCAAATAGTAAATCTACTTTATGTTAAACAAAACCTCATGTTGTATGGACTTGGGAAAATCTAACATTGAGAGTTGAAGGAAATACATTTTTCTAGAATTTTGCCACATTATCTCAAAGTTATTCACTTTAGAGGATGAATATGTACATTAACGGCTGCCCACACAGAAGTATAGATATAGGCACATTATTTTTCTATTTTATTTATAAATTCTATATAGATTTGACCCAGGAAGTTGACTGCATAATCAATCCCTTGAGCAATTTGGATCCTACTCTGTGGAAAACAATTCTGACCCAGAAAGATTGCAAACACTCCATAAACATGGAAGCCATGCTGAGAACTCTCCTGTGCGGGGCCTCCTCCCTTCTTTTATTGAAGCAACCTGTCAATCACTTCCAGAAAAGAGGAGATAAAATCAAAAGTCGTGTTTTCATCATTCCAACTTCTGTTTCCCAAATCTTAATCTGAAAAGGAAACAGAAAGGTTTTACAGGGGCAGGAAGTGATGAGATTCACAGAAGCAAAGGAGTATCCAGGAAAAAAAAAAGAAAAGATTTTGAAAAATAGGACTTTTCCTAGTCTAAAAGCAGGGATTCTCAGACTTATGGGAAAAGACAGTATGTGGATCCTAAGTAACGGCCTCTTGAAAAGCAATGTGCTATGTCAGAGATGAGACCAAAGGTAAGCGCATAAAAATGTCACGGGATGGCATCTTTTACCTAATGGTCATACTGTCAAATTGCCTTCTGAATATTTATGTTTCTGTCTGTAGACCAGAACTGCTCTCAGCCTTGGTCAGAAAAGATTCTTTCTGCAGAGGGCAGAAGTGGATGAAGAGTTACATGACACAACTCTCAGAGTAATGAAGATACCAGACTAAGTCCTAATGAGCGTGCGCGCGTGTACACACACACACACCTGAGAACTACCTAAAAAGCATCTCCCTGGGATTAGGAAGCTACAGATGAGAGATCCATGAAAATCATGGAGTAAATAACTGACCAACCAAGAAGAAATAGAAATATATCAGTTTTGAAAAGTAAAGATGGATGTGTTCTACACACAAAATGAATCTGCACATAAGCAGAAAATACCAATTCATAGCAACAGTTGCATCATTTGTATAAAGTGTCAGATTAAATATTTTACATGAACCCAAAAAGGTTCCAAAGAGAAATTTTCAAGAAATCTGCACAAGATCCTCTAATGACACCAGTTCATGTGACAATGTTGATGGCAGAAATTTCCTAAGGCCTCACGCCCAGGTGAAGAGCTACAGGCAATCAATGTATATATTCTAGGGAGGTTTTTACTGTATTATATTTCTATAAAAGCCCTCAAATGGCCCTTAGTTTTAGCTGTCCCTTCCATATTCCTTCCCTCAGCTCCCTCTTCCCTCCTCTTCTCTATTTCTTAACCATGTGCAGGTGTGTTTTCTTGTAATTTTAGAATCTCCGCAATAATGTCACAGTGAAATCACACTTACCTCACTCTCTGTTTAAACCACAGATCATCTTTTAGGAAGCCGAAAGTGTTTAAGTCTGTCTCCCTTGGAGGCCCCTGTCTGGTACTTGCCTGACTCTGCCATGAGCTCTGCCTTTCCTGTCTGAAAACAGTTTTCTTACTGAGGAGACACTTGTCTCTTTGCGGGCACTAAAAGCTAATTTAAACTAGTTCCTGCTAAGTTGTTTCCTCTTGCGTCTTTCAAGACAGAGAAGACACAGGAGTAAAGCTGATGCTTCAGTCTTCTGCCTTACACTGTGCTATGTTCCAGATGGAATAGGTGTGTGAATTTTTTAATGCAGACCTTTGCACAGTGAGCTCTAGACACTGGCTCCCGCTGGGGTTCTGTCAAAGCAGAGATATTGCTGGTGTCTCTTTACAGCAGCTTTCCAGGGGAGGCACACATGTCATTTTCCTTCAGGAACTTCTGACTGGGGAAGCTGTCCTGTTATAAACGTGCTCCTTTAGAAACAGGATCTCTCTAGTTGAACTCAGTCCAACTTTTCCTTTACATGTAAATATTTAATGACTTCAGAAAGGGCCCGGCTTTCTGTGGGCATTTGAAAAGGGGCATAGGTCTTCTAGAATCTAAACCTATATGTGAATATTGAAAAAAAAATCATAAGAAGTCAAAGGTACTTCTGGAAGGGAGAGCCAATTTTTTTAAAAATATAGCTACTGTAAATGTAGTCAGTGGCAGGCATCAACATCACAAAACAAATGTTATCTTCCAAAGATGAAAAAAAATATTTTCTCACCATGAAACCACTCAAATGAAATAAAATAAATTAAGTCAATTGTTTGGTTTAAATCCAGTATGTGAAAATCTGTTTTTTCACAATTATAAAAATAGCGTGGGTACATGCCTTGAAGTAAGACAAAATTAATAAGCCTTCCATCCATCTAAACCAGACTGTGTTCCAAAAACCTGATAAATTACTTAATTTGCCTGTGGAAAAGCAACTTACATTTAATATGTTCACTTCTATCGTTCTTCTTAAATTAATCATTATTGATTATTTTATGATATCACGATGATTATGATAATGATAGAAGTTTGATTAAGTATGTGCATGTGAGGCCTAGACCATCTAAATGTAACTAACCCTTAACTAACCCTGACACGCTGGGGAAGGTACTTAACTACAAGAAACCTCAGTGTCTACTCAGTAAAATGGGACCTCTAAAACTGACTGATTCACAGAATTGCTGGAAAGGTTAAATGAGATATTTATGAGAGACTTAGAAAGATTTGACATCTGATGGAGACTGGAAAACTTGTCACTGTCCTTATTACTCTCTGTAAGCCATGGGATATGGAAACAAGGAATATCTAGCCACTCTTCAAAGGGGATCACTGTGTCCCTAGGAGAAACAACAGAAATGTAGACACAGGAATGAATGGAGGATCTCCAGCTCCTCTAGTAGGAGCCGTGCCAGTGTTCACAAAGCAGACTACCAGATGATGTGGGAGGGCATCATTCACGGTCACTAGGGATGCTATAAAAGGCCTTATATAGAGATGTCATTACCCAAGCTTTGAAGAATGGGCTACATCTTTATTTTAGGGGAGAAAGGTGGGGAGGTAGTCCAAAAAAAGGACAAAAAGAGAAATAGTCATCCTATACAAAAATAAATTTAAAATCTCAAAATAGTGTATCTAGATCACAGAAGAGAGTGCCCTAGTGAATATGTAGGGAATAAATGACAGCACACTAACACAGTGACTTGGGATGTCGTAAGTAACAAATCATTTGGTGGTGGGCATACTATGAAACAAGTATAGTGTTTGTGCGCCACCAAAGTTCTCATTCAAGAAAAGCATGCCTTGGGGGCTGACCAGCACCATGTCGTCCCAGCGAGGAAAATCCCATTTGGATCATCTTGTGGCAACCTTTCTTACCTTACAGTAGCCTGTGATAGCACCCTTCTAAGAAAGAAAAGGTCAGTGGGGCAGCTGTGATGCTTCCTCCCAGTCGCGTTTGCTTCAACCTCTGACTTCATAAAATTCTTGGAGTTTCACCCAGCAGCAAGCTATGCTCATTCACCAACCTGAGTCATTTTATCTGACTGGGCCCAGTCTCCCCCTCTTTGGTCTGCCTCCTTTTGCTGATGAATAAATCATCCCGGGAAACATCCAGGTTGGAGGATGATTTTTTACAGGAAAGTTCCATCTGCCTTCATGCCCTCATTGATCTAGGCTCGGGCTTCAAGGAGAAATCAGTGACAACGTGAAGAGGGGTCCTTCTCGGTCACTTCTGCTAAGATGGCCATAGGCACATGCAACTTGGGTCAATGCCCTCCAGAACAGAAAAACCACAATCCCACCTCTGTGGCCAGACTAGAAGACTTCAGAAAAACTCTTCATTTTATAATTCCCTCTCCCTCCGCCTCCTTCAAATCAAGAGTGCCCACCCCAGAATTCCTGAAGGTCCAGGAAAGCCTGAGTCCGAGAATCTGAAAGGGAGGAGCAAGCTGTTCCGACTGATTCCTATCTAAAGGTCTAGGTAACAAGAAGACTGTTTTCTGAGATGCTTTATTCTTAACTTCCAGCTCCCGAGGGTCGAGGAGCCACTCTCTGAGATCCTTTCCGTTGACAGATTAAAATACACACAAGCTGAACTTTAAAAAGAATCAGCTTCCTTTCTATTTAAAATTCAACGTTTGAGTTCTCCCTTGAGCAATCTTCCCCAGTTAGTATAGTGCACCAAATTCCAGAAATGTGGGAATTAGAACCGGGATGCCTTAGAGGACTTTTACCCTGTTCTTTCTGGATGCTCTGTGCAAGGCAGGTGACCTGTAAAGCTCGGAAAGAAGAGGCAAACACACGTTTCTGGGGCACAGCCGCTACAAATAACCCTGAGAAAGCTTGGGGGGTTGGGAGGAGGGCGCTCTGACACCACAGGGAAAGCTGGTTTTTTGCTTAGGACAGAAAGGAGCTGGGAGTTTGTCTCCTCTAGAGAAAGGCAAAAACTCCATCTCCTGTGGGGGGAACGGTGCCTAAGTGATGGCTTGGTCAGGTCTGTTAGGCTTTCATGGGACGCCACGGGGATAGGTAGGAGGATTGCAAAAGCGCCCAGAGCCTTACGTCATTAGCCATCAGCTGACTGTGTTCAGGACCCGGTCTTTACTGGCTGCAGCGGCAGTCGCGGTGGCAGAGGTGATGGCCACCGAGAGTGACACCACCTGCAGCCGGGTTCCAGACAGGCATAGGTACCTGGTTCCTGCACTGGCGGCACCCAAGGATCCCGCTAGACTGGACGCTTGTGCAGGCGGGGACCTCTGCGCCACAACTTGGTTTTTGTCTGCGACTCTTGGAATGCCTGGGCAGGCGGGAAACCTGCACTCAAGGCGGCCACTGGAAATGCCTTTCCAAGAGGTCCTCCTTCGCACCTCTCCTGTGAGCCCTGACAAATTTAGTGTCCTAAAGGTGCAGGCCACGCCCCCATCTTAATGTCCTATGCCTTTCCTCCAGACCAGTACAGTAGACACTAGTAGGAGGTAGCCACTGCTATGATTGGAGCTTTTGGGGAGCATTTTGGTTTTAGCCTGAAAGTTGACGTTAAACACACACAGAGAAACGCGCGCGCGCGCACGCAATTACACACATACTACATCACTTTCGAGTGGGGAGAGCGGAAATGAACTCCTCTACTGCGTGTTTCTGGTCTCTAGGAGTTCGTGGGCAAAGCGGCCTATGATCCTGGCTCTGCACCTGCCAAGGACAGGAGCCAGTGCTTAAAAAAGAACCGCGGAGGAACCAGTGAGCGCGGCCAGCTGGAGCGCTCCACCGCAGCGCACAGTCAGGCCCGGGGCTGCGGCCCTTGCCCGCCAGACCCACTGGTGCGGGCCTTCAAGACCTGGGGCATCCTGTGCGGATCTGGGTGCCGCCGTGTCCCAGCCCCCACACTTCTTCTCCTCCCCGCCCCATTCCGAGTTCCGGAGGCGTGGTTTGGCGCGGGGGCGGGTTTAAGTCGCCGCGGGTGTCTGACCGCTCTGACAGGTCTCCAAATTCCTTCCAGGCTCCGGTCCGCTACGTGGTTCAGAGCGCCGGAGTGGCACCGCGCTTCCCTGGATCCGGAGGCGTTTCATCGACTTCCACTCGGCCTGGAACCTCTTTTGTCGCCCAAATCTTTCGCCTGTCGCCTCATCCACCAAGACTCGGTTCTCGGGTTCAGGAATCGGCGCCTGTGGGTTCTCTTCGTACTCAGTTGGTTTTGCAGACCTCCCCACTTGTTCTTTCCTCACACACCCCGAGGTCCAGGAAGGCTCAATGGACTCCAAAGAGCGAAGTAAAGGGGATGGGAATTGTGTGCTACGACCCTTCAGAAACGCTGCTAGCAGAGGTGACCTTGTTCTGTAGCGGAGGCTGGGACCCTGGGGCTAGCGCCCCGCCACCATCCTCCTTGAGGAATGCATCGGTCCAGAACCCGTGCTGTCTGGAAGTGGAGACAACCAGGAAAGAACCGAAGAGAGAGCTTCGGCACACCTCCAAATTAACTGTTTGGTGACTTGTTAGTGCTGAGGCTACCACCTCTCTCCTGCCCTCCCGCGGGGCTCCCTGCCACCTCACCATCACCCACACCTCCTTCTTCACTGCGCCCGCCTCTAGCTCCGCCCCGGCTCCCCATGCTGGCGCAATGGAGTTAACCGAAGGGCGATCATTGCAGCCACAGCTGCTAACATAGCACCCACCCTAGCTATCGGTCACCCTTGGCCAGCCCTGCTGCAGGCGCCGAGACGTGGGCGTCCGGAGCCCAGTGCCGCAGCCAGAATCCGCCCGACGCGCAGCAGAAGCGCGCCGCCAGGGCGCCTCTTGGACAGCGAAGACTGCGCCAAGACGCTGAGCCTAAAACCAGCCAAGGATCCTGAGAGCAGAAAGGGGACTGAGTGGCTCAGAGCGCCGAGAATTTCGCAGACAAATAGCCACCACTTCACTGCATATCCAAGCTGCGCTGATTGGCGGGAAGGAAGGTGGCTCGCCAGAACTCAAGAGTCCGCTGCAATCTACCAAGAGTCCCTCGTTCCCCGGAGCACTATGACCTGACCTGTAGGGACCCTGCTCAGGGCTTCTGCAATTGAGCAACCTAGGGAAGAAGGGATCGCTGCCAAGTGGGTCTTCGGGTCTTTAGAACCCTTCCCCCCCACCACTGCCACCACCAGTTTCCGCGCCTCCCTCCCTGCGAACCCGAGCCATGGAGCTCTCGGATGTGCACTGCCTTAGCGGCAGCGAGGAACTCTACACCATCCACCCGACGCCCCCGGCCGGCGACGGCGGGAGCGGCTCTCGGCCGCAGCGGCTGCTGTGGCAGACGGCGGTGCGGCACATCACCGAGCAGCGCTTCATCCACGGGCACCGTGGCGGCGGCGGCGGGGGCTCACGCAAAGCCTCGAACCCTGTGGGCAGCGGACCCAACCACCACGCGCCACCGCTGTCTGGCGATTCGACGCTGCCCCTCTATTCTCTGGGCCCCGGAGAGCGAGCGCACAATACTGGAGGCACCAAAGTCTTCCCGGAACGCAGCGGGAGCGGCAGTGCCAGTGGCAGCGGGGGCGGGGGCGACTTGGGCTTCCTGCACCTTGACTGTGCCCCGAGTAACTCGGATTTCTTCCTCAATGGGGGCTACAGCTACCGTGGGGTCATTTTCCCTACCCTACGCAACTCCTTCAAGTCTCGGGATCTGGAGCGCCTCTACCAACGCTATTTCCTGGGACAGAGGCGCAAATCCGAGGTAGTTATGAACGTGCTGGATGTACTAACCAAACTCACCCTCTTGGTCCTCCACTTGAGCCTGGCCTCGGCCCCCATGGACCCACTCAAGGGCATCCTGCTGGGCTTCTTCACTGGCATTGAGGTGGTGATCTGCGCCCTGGTGGTGGTCAGGAAGGACACCACGTCGCACACCTACCTGCAATACAGCGGAGTGGTCACTTGGGTAGCTATGACCACCCAGATTCTGGCAGCGGGCCTGGGCTATGGGCTTCTGGGAGACGGCATAGGCTATGTGCTCTTTACACTCTTCGCCACCTACAGCATGCTTCCCCTGCCGCTCACCTGGGCCATCCTGGCGGGCCTGAGCACATCGCTGCTGCAAGTCACCCTTCAAGTGCTCATACCCAGGCTTGCGGTCTTTTCAATCAATCAGGTAACTTTGGCTTGCCTTTGCTTTCCCCGCTCCCACCTCCCTGGGTTGTTCAGAAATAACTTCTAGAAAACTAGGGTTGCCTCACTCTGGTGTGAACCTGGTCCCCTGCTGACTTAGGCTTTGGGCATCCTTCCCTTGCTGTGTGTGTTGGGAGAAGAAGGGGGGCTTCAAGCCTCAGAACGTAAGAAACTAAACGGCTGCTAACTTTACTTTTCTACTAATTGCTAACTTTTCCACTCTGGTTTGTAATTCTCCTCTAATAGCAACTGGGAAAATCTTTTTGCCTCACACACTGATACCCAAAGTCCACAGGCGCTGAAGCAGGAGAGAGAAGGAGGGGGGCGCACCTAGATTTAAAAGGTGGCACTTTGCTTGACTCGCAGCAGACTGCTTCAGCGACTCTAAAGGCTTAGGTTTCCGCGTGGCTTGTTTCTGAATGGGTTCGAGTTTTTGCTAAATATGGATTTGCAGTGCTGAATGCCCTCCCATAGGTCCCCTCCCCCATCCTTCACGGTCCCATGACAGGGTTTTTTATTTGGGAAATTTTAGTGGCCTTGGGGGATCTACTGTGGTTTCGTCTCTTATTACATTGCCCAGACGCAGACCTCTGAATAAATAAATAAACAGGTCTCAGAAATTGAAGAATGACAGGCTATTGGCAAAAAAAAGGAAGTTTTTATTCATTGAAGGGGACGTTTTAGTGTAGATGACTTTAATGAATTACTTAGACGGAGTCTCCAACCCTGTCACTTTCTTTTCTCCCTCTGTCTCTTCCTCATCAAATATGGATGTGCTTCCGTGAACAAAGCCCATGTTGTCTACCCCTGGGAAGGTAGACAAAGAATCCAGTCTTTAAATTCACTAAAACCAATTGATAATTAATGACCTGACACTTTGTTCAACAAATATCTGGGAAAGTGAAGGGTGGGCAGTCTTCTTCTTTACCGAGGGAAACATCACCAGACTCAATATAGGAAGAAAATATCTGTGAGGTGTTCAGCTAGGGGTCGTTTTGTATGAATTCGTCCTGTCCTCAACATCTCTGCTTACTCTTGCTGGATCAGACATTAAAACACCTCTGGGCAAGTTTGAACAGATAGTTCTTACAATGAACATTCCTGCTAGAAATGACTCGTGTTTTGGAGATCATTGGCGCCATTGGGCAGCGTTGCCCATTATTGCCTTCCGGAGTTTGATTGGAGTTTGGGGTCCTTTCCCTTTCATGAGGGACTGTGTCTGTTTGCTCAGGTTGCTTATCGGATTAGCTGTTTGGACGGTGCTGTTTGAAGTGTGTCCTGCAGAAGAGGCAAAGGGTGCATAAAGCGTGTGACTGTGACCGTCAGGCATGAAACAGGGAGATAAGAGTATTGCCAAGAGCCAGGTAGATAAACTTTTCTGTAATATAGGCAGTGTAGAGTATACTCTCAAAACACCCCAAACTTTTACTATTTGATGCTTAGTACAGCTTCCATTGAAGAAGGCCTTGTACTCTTTGCCTGAGGTTGAATTATATTATACAGTGTATGAACTGTACATCTCAAACCCAGAGAACACAGACATTGAAATCCCTTGCATGTAAACCCACTCTCTCCCAAGCACTCCCATTCGTCTCTTTGCTTTCTTTACTATGTTTAAATCTCAGCAAATCCTTTCTTTTTTTCTTCTGCCCCTTGCCATGGCAGCCTCCACTTTCTCCTGCTTCTCTCCTCTTTTTTGAAAATCTGTCTCAGTCTGAGTTGTTTTCACCACCAATCATAGATAGCCGATATATTCAGAAAAATCTCATTTACAACCCATTGCCTTTCAACAGTAGCCTTCCTTGGTACACATTACTGAAAGACCTCATCAAATATGCCAGGGTAGTATTTAGAAAAACACATCCTAAGTGTCAAATTATGAATATCTTCAAAGTTCTAAGTATAGACATGTTTTTCTCGCCAAGTGGATCCAGCGAGTGAGTTCTGGCTCCATATTTGTTTGATACTCTACTCAAATACTACCAGATGGGGAAAGATTAAAAATAACATCAATGCCTGCCCACTCCCATCCGATGATAAACGGTTCTCCACTGTGAAAACCAAGGCCAACTGCATGTAAACTAAGCCCATTCACCTTTCCTGCTTGGGACAGGTTATTGGTTTAATAGGGTTAAAAGCCAGGTAACCTTTGACCAGACTGAAGAAACCTGGACCACAGTGTTCTTCAGTATAGGAGACAAAAGTTCCTCTAAACGTTTTCCTTTGGCGCCCCCTAGGGGCACAGGCTTCCTAGATCCCACAGATAAGGTGGAGGGTTTATCTCTTTCCCCAAATCCTGATATTATTTATTTATTTATTTATTTATTTATTTATTTATGAAATACTGGTTGGCTTTACATGTTTAGTACATAAGGCACACTTAAAATTTTCTGGGCAACAACAGTGAGATCCTAAGTCTGCACCAGAGCCTAGTCCATCCCTCTAGTGACTGTGTCCCTTTCCATTCATATTTCCTCCTCTGCTTTTCTTCAAATCCTAAATTCTCCACCCATATTTCTGTCTTCCTAATATGGCAAGAGATTTCATACTCCTGGGCCTTTATATCTGCATTATAGGTCAATTTCTCCCAATCTTTATATGACTGCCACATTCTCTTTCCAAACTCTCCCAAGCCACTCTCCCTGACACACGAGTTTATCATTGCTTTATCATAAATAACATTGCATTAACTTCTGCACAGCCAATTACAGGGTCTGAAATGGTCTTACCACTCTGTTGTGTTTCTTACAGAAGCCCCAGTGCTCACAAGAAGACACACACACTAAAGAGGGCAAGAGAGTGCCCTTTCTAGCAACTAGTTTATTCCTAGCACTTAAAGAATCACCAGGAATAGGGAGGGCCCTTAACAAATTCACCATGAAAACAGGTGTGTGACTATTCATCACACAATGATAAGATACTCAGTTTCACAAATTCTGTTGATGAAAGAATCCTCCACCGAAGCAATCTATGCACACACATATATACAATTAAGTTGTTTGTGTGTAAGACAGGCTTTTCCCCCCTAAACCCTGGAGAAATCAAACCACAAAGCATGACATTTGTACAATATTATACCCAGAAATAAGGACCTTTATTGGTGTTATTATATCTGATAATGGAATATAGGCAATGCTATCCTTTGTTTTTCTTTCAAAGAAGAAACGACAGAGTTTTTTGAAACAAAGGGGACTTCCTGAGGCTGGAGAGCTAACTGGTAACAAGGACAGAGTGAAAATTGGAGTTCAAAGGCTAACCATTCATCAGCAACTTCTAGGGGTATCCTTCTAAACACCCTCCTGCAGATTAAGAGTAGTAGAACATTTATTAGTCAACAAAGTAATAGAACATACATGACATCAATGAGAATTTAGGGAAAAGCCAGAAGGGAATTAGGGAGAAAAAGCCAGAATGGCATAGACTCTTTGAAATGAGTTCATCATTCTGCTCAGCTGGATACAAATCTGTCAATTGAAGGCCACAAACCCTTTGAATATCATCTCTACATTAATCTTAATTCCCTTTAAGAAGATGGCTCAGGTTCAACTTAATGTTTTCAAGACTCATGGGATTAAAACGAGAATATAGTGTCAACAACAGCTTGTCCGCTGCTTCACTTCACTGAAAATGTCATTTTCAAATGTAATAAACAAGCCAGTGATTGCCTTCTTAATCCAAGCTGTGATTTTTCCACTCCTAAGGAATCAAATCCATGTTTTGAAATGGCAACCACCTTGCCTCAAATCCCTGCAGACCCCCTATATGAGGTGCCAATGCCCCTTGTAAATCTGTATGGCAACTTGCTTCCCACTGTGGATATGAGATTTAATTTTAAAAGACCCAGTCAAGAGAGGATTCTTCTTAGCATAGAAATAGTTTGCATTCTTTAGATTCAGTTAAATTAATTCACTACGTGCCCCCAACACACACACACACACACACACAAACACACGTACACATCAAGAGAGAGATTATTGTCTACGGAAGATATAAATAATCACTTAAATTACCTACATAGTTTCTTGGTCCAGTAACCTTGGAAATCATGAGGAATCTTCCTAAGGTGCAAAGTCCAGCAGGAGGATGTTTTTTTTTTATTTCACCCTCACAAAAGTTTAATTCCAGGGAGCCAAGATCTGCCGTTAAACCATCAATTTACCTTCTGTCAGCTTTACAATATGAAATTCAAATCAGTGGTACTAAGGGTTCCTGTCCGAGTCTCTCTAGGAAGTTGACATTTCCCCCTTCTTAAACCAATTGCTTATCCTGCCAGTTCAATTCACTCATCAGAAAATGTATTACAAAATGACATTATAAGCATAAATAAAATATTAACAGTAGGTCTCCATTTGGTAGATTTTTTATAGGCCAGATACGTTCTAAGTTCTATAGCTACGACTACCATTTTATTCTGCTTTAATTCCTAGTGACAATAAAAAGAGTTGCCTCACATTTGAAATTCATCTTGTTCCCATTCTTCAGCTCATTAGAGATGGGACGCTACAAATCATTTAGTTATTGGAAAACTGAGACCAATACTATTTAACCAAAAGATGATTGCATTGTTCTTCTTTCTTGGGAGCTCTAAGATGTTACAGCTGGTGATTAATTAGTCACCTGTGCCTCCTGGTGCAGCAGATAAGTAGAAACGTAGAGTGGAGGTGGTATCTGCAAGATAACTCTGAGTAAATGCAGGTAGGTTTGCACAGCCGGGTTAATCTGTGTTCAAGGTCATGCTGTCAGATAGGAATTTCTTTCCCCACTTAGACACACAGCTCATCAAACAGCAGAGACTAGAGCCAGACAAGTACTTACTAATCAAGTCATGATCCTTGAGCTTGAGAAATAATGAGAAGCAGGTAGGCTGCTGGCTGTCCTGTCGGAAATCCTGGAGGACAGCAGGCAATTGTCGCAGGTAAGACAGGGGCGCGGGACGTGAGCAGCTGAGGTTTAGGACTGTGGCTAGAGTATGTATTTCTGGTCATTTAAGTGAGAGGTTGACCTCAGAGTAAAAACGAAGCAGGGATAATGGAGTCACAGCCTCTCCCCATTTATACAATTTTGACACAGGTGCATTTATACATCTCTGTCTAAGACTAGGGCTTTTTGTATCTAACTCAGTCTAATAAAGGGATTCTATGACTGCTTAATGTACAAGGAGTGACATGTGATCTAAATCACCCCTAACTCCATAAACACTCTCTTCAGAACGCAGACCTCTGCCTTCAAACAGTATGACAAGGCTGTGACTTAAGCGACCTTCTCCAGCTACCGTGTGCAGTTTCTAAACCTCATGTACCTCTATTTCTGTGCATTGTTTTTGGAATATTCACACAGGCTTAAAATAGTAACTGCAATCTGAAGAGGAAAAAATACTTTTCAAAAGCATATCTGAGTGTCAGCCTTCCCAAGGTGCCTCTGAAAGCTAGGGAATGGGGCAATTATTCCTCCTGCTTGTGAAAATATGTTTGCCCTTCATGTCCTTTCTTTTTCTCTTTATTTCCACTTTACATTGTAGTTTTGCCTTCTGTTTATTTGTTTGGTTTGTATTTTTGTTGGTTAGTGATACCCAAGTGATCAATTAAGTCTCATTGGCCCTGGTCTGTGGATATTATTGCCTAAGAGTAGCAAATAGATTTGGGGGTCTGTATATCTAGAGAGAATTATGTACTGATTGTGTGGTATGTGCTGTGCAAGATAAGTTACGAATTTGTTTCCCCCTCATATTCGGTTCTATCACCTGACTTGCATCGGTAGGCCAGAACATGATTAGATTAAAACTGAGGGATGGGGGTGATTTGGATTCTGAAGCAGAAGCTGCAATGTCATGCTAAGTAGGATGGATACATGAGTCATCTTTACACTTTGATGATCGATGACATTTAAAAGCTTACTAAAAAGAAGTGAAACCAAGCATAAGAGGAGAAGATGAACACACACACACACGTGTAATCAGAGGACACTACTACAATCATCTGTGACATTTCACTGTTGCCTAAATATTTCTGAGGATGCTAATTTATTCACATCACAAATTCGTCCATTGGAGTTCACCCTGCATGTGTTTGTTTTCAGAACACAGATGACAATTGCAATATTCATCTCAAACCTTTTCTCTCACCAACAAATGGGAACAATACTGTTTCTCTGAGAGACCAGTAGGCCTAAAATATACAGCTGGGCAATACATCAATTTACTTGGCATTTTGTTTCTGAAGCACGTTCCTTTTTCAGAACCGAAGCAAGAGTCTAAAGTCTAGAGGCAGTATTGGAAATTGGGGAACATTTGTGACACATAGGTTTTCACCTCAGTCAGCCAGATAACGGTTTATATAAATAATATCTTACTCAGGATGAGTACAGGAATGCTGCTTTTGTCAGCCACCCACAGCAGGGGAAGCCAGTGTAATTGGCCCTGAGCTTCCCCAGGAAATGTAATTGGATTTACACACTCAAATTATATCATGTGAGTTTTGTTTATGAAGGGTATTTTAGGAAGCCAGGTCACTTGAGCAGACCTGAGAGGCCAGCTTTTCTCACTGCAAGATTTTTTAGTCAGCACTGTGGGGTAGAAGAAGAATGTAGAGGAAATTAATTAACCGTGGGGATGCTGGGCGTTCTGTGGAAGGTTCCAGCCACATCCTAGCCAGAACGAAAGCCATTTTTCTAGCAAATGCTTCCATGGGACCATCTTTCCAACCAAGGAACTGAGTTTATGATCTGCTGTCAAATAAACCTACAATGGCTCATTTCATCAATATCTCTGTAGTGGGCTTTGAATGAGTGTTTGTAGTGTGAATTTCCCTATCTGAATTATATATAATTTAATACACATGAGACCTGAATTATCTACTAGTTGCTGGGTTATTACATCTGCTCTATTTCCTTAAATATATGCCTAAATTCTAGTGTTACAAACTAAAATGCCTTTGGCTAAGAAGCCCCCCACCCAATCAGGAAACAATGCTAAGTTCTGTATGGTAAAGACAGAAACTAAATGTGAAAAGAAATTGAAATTACATTAATGGGGGTTCTTTCTAAATGAGTGAATTTTAAAACTGCTGTTCAGACTTAAAGTACACAACCATGTAAATGTTTTATCTGAGGACAAAGCCTACAGCACTTCATTTTTTTGAAAACCCCATCCTTGTCTTGGGCCAGCTGATTTTCCAGTTGACTGGAATACACAATTTCAGAACTTCAGAACCTTCTCTCTCTCTCTCTCTCTCTCTCTCTCTCTCTCTCTCTCTCTCTCTGTGTGTGTGTGTGTGTGTGTGTGTGTGTGTGTGTGTGTGGTGTGTTTGCATTCGCACATGTTTGCCTATATGAGTGCATACCAACTGCATTGAGGATGATTATAAAACAGATTGTTAGGGAATACTCAGTACATAATCACAAGTTAAAACATAAGAACCATAGTTCCCAAATTTTAACAAAACAGAACCAGAAAATAAAAAAAGGAAAAATACTGCTGGCTACTTGAGGATAGAAGGAACATTGAAGGAATATGGTGATTGTCCTCAAATATCTGGGATTCTGTTATAACGATGAGGTTGGTTGTTCTATGTTTCCTATCAGCTACAAAAGAAGTGAGGCTCTTTAGTATAAGAAGCTGCTCTTTTAAATGTTGGTCTCTCCGACAAGAAGACTCGTCAAGGGAAAGCTATACCTACAGGATGGGAGCTCTCCTTAGGAAAATTCTGTTATAGGTAGTCCTTTCCTCAAGGTCAGTTGAAAGCCACATTAGTTACATCTCCAAGTTACCAAGGTTACTTTGCCTTCAGAAAAAAAAGGGGCAAAGGACGAAGGGCAGGAGCCCTAACTGAATCTGCTCTCCTTTTGAGTGTTCCTCTGGGAACTGTGCCTAACAAAGCATCAACTTGTTTATATTTGAGGGACCAAATTTGTGACACATCGGCAAGAAATGATGAAAATGATTAGATTTTGCTGCTTCACAAAAACAGGAAAAATGGGAGAATGGATATTTAGTAGGCAAACTATTTATTAAACATCTGTTCACATCCTAGCAGATTCTAGGTGCTGCAGATCTGCTGGGTACCAAACCGACCAGGTTAGGCTTTAATGGACCTGATATTCGAATGGATTTGGAGAGGGAGTTTGTGACTCCAGTAAAGAGGGGGGGGTTGTCCCTGGTGCTCAAAAATGCATCCATGGCAGAAGGTTCAACAAATATTTTATCATACACAGATTTTGGCTTCTGTTGACTTCAACTCTCACAATCCTGAAACCTTTCTGATAGGAACTAGCAAAGGAAAGTTCAAACTTTAGAAAAAAGAGGTGACTGCAGATCTTCCTTCTTAATGAAGTTCATGCTAAGGGTTGTGAGGAGGACTGAGGTCAGTTATTCCTGCATCACCTTGTCTATCACAAGCTGAATTCATCCCAAGTCTTGTGACCTGCAAGCAGGTGGAAGAGGCTAGCCTATGTCAGGTAGTGTAACGCACCATGCCCATCCATGCTCTGTGCGCTACCATACAGTTTGTGAGCCAGGCAAGGGGCTGGAGATTGAAAGACACAAAAACACACAGATTGGGACATGGGTCATCCTTAAAACAGGAATGGTTCCTTACTGTGTACCAGAGCCACTTATATAGAGATCTTTAACTGATAGCCATGCCCCAGCCAAACCCACCAGAAACCACTCTCCTGCCATCAGGAACTTCTGAGAGTCTCCAGCTCAGAGTAGCTGCAAGCATTACAAGTTGTTTACCAGAAATTCAGGATCTGGGGGGTTCACAGCTCCCAACAAGGTAAGGTCAGGAAGGCCTGCAGTTCTGTTCATTTAGCCTCTCAATGAAAACTGAGGTACCCATCTGGGAGCCCAGATAATCTTCCCCACACAAGGGAGGCAGACCGGAACTTCAGCAAGGCTCAGGTTTCTTTCTTGAAACATTGCTATACCCTGAATCTTCACCTATCACAACAAAACCATCACTTTCCCATGTGACCACCAGACTATCAGACTCTTGAGCACAACCACTGGGTCATATTATCTTTGTGTCACCTGGCATAACATTTGGCACAAGGTCAGCTCTGAATGCCATTCTTTTAAATTAGTGGAATGAATGGCTGTGGCCTATCTCCTTCCTTCTAATCTTCCCCCTCGCAATTCTCACACAGACACCAACAAGGCATAAGGAGCCAATGGCAGAAGCCAGTTTCTCTATTCAGTACATCCGAAATTACCCTGTGATATGCTTTGCCCAACAAGCCAAAGCTGTTTTTACTAGTCATATACTAAATAAGTTATTAAATAATATAAGAAAAAAAACAAAGAATTAATGAGATCATTTCATTAAAATAAAAGTTATAGAACAGAATTATTTGTAGGTATTTGTCCATCCCAGAAAGCTTTTTTACACACTTATCACTCTTTTACATTTTGACATTATAATTACTTCATTTTCCCCTCCCTTTCCTCCTTCCAGTTCTCTCATATACTGTAACTCCTTGTTCTCTACAAACACTTCATTACTAAACCAGCATAATCCTTAACTGTATTCTAAATGTTTGCCCTTCTACCTACTGGTAAGTGTAGTCCTCACACTTCATTGAGGAAACTTCTTATTGCAACAGAAAGAGAGCATACCGAGAACCAGTCAAGTGCAGATGTGGAGCCCAGTTCCAATGGCCCGCACAAAACATTTCCATCGATAAGGCTCAGGGAACAGTGTGACAGAGGGGCCAGAAAGAGTGTAAAGAATGGAGGAACAAAGAGTTTGCTGTTAAACTTCATCTTATAGGAATGTCAAAAGTGACACCCATGAAATCTCACCAACATGACTCCCTGGAAGTTCTGAATGTGCCACGTCCATCCATTCAAAGTAGAATTCAAATACTCAGAGATAGGTTGTACTCTCCTTTGTCTTCTGTTCTTTAGTATTCTGGCTCTGAATTCTGGGATCCACACCAGTCTATTGGTTCATGTACATTCACAAACCCTTTCTTGGCTTGGCACCCCAACAGTAGGAGCCTTTCTGGTGCATGCTCACTGTGTGTGTGCTGAGAAGCATTGTTCCCCTCGTTCACCCTGAGTTCCAGTATTCAACAAACAAGGGGATGCTCTGCCTTAATTTTAAGGGGAAGTCACTGAACAAAAAAGTCCTTCCCTAAGCATGGAAAATTACTCTTCTTTTTTTTCATTTTTTAACTTAAATTCTATTGTGTAAAAATCAGGTTACACATCACCTAGACCAGTTTTTAGAAAAAAAAAAATGAGGATATTGAGCTCCGAAGAGTGATATCATGTCCCTCAAGTACAGGGAGATGAGAGGCTCCAATCCAGTTTTCCATTTCCAGTGCTGATTGAATAAATAATGAAGAGAGAGAGAGAGAGAGAGAGAGAGAGAGAGAGAGAGAGAGAGAGA
>JABTXL010005752.1:22962376-22975766 GCA_025134845.1 Neodon shergylaensis | reverse complement strand
GAGAGAGAGAGAGAGAGAGAGAGAGAGAGAGAGAGAGAGAGAGAGAGAGAAATTATTTTGTTCTCATTTAGGGCTGATGTGTCTTCCTTGGTATCAACACATAGAATTCCTTCCTTAGGCAAAGCACTTCTGGTACAAGTTTCTATTTAATATGCTTCACAAAAGCTCTGGCTGGTCATCAGTTTAGAGTCACTGTGTTTAAGCACAGTGGAAAAAAATCAGATAATAAAGCTTGCTTCATTAGACCTTTATTGTGTGCATGGATATATGTCAAACTGCAGATCCGTCCCCAAATCAAACAAACCTATGTATGGAAAAGTAATATATTCTCAATAAAATCAGAGAAAAAACCCATAAGAAAGAAATACCTCAATAAATGGTATGAATAAAGGAAGATTTAGAAAAGCAGAAGATTTACTGGCAAAGTAAGTCAAACACTACACTGATTAAAGGATACTACAGTGCTGTGTGAAGAAAGGAAGGTCCTGCTGCCTCATTCCTTGCCATCTGCCATCTTCCCGGCCATGACCCACCAAGGATCACTAAATTCCTATTTTGTGACATTTGAGAACCATTTCTTAAGAAAATTCCTTCTAGATAGTTTCCACTAAAGATTTATCTTCATTGTCCTTAAAAATAGAAGAAGGTAGATCATACTTACATCTAACAATGACTCTTCAATGCTGTTGTTGCCATTGGTTGGTAAGTATCAAAATGGAAAATGGTTCTTCTTGATTCTGAGCACCGGTGGTATATTAGTTGCCTTCTGTTGCTGCAATAAAACACCATGAGAAAAAGTGGCTTATAAAAGGAAGAGTACATTTTGATTTCTGGTTCTAGAGAGAGAGTCCATAGCAAAAGGGAAGTCACGGCAGCAGGCAGCTGAAGCAAGAAGCGAGAGATCACATGTCCATCTACACACAGAAAGCAAAGGTTATAAACTATGACCTAAAAGTTCCGTAAGTACCCCCAAACATCCATTGACTGTCGTAGATCATGAAGAGAGCTGGAAGCCATACAGATGAAACTAGATGACGAAGAAACATGAGTATTAGGAAACTGTTAATACCTTTAGACCATTCTATGAGCCATGGACTAGAGATTCCTACTTTTTGTTTTGGTCAAGTACACACGTGTGCATGCGTGAATGTGTGAGACGAAGTTAAGACTGGCAACAGATTCACTATGTAGCATAGGCTGCCCTGTAACTTATTATCCTCTGGCCTTAATTTTCTAAATCCTGGGTTTTCCCGTCTGTACAGTCACCGTGAACTAAGAATTTTTAACTGGTACAAATTATACTCGTGCTTTATGTTGTCCATTTTATTTTAATTCTCTATTGCTAACATGTAAATAGAATTTCTAATCAATAATCTCTGCAATGTGTAATCGCAGTGTATTTCCTGAATGATCATCAGTCAGTTCCTGAGACAAATCATGTCTTCTGTCATATTTTTGAGTTTCTGGTGTCTAAGACAAATACAGTAAACAGTCATTTTCATGTTCTGGGTGTTTAGGGATTTTTTTCTATGTATGTGAAAATTGGGTACCAGAAAGAACAAGATCAGATGTTGTGTCATCTGATGTATAATTTATTTCACTAGAATAAGTGCAAGGCAGCAGTAGTGACTGGAGACAGGTGGGACTATTTCCCAGGGGAAGCAATGAAGGTCTTCCTATTTATAAATCTTTGAAAGCTCACCAGGCTTTGTGAGATTAAAAACTCATCCCTGGAGGTGCTCAGCAGAAGCCAGATGCTTCTAGCCAAGGATTTGGTGCATAGGAGGATGGTTTGAATAAAATAAACTTTAAATCATCTTTTCCAATTAGAAGCTCATGGTTCTGGGACTCTTCTAGGAGTTACCAATAATTGGTTAGGTGTACCACAATCAGAATGTAAAGAGAAGTCCAAAGAATAGCCTGCATCTCCGAGAGATGGTGTATGTTACATCAGACTGTTTCGTCAAGCTTGTTTCTTCTGGGCCTGACTTTGTGGTCCCAATATTCTCTGTTCTACTCATGCAATGGTCCCAAGTCAGAAACCTTAAAGAGTATTCCCCATTACATCTCCTTTGCTGTCTCTATGATTAGTCTGTTGTGTCTGCAAACTTCCCCTGCTTAAATTGATCTCTGATCCTTCTGCTCCAGTTCAAAAAATAAAAAAAAAAAAAGATTTGAATCACAGCAGCTTCCCTGTACCTACTCTTTTTCCCTTCCAATATACCATGTACAGCACTGGGTCTTTCCCTGTTGCAATGTGTTAGGGTATCAGGTAAACGCCATTGGCTTCTCATTGTTCCTACACACAAGAGCTTTTTTCCTGGGGTGCACAGCTTACATCTGTCTCTGGCTCCTTCAGATGGCACCATCCGTCATCAGGTTCTCATTCCTCATTCACAATGTTTCATTCAGATCATCAGAAACACTCCTCCCCTCTTCTGCTCCTCAGCTGGCTGAGTTCCCAAAGAGAACAGCTTCTCGGGGATGTCTTCTCTTATGTCACAGTTTGGTAGTACTTTCTAAAACTTCTTCCCCCCACTCAGAAACCTCTTCCTCCACAGCATCCTCCATCTCCTTTCCCCTCCTCTTATTATTTCTTTTTCTTATAACCCCTTTCCTTTCTCCTCTTCTTTCTTCTGTTGTTACTACTATTTATTGACCCTGCTTCGGTGTTCCTCCTCCTACTTCTTTCTCCTTCCTTCCTTCTCTCCTCACCTCTCTTCTCCTCTCCTCTAATTCTCTCTTTCCCTCCTCTCCCTTCCTGTTTGTCTGACTTCACTCTCATAGAGTAAGTACAATGAATACAGTGTATCTGGTTTATTTATTCACCAAAATATTATCAGTATTCCATGTTTGACAATTATTTAAGGAAAAATGAATGAGAATACCAAAGGCCATTGTTCAGAACCGATCGTGTGTGTGTGTGTGTGTGAACTCTCATATGTTTCTCAAGCAGGCCTTAAATCCAAATTGTTTTGGTAGGGATAGAAGTGTAGTCCACAACACTGACCTGGCTAAAGAATTTTAATGTCCAGGAAATTAAAATAAATCTAGGTTGGATCGGGATTCAGGTAGTGCTCCTACCAAATTTCTGGTGTTTTGCCCTGGTTCAAATGCAGGGGAAAGCTAAAATTTGCAGATGAAACATTTTCAGTAGCAGCAGCGCAGTAAGAATTGCACCAAAGTAAGATGACCTCGTAAATCTTCCAAACTGTAACTTCAAGAATCCCACACAAGATTATTGTGCCAGGGTTATACCCTTCTTTTAATAGCTCATGTCCTGTAACAGTACTTGTGGTTTCCATCTTTAAATAGATGAAATCGTTTAAGAAGTAAACAAGCGTCTATCCTATTAAACATGATTATTCTTGTCTTACTGCTTTTACGTCTGATGCCGGCTCTCAGTAAGATTGCTATAGCAAATAAGAGTACAACATTTTGTGTCTTCATGAAGAAGAATTTGATGCTCATACAGGATTAGGCATTGAAGACATTTCTGTCTTCAGTGGCACCAACATTTCTGTAGTATTTGAGATGTAAGGCATGTCAATTCAGGCTGAGATCCCCACAAAATACTTCACCTCGGAGGAGCCAGAGAAGACAGCATTTAGAAGTATGGAAAAACTGGGTAGCTATAAAGATAGATCTCCATTGCTAGAGAAATAATACTTTTGTATTCATAACTTCACTATGTCCTAATCTTCAGGAAATTGCCCTCCTACACTTTACCCCAAATAGAAAAGGGAGGTTGGCAAAATGAATGATATCACATAGTCTAGAACCAATTTGGTTGACTTTGGATCCTGACACCAAGACACATGAATCCAGCAAGATAGTCAGCTTCAATTAGCCTCAGTTAAATGGGGGAAATTATAATGTTTGTTTTATTTTTTTTAACAACATGAGAATAAACAGAGTTGATGCAGGAAATTCCCCCAAACAGTTGCTATTTGACTTTATTCAGCTTGCAATGGAAGTTTGTGGTGGTTTGGACTTTGACTCTAATTTATTGACTGATCTCCAGTTCTAAGAACAATTCCCAGCACACAGATGCTCAGTGGGTTTTTATTGAAAGAATAAATAGAGGCACTAGGGAGGTTAAAATGACCAGCTACTGAGAAGTTGACATTAGACTCTGGGCAAAGTACTAGAAAAGAGCCCAATTAATGAAAATGTATGTATTTGATATCTTTAAATGGTATGGCCAAGTCACTCAACCAAACACTGGAAGACACATCAATCTCACCCTCTAAGATGCTTGGTACATTTTACTAAAAGGGTTTTCCTCCCCCTCTCTTTCCTTTTTTTTTTTTTTTTTTGAACTACTTTTCTTTCTTTGCACGTTCTTTTTGACCTTTCAAAATATTAATAGCTAAAGGAGACAGCGTTGGAATTACATTGAGTCACTATTTTGATTAAATATTGAAGTAGAACATGTATTTCAGAGCCCACTTCTCCCCCTAGAACCAACATTTACTCCGAATGAGCCACACATCAGAGCACTCAGACCCACAAACCACATCTCTGACACTTATAATGCAATGTGTACTTTCACATACAAGGTGGTATACATAAGAAAGTTACTGGCCTTAATTTTCTTGTCAAACAAGGAAACAATGGTCTGGAGAGTGGTGTGTGTTTGTGTACATGTGTGCCCATCCCTGCTTGCCTATATGCATGTGTGCATGTGTACATGTGTGCATAAGAGAAACAGAGGACAAACTCAGGTAACATTCCTTAAGTATTAACCAATTTTGTTGTTGACACAGGTCTCTTGCTAGCCTGAAACTCACTCCCCAAGGAGGCTAGACTAGTTAGCCATCAAGCCCCAGGGATCTCTATTTCCCCAGCACATTGATTAAGGGAGCATACCACCACAGCTGATCTTTTCTAGATGGAGATTTAAGAATTAAACCTGGGTCTTTAAACTCAGCACTTTTCTAAGTGAATTATCTCCCCCAATTCACTGGGAGGTTTCTAATGAACCCTGAAACAGTTTACAATTATACCTTGTTCATCTCCTAGTAGGGTTTTTACCTTCTTACATGGCAAACTTCATGCTCACCATTTTAGTAACTCTGAAGAACAAATAATTGGCTGCTGAATTAAAACAGGAAAATCACCAATTCTCTAATGGTTGGCTCTCCTGGGCACTCTCTGGTGTTGCCCCTGCATATTCCAGCGTGTGTGTGTGTGTGTGTTAATGTAAATATGTGTGTCTATGTGTGTCTATGTGTGTATGTGTGTGAGTGTGCTCACCACTGACTTTCCAGCTTTTCTTCTGTTCACTAATAAAAAGCAGCTATGAAAACATTATTCCTTGTGCATAAACTCAAAAGCCATGACCTGCTGAGATGGCTCAGCAGGTGAAGGTACCTGCTGCTTAACCTGATAGCCTAAGTTTGATTCCTTGATCCACATGGTGGAAGGAGAGAAGTAACTTCCCCAAATTACACACACCACATTAATAAATAAATGAATGAGTAAACAGATGTAAAAATCTTAATTCAAAGCCAAGGCATTTGTCTGGAGAAAAATGACTCAGGGTGGGAGTCAGCAATCTCAGTGGTTTTAATCACCTGGTTCAAATTCCTATCTTCTCTGACTTTAGAAGAACAGATGTTCCAAGCAGGAGAGAATTCTTGCGGTCACCCAAGCCTGTTTTAATCAAAGCAGGAGCCTTGGTACCAAAATCTCTGGTATGTGTCTTTTGGTCTGAGGAGCTTCAGAAGGAAGTGTAAAGGAAACCCACCTGGTACTCTCTATTTTGCAAACTCTAGCACATGGACCAATAGCTTTCTGAGACATACCTCATGGACTGAATGAAGCCAGGACCCTCCTTTTTTCTAATAGTACTGCAGTTCTCTGTTTTGTTCTGATTGATTGAAACGAGTGTTGCCAAAGTGGTCCATAGAATCCTCCTGTATCCTCTTCTGTCCAGTTCATGCTATTATCTCCATCATTGATATGCTCCAGTCTTCTTTCCATGAAATCCTTAAACATGCCAGTCTGCTCTTACACAGGCTTACTATCTGCTCTACTTAAATCTCTTTCCTACATAGATCCAGGAGATTCCCTCAAGTTCTTGCTTGAGAGTCATCCACCCTGTGGGGAAACCTACCTTAACATACTTACTCTGTGACTTCTCCCCCATGTGCATCCCTACCCAGCCTTCTCTTCCTCTCCTTATTAACTTAGTCTACTGTTAAAATTACTTACCTTCTTCTCTTGCAGAGAAGATAGGTACAGCAATTGGAAACGATGAGCAAATTACTGTGCCTACAGCAGTACCTGACACATAGCAGCTGCAAGGGAAAGCACTGTTTTGTTTATTGAGGGACGAATAAGGAAATACATTTCCATGAATACTTGTCCTGACATTTACCCTCGTTCTTAAATAGACAAGCTTCACAGCATATTTTCCCCAGTGCAGACAAAGTGAAACAGACCACCTTATTCTTTATTTTCTGTGTCCTCATAAGAAAGGGTGTAGTCTATTTCATTTGACTAACTTATCCCTAGCCTAGAGTTCTGCCTACCTTGCTGAGTTTAACAGAGTACCCTTCACAAATCCGTTTCCCAGGTTTGAAGATTCATATGACTGTCCCATTCCTTGATTAGTAACGTGTGCCCACACCTGAGCGTGTGCCTAAGACACTGCAGATTTATGTCTAGCACCTTTTTCACTGATATAGTGTTCTAATCTGTACAATGAATGCCACTGTCACAATAGCTATGAAATCAAGAAGAATTATGTCACATAATCCCACACTGAAGGATCGGAGAGAAAGAAATGAACATTGATAGCAGCAGCTAGCATGTCCAGGATGCTCAGTATCTGTCAGGATGCTAAGTAATTACCTCACTTAATCACAAAAACCTGTGAAGTAGGACCAGTAGCATCACTGTTAACATACGAAGAGCCCGAGGCTCAGAGAAATGAACAAGATTAAATCTTTCCACACTAGAAAAAGCCAGAGCTGGGATCCAAATGTCAAAAACAGACCTGCAAGCCAGCAGGTTAAGGTGGCAGGCACAGTGGGGAGACTTTTCTCGGTTTGTCTTTGTTTCACCCTGTGGCAATCCTGGAAGGTAGTCATTAATTACTCTACGTTCTAAACATTGGGAAAATAAGCATAGTTGTGTTAAGTGGCAAAATTTAGATTCAAATATAAAATAGACGTATTTCTTTTCAATATTGTGAACAGGAGGGTGTTGGGTATGAGTCATCATCGGCTGAAGACATTTTATGTTCCCAGCTTCCATTATATTTTTACTACTGAATGTGTCACAAGGTACATGGCTCAGCGTTATGGGCCAAGTCGGTTTGCACTTACTCATGAGTGCTGTGCACTTAAATTTTGGAAGAACATTTTATTTGATTGGAACATTGAATGAGAATGAGTAAACTTGAAAAGGCATAGATATGCTAAACCCTTGTTGGCAGATTGGCTAATGTTTAGTTCCTGCCATAGATGGGAGCCAACGTTTATCCTTAGCTAGTATGTCCTTTCTAAAACCACTCTACTTTCTATATCCATCAGAAAAAGCTGGGACATTACCCGATCCCTCTCACACTAGAAAACAATACAGTTGAGAAAATGTGTAGAGTTACCTCATCTGATGTTAGCTTGTTTATGAGCCCAGGTATTCAATATGGACCTAGGAAACTACCTTTTGACCTCTATTAGGTGAATATAATATCCCTTTGCAACAATAAGACTATTTCTTCTGTAAAGAAAAAGGGAAGCTACTGTAGATGTCTACATGAAAGTCAAAATTTCCTGATTTGGGGAAAGCTCCAATCCTTGGTGCCTACTGGACTTTCTCTGCCCAAGATAACAGATACATTTTAAGTAAAAATGAAAACAAACTTGGGCCTAGGATGGTTAAGTCAGCATCTAACGTGTTTGCCTATTGAGTGTGAGGTCTTGAGTTTGGTTCCTAGCACTCATATGAAGCTGATGGAAGCAATGGTGTATCCTTATAAACCTAGTACTGAAGATGTAGAGACAGGAAGGTATTTGGGCATCATTGCCTAGCCAGGACAGTCTAATTGATGAGTTCCAGGCCAGTAGGAGAGCCTGTCTCAAGAGAGGTGAACAGAATTCATGGGGATGATACCCAAGATTGTCTTCTGATACACATGTACACACCTGTGGGCACAGACACACACACACACACACACACACACACACATATACACACTTGAAAAAGCCACATTCAAAAAAACAAGTGCCTGATAAGTTGCTATTTTTAACTTAGTAACTAATGATGAATCAAATGTTTCTTCAAAATCAATTAGCCAATAAAAAATTGCATAGTAACCATCATATTACACCACACACCCTTCATGCTAGCTCCAAAAACTTCCTCAGAAGCTGCTACAACCACCTTCAATGACAGGGCCATCTACCCCCCAAAGAGGAGGGAGAAACAAGGAAAATATACTTCTGTTGTGCAAATCATTGTAAGTGGGGTCTTGGGAAACAGACATCTCAAGAGGAAATTTCATTTTCTTTGGAACTCTGTTGCGGTTTTCTTCATGGTCTCAAATGCTCCCAGTATCAAATGTTTCTCTGCAGTTAAAAAATTCAGAAAACACAATAATATACATAATCTAGACTCTCTGTGCATTTTCCATCGTTATGTGGCTTAATATGCATATACTTACAACTTTATATAAAAAGACATACACACACACACACACACACACACAACATATACAGAAGGACGTCCCACATCACTCTCCAAACTCAACCATTCCAAGCACTGGGAAGACACAGAACCTCGTAGAGGTTTTTGATTTAAAGTCTTTACTGTATGTGGAGGAGAGCCCCACTTTCAGAGCACCTTTACCAGAGTAGAGTGCTCCTGTATCAGCCTGTGGGCTAGAATAAATGATGGAGTTGAGAAACCCTGCATCTATATGCTGTTTCTTCTTTCTGCTGTGTTTTATAAAGGTCTCTTTGTATATCCTAACAATACTAAAATTGCCTGTGGTATCCTTTCAAACCACTCTCTTCCCCAAAACAACACCAAAATACCCCCTACCTATACCCTCACCTCCATGCTTAGATTAATTACAATTAACTTTAGACAAAAAGCTACCTCAGAGGTAGCTAAAACAGATCCCCAGAAACCCCTTGTATTTCAGGGGATTATATGTCAGCAAATACAGAGGTTTCTTCAGTGCCCTGCCCGTGACCTGTTCAGGATCCATTTGACAGAGGAGGAATACACACCAGGCTCAGTCTCAGGGAGCCCTTTGCTCCCTCCTGCCCCATCCATAAAGCACTTTAGATGCAATGTCTGACAGCTCCTGGATAAAAAGGAAAGAGAATTGAATCAATGTCCACTTTGGTCTTCAAAACATATCCGATTTGCCTGACTACGAATATTTATAGACTTCATTTTCAAAGCAAGGCTGAAAACGTCCCTGTGTCCACAAGACAAGGCTTCTCAGAAGAGGCAATGGATTGTTTTCTGACAGAAGTTACCCAGGGGTCACTCATTCCTTGTTTTTTAGCCAACAAACGTTTAATATGCAGTGCCTATTGCTAAGTACACTGCTAGGAACTGTGTGCACCTATCAAAGATTAGAGACACTAAGGATTGTGGATTTTCCAGTGCCTTCCTCTCTCCTCTCATTTCTACATTTTCCCATAGCTACATATGTCATAATAGGACTTTGACACACACACTTTCCCCCTCTCTTCGAGTGAAACCTACTCTACCTTGAAAATCACTGCTTCACTGGGGTTAGTTTTTAAAGAACTGAATCCAGTTTAAAAAAAAATGCCTGCAAAAAAACCAATAAATGGTTGTATCCTGTTTCAACAAGTCCAATACGCTCCTAATAAAGTAGTTATCTTACGTTTCATGTCAATAACCTGTGGGAAAGAAGCACCTTTATGCTGGGTGGTACACGGAGACAATGAAAGTGAGTCCTCCGCCTCTGGAGGTCACAGGCTGTGAAAGATTATTGGATCATCATTTTCTCACTGTGCCAAAAGCTCCAAGCAGTCAGCATTGTTTGGGATGCTTCATCTATGCAAGTCTTTTCTTTATAGCTCTCCCTGTCTCTCAATCCAAAATTTGTCTTATGTACAATAACAATAGCACTCATGTCATTGGCTTTTTGTAATGGTTTGGAAGATGTTAAGTGATCTTAACTGTTCTTACACCGCATATGGTTATCCTTCATGCGACTTCACAATCATATTCAGCCACTGTATCCTGATTTCATGTCCTGTCGTCTGTCTTCCTTCTCAGACTTGAGTTGCTAGAAGAGAGATAAAAACTTTGTTCTGATGATGTTTGTATAGCTAGGGTGCAAGTCAAAAAATAGATTTAAAGTCACATTTACACAAAGAAAATAACCCCATATGGCAAGATCAGAATTGTGGTGATGAGGGCTGAGCTTGTAGATAGCTCAGTTGTAAAGTGCGTATGCAGCAAACACTAGAATCTGAGTTTGATTCTCAGAACCACCTAAAAGGTCAGGCATTTCAGCAACCCTGGTGCTGACTGAGTGAAAAAAGGCAGATCCCTGGAACTGGGAGGCCAGTCACTCTAGCTAATGTCAGGTGCAACTAAGAGGCGCTCTCTCAAATAACCAAGGGGATGGCTCTTGAGGAATAATAGCTAAGATTGATCTCTGCCCCCCCCACACACACAAACACATAAACACACTCAACATACTACATATACATAACATACCATACACACATAACACACCATACACATGCATGCACCACACATCACAAACCACACATACATATACAACATACACACACACATACACCGCACACACTACACATCACCACACCACAAACACACACACACATCACACCACACACACCATACACACCACACACACACACACATACACACACCATCATAATGAAGGCTGAAATGTTTGAAATAGAGTCACTATATTCTGGATGTAAAGGGATTTTGAAAACTAAGGTTTTCAAAATATGTTGCCCACTAATCTGGTGATAATACCTTGAGTATTTGTTATACTCTGCCATTCATTACACAGCTGCTAAGCTGACAGAGGGAGTTTCTTAGTCTCCAGTTACTGGTGTTTGGAGTCAAGTGAATCTCTATTGGAGGAAGCGAGACTGTCTTGCTATACATAACATTGCTGTCCTCCTGCACCACCAAATGCCAGCAGCACACCTCCCCATCCCAATGGCAATAACCAGAGACATCTCCAGATACTACTGCAGTTCCGTGGTAGGAAAACAGACCCTTTTCTTTACCTTACAAATAGGTCTGAGAAGCTGAAAGACCTGGCACTTGTGAGTTTGCATAACAAAATCCATGCACGCCATCCTGGCATTGTGTATAAAGGGCTCTGATTTCCTGTCTGAGCCACTAATGTTCCTAATAGCTATTTAGTAACATGTGTTCTTTCTTAGCTGATACAGCTAATCAATCAGCGCAGTAAAGGCATTTCTGCAAGGGAAGTGTCTTGTTTTCTGATGCCCATTTGTTGTTATGTCGCTGCTGTTTCCTGGGCATGGCTTCTCATTTTCAATTTAATTTCTTTTAGACTCGGTAAGTTTCTCTTCCTATTTTTGGTTTCATATAACGAATCTCATGTATTTATTCATTGTAAACAGGAATCACAATATGTTCTAAATTATCAGTATAACAAGAGACTAAG
Source organism: Neodon shergylaensis (assembly GCA_025134845.1). Taxonomy (NCBI): domain Eukaryota; kingdom Metazoa; phylum Chordata; class Mammalia; order Rodentia; family Cricetidae; genus Neodon; species Neodon shergylaensis. The sequence goes on along the minus strand of JABTXL010005752.1, from coordinate 22,964,089 downwards.
ATGCTATATTGGAGCAAAATGCCTCTGGGAAGATCTGTCATTTGGCCTTGGCACTCACCTTTCTGGGGACATGATTACAGTGTTTTGGGGGTGATTCATTTTGAAGTTTCACCATTTGACATCATGGTGACCTAAGCGGGGTTGAAAAGAGCCTATTGTTGTTACTTGTTTTGTCTTGAATTTTTTTCCTTATTTTCCAACATTGACCCCAGTACTTAGTGACACAGAAAAATGACTTATCTGTTACCAAGGGCTTTGGTAATATAAAAATGCAAGCTTCCCAAAGAGTTCATGTCCCATAAGCAAATGTTTAAGCCTAAGGACCATATTTATGAAACCTTTTGGATTAATGGGTTCTTCATTAGTAGGAGCAGGTTATAGGGGAAACTCTCATGGTTGCTAGAGTGAATGCATCTGGAAAATCCTCACTGCTCAGAAATGCAGTCTTTTGATAAGACATATGACTTTCCCTTAGGAAACAACCTTCCTTACAGTGACAGGCATGCGGAGGTCACTTGTGCCTCTTCAGTGACTCACCAGATATCCCAGCTTCTCCTCAAACAACTGTCAACACAAATTTACTGACTGACCACTGCATGTCAAGTACAGAGACCCAGCAGTGGCAGACAGCAGCCACTGCCCCCCCCAAATCCACAGATGAGACCCCAAAACTGATAGAAGCCCTGAGGCAATGTGATAAGAGCATGTTCTGAAGCCAGACAGCACATGAATGGGGACTACCAGGGAAGAGTTTCAAAGAGAATCTTTTAACTCCATATCAAGTCCTAGGAATGTAGGTGTGTGTGTATGTGTGTGTGTGTGTGTGTGTGTACATGCATGCTTCTAGATAGTGGACAATTCAAGGGAAAGGAACTAAATGTCCAATGGTCTGGAGATGCTAGAGGGCTTGTAGTGTGTCTTCCAGGGTTCCATCAGGAAATAGACATTTGAAGGGGTAAATTATGTGAGCTCAGACAAAGACTGAGATAAGATTCCAGGCACACATCTTGATTAGCTACCCACCCCTGAGCCATAAGGAAACTGTTTCTGCTCTCGTAACTTGAAGAGGCAAGGGTGTGGGTGGTATTAGCAGATCTTGATAAGAATTTCAGCACTTCAGAACACAGTCATTACTCAAAACTGTAGAGTAAATGAATTTCCTTCCTTCCCCCCTCCTCCTTCCCCTCTCCCATCTTCCCTTCATCCCTGTCTCTTCTCCAGATTACCCTATCTTCCTCCTGCACTAGTCAGAAATCACATGGAAGTTGAGGGTGAAGACACCTGACAAATCCAACCCAGAGGAATCAGTTTGGGGAGTACAGAATGGGGCACAGAAAGGCAAATCCCAGAGGAAGTGAATAGCCAGTAAACTGATCCAGCTAACTTCAAGTTACCCTATGTAACTCGAAGCCAAAAAGTGCATGGGGAGGGGAGAAAAGAACCAAAAGAGGGCCTGGAGACTGGAGACACGGCTCAGTGGGTAAAGTGGTGGCTAAGCAAAGATTCTAACTTGAATCCCTAGCAACCATGTAAAAATGCCAGGTTTGACAGTGAACACCTGGCTGAGGGGCAAAGACAGGGGGATTCAGGGACCTCACTTCCAAGCCAGGATCAAGGAAATGGTGATCTCCTCTAGGTAGAGTAAGAAACCTTGTGTCAAAAAATAAGAGAGAGAGAGAGAGAGAGAGAGAGAGAGAGAGAGAGAGAGAGAGA
>JABTXL010005752.1:22900003-22959542 GCA_025134845.1 Neodon shergylaensis | reverse complement strand
CTATATCTGTGTTTGTGTGATATCTTTTAATCTATTTGTGTGTGTGTGTGTGTTTATATCTATATCTGTGTTTGTGTAAGATCTTTGGAAAAGACTACATCTTTTCACCTTTGCCACCTACCTGGATGTTAGTCTTTGAGCTCAAGATGTTCCCATGGTTCATTATTATTAGTCCAGCATGCCTTATCTTTTCTTCTGTTTTCTATGATTTTTTCTTGCCTCTTTAAAGTTCAGGAACCTTTCAGACTTCATTATGTGCTATTTATAATTCCTTATCCAAATCACAAAGTGCAGGCAGGAAGGATGGCCACATAGCTGACAGCTGGAGGGAGAGTCCACAGCCCCAGGAGAGGATGCTGTCAGGGACATTATCCTCCTCCCTGGTCTCTGCAGACTCCTACAGATCCTCTTACACACTCACTCCCTCCTCTTTATTCCCTGACTCCTCAAAGCATTTAGTCATGGTCAGGACCGCTCCTCATGCTATACCTCAACTGATTTCCTGAAACACAAATGTGGTCATGCCACTTGCCTGCTCAAGTTCAACAGTGACAGAAGAAACAAAGGAAACAATCACAACAACTGGTGGTATCTCTCTGGGAAAAGAGAATTCAAAGCCACCAACAGATTTTACTTCTCTCCAGTAAGAGCAACTGTTAACAAGAAGACAGGAGGTAATAAACACTGTTTGTGGGAAGCTAAACTAGTCTAGCCACTATGGGAAACAGTGTGGAAGCTTCTCAATAAATGAGAGCAAGCAGAACTGGCAGGTAATCGAGAAATCCCAATAGTGCTTCTACACCAGGGGAAAGCAACTAATCACGATGAAGAGGCATCCGTGCCTGCATGCTTATCGCGGTGTTATTTGTAGTAGTCAAGATACAGAAAGAACCTAAGAGTCCATTAATGGAACAGTGGACACAGAAAATGTAAACTATTTTCACAACATAAAGGACGGCTGAAGTCTTGTCATTTACAAGGATATGGATAAACATGGAGGAAAGATAACTGCCACACATCACTCGGGTAGAATTTTGAAAGACTTTATCTCAACAGTTCAGAGTAGAAGACTGGTGTCACCAGAGGTTGAGAGCAATGAAAAGAGAAATTTGGGGAGACACCAGCCAGTGGATGCAATGTTAGATAGGAGAAGTAACTTCTGATGTTTGATTGACCTGTAAGGTAACTATAATTAATGACCATATGTTGTTTGATTAAAAATATCTAAAAGGGAAAATGTTAAACATTCTTACCACAAAGAGACAATAAAAGTTTGACATAATGAATATTTAATCATGCTAACGTGCTAATTATGTATTTCAAAGTACCACATTGTATATGTAAATATGCAATTATTTTGTATCTATAAAACATGACAATTTTAGGGCTAGAAAATGGCTTAGGACAAGATGTTTCCTGAGGACATATACCACACAAGTGTATTTACACCAGATAGGGAGTTCATGACATACAAAAGTCTTGATACCACCAAAGTCCAACTGGTGGACCAATGAGTTTTCTGATGTTAGTCCGGAATGTGGAGGAGGGTTACTTACAGGAACAGAAATGCCTCAGAGACAGCTGTGTCCGAAAAATCTGTCCCAATTGGTTGACAGATCCCAAAAGCTGGGAACCTGGAGCACACTGCACAGCCTGGAGGTGACTCAAAAGGTTGGACAGTGTCCTCTCTAAGTGACTCACTTGGTCTAAACCTCTTATAATCAGTTTGGCAGGCCTCCACTTCTTCCAAGCACTTGTCTGGTTCAGCGTCTTCTTTGTAGCTTAGTTCCTCTGCGAGAGACTCTAAGCAGTCTTTATTGTTTACTGTAGATGGGCACTTCTGTGTCTCAGCAGCTGCTCCCAAATAACAACAAAGAGGCTTAATATTAATTATAAATGCTCACCTAATATCTCAGGCTTGTTGCTAGCTATCTCTTACGTTTTAAATTAACCCATATTTTTTGTCTATGATTTGCCTCGTGGCTTGATATCTTTTCCCGGTATGACAAGTACATCTCTTTCTCTCTGCATCTCCCCGCCCAATTCTGAAAGACTCCTTCTCTTCTTCCTCATTCTCTCTTTTTTTCTGCAAGTTTTACCTAACCTCTACCTAGCCAGCTATTGGCCAGTCAGCTTCTTTATTAACCCAATCACATATTCACACAGTATAGAGGAATACTCCATGGTTTACTCTTGGGAGGGAGGGCCAAGTGAATCTGGTCAGTTTTAGGGACTTCCTGAAGCTTTTTTGGGTTGTTTACTGCTGGTGGGAGTCAGGTGAAAGAGAAACAGCAGATTCATTTATTTAGCAACAAGGGGAATCTTATATACCCTCCAGAGCATCACCTAGTCATTCCAATCTGTTGACATCACATGGTCGCACCTCATTGGCTAAACACAATCAGGATCTCTGACACTACCAGGCAGACTCTGGGTTGGCTTGTTTGTCAGCCTGGTAGGCCTTAACTTCCTACAGTTTCCCTTCTACCTTAAGGGGCTTGCCAGCAGTACAGAATGTTTCAATCTTGAAGGAAATTGCTACACAACAATATGCAAAGTGATGGGTTATATGGTATGGATATGAAGGGCTTCCTACTGGCTCACATGCTGAGAGTTTAGTCTCCAGATAGTGTCATTACCTGAGACGCTATGGAACCTTTAGAAAGTGGAGCCCAGCCTCGTGAAGTTTGTCACTGGAGGAATGAATTTGAAGATTATACCTGCTTCCCAGTCTCTTCCAACCCCTTGCACGCCCCTGGCATGTGAGAAGCCTCCAATTTTACACATTCTGGAGCAATAATGTTGTTTCACAATGGGTGAGAATCGATGGGGACAGACTGTGGGCTGACGGCTCTGAAACTATGAGCCCAAAGCCATCTGTCCTTACTTGAAGTCATTTCTGTCAGCTATTTGCCACCAGAAAACTGACTGACATGTTGAGCATCTGCTCTCCACTCGGCATCTCTGCTTCTTAGAGGCAAATGTTGTCTCCTGTCACTCCTATGAGAAAGTTGAGGCTCAAAGGGACAAAGTGCCTTGCCTAAGTTTACCTAGACGGGGCATAGTCAAGCTTAAGCTTGTAAACCCAGATGTGTATTCCTGACACTTCAGCATCTGGCAGCTACAAAGTTATGAGTGGGAGCTGATTCACTTGCTTTGAAAGAATCCCCACCTCAACCTCCCCTAATGCCCAGAGTCTAAACATCCCAGGAGAGTGTGGAGACTGTCACTACCACTGGATTTCCACCTTTACACATCCCTGTTCAAACTTCACGTTCCCCTTCCATAGCACTGCCTCTGTATGAAGTATCTCTGGTAATGAATGGTCCCGTGAGCATCTCCATGAGGACTTGAGCCCATTAGCAGCAAGGCCTGGATGTGGGCATCTTCTCCCACAAGACTGGGGTTGGAGAACCCAGGTGGTGACCATGGTTCCCGAATGTCCTGAGCTGTTTTCCTAAGAGCCAGTGGCTCTCAGAACCTTGTTTTACCCTAAATGTAGACGATACAATGTTCCTGGGGATGCTTTTGTGAGAAGAGATAAAAATGAAACTTCTGACAGGCACAGGGCTTAGTTCACCCTGAAATGCTGCATGAATATCTGAAATGAAATATAACCAATCCTCAGCCATGCTCACGGGCCCTTTCCCTGCCTTCAGTCGCTTATTATAATTTCTTAGAGCCACTGGGAAGTCAGTTCTTTCTTCTGGGCTGTGCAACATGCACCCCTCCCTTTCATCAGCTTCAAGAGTTAAGCCACAGGGTTAGTGTGATAGTTCAATTTATACATTAGGAACTAAGTTCAAATCCCACCCCCACACACAACCTATGCTCAAAAAGCAAAAATAAAAATAAAACTCACCATGGTAGTACAGGATTGTAACGCCAGTGGGGAAAAAATAAAAATAAAAAACATAGAGACAGGCAGATCCCTGGAATGCACTGACTGGTTGACCATCCAGCTTAGCCTACTTGGAAAGCTCCAGGGCAATGATAAAATAAGAAACACTATCACAGTTAAGGAGACAGCATCTGCAGAGCAACAGCCAAGGTTGCCCTCTAGCCTACACAAATGTGCACACACACACATACACACACACACACATGAACACTCCCACACACACACTTGCACACAAATACATGCACATACAAATGCATACGTGCACACACATGCACATTTCCTACACACACATTTGCACACAAATACACACACAAGAATGCATTACAAAAATGAGCACATAAATAGTACAGTGTGACCTGAGGACACTGATGCTCGGTGTGTTGACGGAGTAGATCTTGTCTGTATGGATGCGGTAGAGGCTTTGAGGTGGGGTGGTAGAGCATCACAGCTACAGGTTCAGGCTGTGTTCCCCGTCACCAGGATGCAATCCTCACCTCTGCCACTCACTTCCTTCATTGTCACAGGACAAATGATGGTGCAAATTCCATACAGGAATATATTGGAAAACACCCAAAAGGAAGTTCAACAATACCAATTTGCCACATGTCTTTCTGTTATTCCATTTCTAAAGCTCTTAAGTAAAGCTAACACTGGGGACAAACTCAGCTATCATCTACTCTGACCTGCTCTTTTCACATACTCAGAACACTTTCGTAGAATTGTTTCCCATCTGCTGTGAATAGATCAGGACTCCAGCCTTAAACTCAAATGCAGACCCTGGAGATGTTCTGTGCACAGTGTCTACTGCAACAAGAATGCAGGGCACCAGCAAACAAAACTTTTGAGTGCAGAGGGAAGAAAAGTCTGAGAGATCCCCAGGGCTACCCCTTCTCTTCGCCAACCCTAGAGGACAGGGTTTTAACCATTACCCATTTAACCCTGGACATCAGTGGATCTTTCTGGAATGACAACATTTAGATCAAGTGGTGCAGATGATTCTGAGTGTCTTCCAAACGTCCCACACTGTGGCTGCCATCCCAGGAAGGATGTGAGGTACCCAGCTTCCTGGAGATTATTTCCAGTCCCTGTGGTTGGAGGAATAACCACAAAGGTCAAAGGGAAGAGGGGTCCATATTTGGATGAATTTATGGAGGGCTTTTCACATCAAAGTGACTGATGACCTATTAACAGTAATCAGAAAACTAGACCAAAGAGGTGGGCAATAGTATTAGATGGGTATAATGAGGATATTAGATGCAATACATGCTTACAGAACTTGGGCATAGTGGGCCCAGAGCTAAGACATGGAGCCTCAGTGGATACAGTCTCTGTCCCTGGAGGATTCAGACTTTAGGAAGGTTGATGAACATATGCAAAGGAGACCAGAATTCTGCCAAGCTAATCTTCAGTTCATTTATGGAAAGTAGATTCCAGTCCTCCAACCTGGGAGGCCGTCCCGGCAGATTGACTTGGAAGCTTTCCAAATTAGGGGCCCGAACACCTGTCAGAGATCTGCATCTTCAATTCCCCAGGAGATTCCAAGCAGAGTAATTCCCGTGACTGACATCAGCTTTGTCTCCTTCCATTTTCTCATAATCCACACAAAGACCCATTGGTGAGGCCTGTTCCTTTGAAATATATGAAAAAATTCAGCCACATTTCAATATCTATAATTATCCCCCATACTCACTCAGGACTAAGCCAAGAATTGCTCCTCCATGAGGCTTTTGAAAGATAAGTCTAGCTTGTCTCTCTGGCTCCATCCTTTTATACTGCAATCTATTCCCAGGTATTGCAACCTTGAACATATAAATAAGCCACATTTTCCTCTGGTCAGAGCTCTCAGGCATTCCAACCCTTAGGAGAGAAAGGCCATTGGTATTAGCATGTCTCAGGCCCCAACTCTTCTGTCATGTTATGACCTTTCAGAGCTCGCCTGAAAGAGAGTCCCCCAACTTTCCCCTCTGACCTCTCTACAGTGAGAGGTCATAATGAGATTCTGTTTCTCAGGGCCTTTGTCCACTCAGTTCCTCCTTCTTGAAATGTCCTTCCCCAGCATCCTCATAACCAGCTTTTCCTTTCTCCTCTGCTCAATACTCTTTTCTATTCATCGATTGATTGATTTACAGGTCAAATGCATGTCATGATGTGCATAAGGAGGTCAGAAGACAACTTCTTGGAAATGGTTTTCTTCTCTCACCCTGTGAGTCCTGATGATCAAACTCAGGGTGTCAGGCTTGGGTGCAAGTGCCTTTATGTACTCAGTAATCCCATTGACCCTCAAATGTTTTCTTATTGTAGAATCTTTTCTAACTTCATAGAAGTTAGCAACGCCACTCTCTTCTTCATTATGCCCTATTCTTTTTTTTTTTCGAGACAGGGTTTCTCTGTAGCTTTGGTGCCTGTCCCAGAACTAGCTCTTGTAGACCAGGCTGGCCTCGAACTCCCAGAGATCCGCCTCCCTCTGCCTCCTGAGTGCTGGGATTAAAGGCGTCCGCCACCACCGCCCGGCTGCCCTATTCTTTTACATAGTGTTTTATTATGATAAGCACTGTGACCACTATGTATTATTTTTTGGCTTCCTTGTTAACTGTGTCCTGTTCCTAGAAAGGGCTCTATCTTCTTTGAATACTACTAATTCATAAAATTGTGTCAGACCTGAGCCATCACTGTGGTTAGAGTGAGGACCAGAGTTCAGATCCCCAGAGTCTATACAACTGTTAGGTAGACCTGGTAGCCCATCTGTAATTCCAGGACATCAGAAACAGAGATAGAAAATCCCAGAAGCAAGTTGGAGAGGCTAGTTAACTGTATTCACATCAGCAAGTTCTGGGTTCAAGTGAGATACCCTGCTTCAATAAATAAATGGAACACGATCAAGAAAGACTCATAAAGGTAACCCGGGCCTCCATACCTATACAAACACATGTGCATACCAACATGCATCCACACACATATGCACAGGCATACATACACGAACCCATATCACAATTCATACATGTGAGAAAAAAGAAAAGGAAAACTTTTTCACAGTCATAGCTCTTGCTCCATAAATAATCATGAATGGACACATTAGTAGAGGTTAGTAAAGTTTACAGATATCTAAGGGTAAATAAAATATTGATTTATGGTATTTCTTCAACATCTAATGTTTGGCATACTAGCTCTGAGTAACAGGTGCCTTAAAGATACAGTGAGACAGCAGGAGCCCGTGTTGAGCTGTGTAGTTGGATAGATCACAAAACACAACAAATCTAAGACAGCACTCAGAAAAAGCACTAATGGGCCACTCCTTAAAATGCCACCCCCAAATGCCATAGCCACTAAAAAGTAGCATTTACCTCATCACAGTAGCATAATAATAATTGAATGATTTAGATATTCTTAGATTCTTATTAGATAGCATTAGACAGATTCAATTACATGATAATAAAATTATTTGTAAGATCAATGACATCCAGACGCTGAGGGCCTGTGGAGGATGGCTTGCCTATGGACTCTATTCTTCTCTTCTTGCATTTTCCTTTACTGAAAATGTTCCCGTCTATCTTGTTTTCCCCATCTAAAGTCTCATTTCACACTTAACTCAAACCTACTGGCATTCGTTTTGCTACATAACCATAGGTTACTCGCTTGATGAATTTTCCCCCCAATAGCTGACCATTTAGTCTTTTAGCAACATCTTTCCTCTTTGACATATGCATATCATATGCAAGCCTGGTATGATTTTGACCATGTACGTCTGTATCATGTACTTTCATTTTTCCAGTAATTTTCAATTGAATATCTCTATTGGTACAATTTTAATTATTATAACATAAAGGCATTTGTTACTGTGGTTGGTCAAGACCCACTGTAGTCACTTTTGTAGAAAAATGTATTTGATATTCATAAAATCATTCATGAGAACAGCACATGGCATGTTTACTGCAATATTTTTTTTTGTATTTAGGCATGTATTTATATATACACATATGCATGTATGGAGGAAAGGGGAGGGAGAATGTTGTAATTATATTATAACCTCAAAAAGTAAAACATCTATTTATTACCACACAGAGCAAATAAATTACATAAGAGTTTCCACATCCAATACATACATAAGACAATTCTGATTTAAAACATGAGAGTCTTTGTTTAAGGGGAGTTTATTAGAGAAGTAATAATAACAAAGCCATTCCTCCAGTTCTGACACTGGTGTGGATGCTGTCTTGAACTTTTGTGTGGATTCTAGGTTGGTAAACTACTTAAAAAATATGGTATCCTGCAAGAAATAAATAAGTGCTAACTAAAGCAAATTAAAACGCAGAACCATGCACCATGAGATGGCCAAAGTCTTGGACTACCCATGATTTCATTTGCACGTGGAGGAAAAACAATGCTAAAACACAAGTTTGGGTTCTGAATTACAAGATGTTGTTTTGTAGAATGTATGAAAGCAGTTATATTTCCACAAATAAAATATTTGTGTGACTACCCAAATTAAAAACTAATGCCTTAGAGCATTCAATTGATAAAAGTTATTATTCCTTACTGCAATATTTTTAAAACTGCAAAGCAAGTTGAATAGTATTTAAATAGCTAATGATAGCATTCCTTTACTGAAATGGCTCCTTCAAAGCTCGTCTAAATTCACTCGCTGTCTAGCACATTTGCTATATTAGCATTTGTTAGGGATATTGTTTGATGTCTTTACATGTATCACTGTTATGGAAAGACCATCATCATTCACCCATATCTTGTAAATGATGATTAGTGGTACATAAGGAAGTTATTCATTAATTCATGTGGCCATTCATCAAATACTTAGCACATAGAAATGCAGAACAATTCAGAGACTCATTGTCAAGCAGTAAAGTACTGTGCAAAGCAGTGGGTATCAGTCAAGCTGAGCAACTATCACATCTGTATTGTAGGAGTAAAACAATCCACTGTGGCATTTAAACATCAGCCAATCAGGCAAGCAAATAAGTATGTAATTACAATTAGTGATGAACACATAGGCTGCAAGAATCACAAATGTTAGGGAAATCTGACTATGATAAAGTGGGAAACTATAATAAAACTAGAAGCTGGCAAGTAAGAGAAATCAGCAAGACAATAAATCTCATGAGAGATGCCCGAAAGTAGAAAGAACAATGCAGGCAGGCTTGGACTCTAATGACTTTTAGCTCAGAATTGACTCCAGATGGAAATTGAGTCACATGTGGACTCATATAAAAGTCCAAAAAAGGAAAAAACCTTAGGGAGTATCATAATCCATGTAGATGCTAGTATAGTATAGTAAGTATACTAGCTATACTTTTAAATAGACCCTTCACTACCAATAAACCCTTCACTGAGAACACAGACATGGTATCCAAGGCACAAGCTGGCCAGCCAGACTAGCCATATCAGGTAGCTCTGGCTTCAGGTAAGAGGCTCTGCCTTGAACAAAAATATGTGGAGTGTGACCAAAGAAGATTCCTAATGTCAGCTAGTATTTCCCTATATATATGAACACGTATGCATGCTCATTTACACATTATGCATGCAAATACACATCAGCAAGCATGCACAAACACACCATGCACATACGTATAAAAAAAGGAAGAAAAGTAATTGTCAGGCTTGTATATCTTGGTCCATACCTAATCTGGACTTGGGTATCACTATACAAGTTTAGTCTTGACTTATAGACACTCATCCGTGGTACTGCGGCTCTTCATTTTCTGCATTATCGGTCCATGAGTGGATAGGAATGTGCACAGTTTTTCATGGGGACCACAAGCTCTCTAATAAATGCACAGGGACTTCATACTAATTATAAATGATCAGCCAATAGCTTAGGCTTATAACTAACTAGCTCTTACAATTTATACTAAACCATATTTCTTATCTACGCTCTGCCACATGGTGGTACCTTTTTTCAACACAGCATGTTCATCTTGTTTCTCTCCACCTGCCTTCTTCCCCATGCTCTCTTTTTGCCCACAAGTCCCACCTAACCTCTACCTGCCCAATTATAAGCCAGTCAACTCTTTATTAACCAATGAGAGTAATACATATTCACACTGTACAAAAAGATTATTCCATAGTACAGGAGTGCAATCAATTTTATTTTGACTTGGCACCCTTGTGAAACTCTTCCTTATCTAACAATTTTACTGCAGAGACTGCAGGAATTTTCACACATGTCGTCCTCTCATCTGAAAATAGCAATGGCACGATTCTTCTAATGCTCTTCCTTTCCAAACATCTCGTGAACTTAAGAAATTCCAGTGTGCTTGTTGGTTTGTTTCTTCAGAGTGGCCAGGACGTGAGAATAGTATTGTAGTGATAACATGTAGTTATAATATGTTAATAAATAATTTCCAAACCATTAATCAAACACTGTCAACCTTTTACTGAGTGGCATATTGCTTCAAGTGTTTGTGTTTCTGTTGATTCTAATATTCCACTTTGTGGTCAGAAAAGTTGGTTTCTGTTCTGAGAATTTCACCTATAAAAAAACTATTGAGTTTTACCCATGCTTTTTATATTATGGGATATTTATATATGTGTGAATATATCAGATTTAATAATGTTAAATTATCCACAAATTCTTAGAAAATAAAACCTCAGCTTAGTCAAGTTATCTTTTCTATATATTTACAGCTTCAATTATTTGTTGTTATTATGTCTGAAAATTCACCTACTCATGATTATGAACAAAATTGAAACTGTTGTATCTTAACTAATAGTTTCAGCATATCAACATTATGCTAGTCCAAGGGAGACACTGTGACATACATCTGCAATCCCAGCACTCAGGAGACTAAGGCAGGAGAATTGCAAGTTTAATGCCAGATCTGTCCCAAATAAGACGGCCTCATAAACTGAGTTGGGGAGCCTTCATTAATTCTATTCTTTGGAATAGATAAAATGTTTAGAATTTTTATCTCACAATTGTTTCATAGTTATCTGATGAACCTATCAGAGTTTGTAGACTCCCTTGTGGGAAGAGTTTTAATTATGGTTATACGTATTTAATTTTCCCCTCTTTTTTGATTCAACATCAGAAACGACGCACTTTCAGAAATATCTTAATTATATTTGAGATCTTCTCGCAATAGACTCCGTAATTAGCATTATTATTTATTAAATTTCTCAAAGCCTTTAATTTCCTGGTTTTCTAATCCTTAATACTGATCTTTTATACTTTTTCTCTTTACTCAACTTGCAAAGAAGTGTTTCTGTTTTACTGTCCTTGGCAGAAAAGAAGCAATCAAGTTTATTGGTCCTTTAGACTTTATCCTTTTTTTTATTTCATTGCTTGTTGTTCCTATTGTATTGCTTTTTCCTTATATATACCTTGTGTTTATCCTGGGGCTTACTTTGTTTTATTTGGTTTGATATGATTTTGATAATTCTTTATGTTTAGTGGCCAGCATGTTCATCTTCGACCCCTTTTTAACTACTAAGTTTTGTTCTGTAGTATTTTCACTATCCCCCAGCCATCCTTTTCCATTACAAGATTATGATGTATTCTTAGATTAACATGATATATAGATTTTGTATATTATTTTTAATTTTAAGCACATGGTATTTTATGATTACTCTTAGTACATTGCTTTGTCACTTGATGGCATTATAGCTGTATCAGTTATTTTTCTGTTGCTGTGATAGAACATTAGGGCCTATTTGGGTTTATGGTTCCAGAGCTTTAGGGTCCATCACAGTGGAGAGGGCAAAGCAATAGGTAGCAGACATGGCAGCTGGAGCCGAACACTGAGAGCTGAGGGACTGCCTCTTCAATCACAAGCAGGAGGCAGAAAGAGTGACCTAGGGATGGCACAAGACTTTTGAAACCTCAAAAGCCTACCGTCAGTGACATACTGCTTCTAGAAAAGCCCTACCTCCGTAGTCTACTCAAACAGTGTTGCCAACTGGGGACAATGGATTTAAATAACTGAATTTGTGGGAGCCCATTCTCATTCAAACCACGACAGCAGTCATTCACTGGGTTTGTTTGATGGCAGCTCTTTAAAATCTGAAGAGGCTAGCTTCTGGCCTTCTCTTAAGATGTGTCTACAGTTTTCAATGTTTCTGTGTGAAGAACTTCAGCTACCTAATTCTTTGATACTATACTCCATTTAATAATAATAAATTGAAAGAATTAGCTCAAGCTTTTTAACTAATTATTTTATTTTATATTTTTATTATTTATTTACTTATTTATTTTTATTTATTTTGGTTTTTTGAGACAGGGTTTCTCTGTGTAACAGCCCTAGCCGTCCTGGAACTAGCTGTTGTAGGCCAGGCTGGCCTTGAACTCATAAAGGTCTGCCTATCTCTCTGACTCCTGAGTGCTGGGGTTAAAGTCATGTGTTACCACATCTTGTTTTTTGATACAGTAACTGCAGAAAACAGATCCCTATGATACTGATCTATAAATAATTACACAGATTTTTATTATATTTTGAGACTATATTATTAAATGTGTTAAAATTCAGAATTTACATTTTCCTGATACATTGGATACTTCCCTCTCATGTAGTAACTGTACCTATCCCTAGTAATACTCTTTTTTAAAATACATAATATTTATGTAACACAACTAACTTAATTTTGTTATAAATTTCAGAATTTTTATGTAAGTGTATTTAGGAACATCTCATCAATAAAATAGATTACGTCTTCCTATTTAATATGGAAATAATTCTGATACTGGAAACTAGCTCCCCAATGTCTAATTTTGTCCTATGACTGTTTACAAGATTGTTTTTGGCTTTTAGCATTTGGCCTTTTATGTGTATAGGTGTATTTTGTCCACATTTAGCCTATATGGACTTTACTGAGTTTCTTGAATCTGAAATTGCTTCCATAAAAATTGGTAAAAACATTGGTTCTTTAAACAACCTTCCTGCCACATTCTCCTTTTCCTTTCCCTATGACAATCTAAGTGATAGGCATGTTGGAATTTTCAGTATTGTCACCCACATTATTAAAGCCCTTGAAAGTGTTTTGTTTTGTTTTGTTTTTTCTCAATGGGCATTTTCGCCTGATGCTTATCTTATCTATGTGCTGCCTTAACATCATTCAGAATTTGTATGTGTGTACAGGTACGAGCCTGCGTTTTCTGCTTCTCTGCTTACTCCCGGTCTTTTCATTCCTCGTAGAGTACTTACTTGCCCTTGTCTTTAACTGAGCAGTTAAAAGCTGCAGTGAATTTTGGCTGCTAATTCTGGCTCCAGTCAGAATGGGTGTCTCTGTTGATCATCTTATCTCAGGAGAGGGAGAGATACACAGCTCCTTCTATGCTCTATAACTTTATAGCATGTTTGGGAAATTGTGAGTAACTGGTAAGCTTTATCATCATCTGGAACTGGTGGGTTTTTTTAATTTGGTTGCGTTTTTGTAGATGTCTAAATTAATTGAAATCAAATGAAAATCTTTACCTCTTGATCTGTAGTCCCAATCTCAGTTCTGATCCTTAATCCTCAATTCAATCACTCTTTATCTACTCCGTGCATGCGTCCTTCAGGAAACGGTTTATATGATAACTTTGGGAACCAGGAAGGCACTTCAATGGTAGAGTACTTACTTAGCATTCCCTCAGATTCATTTTTTAGCCACATCCCAAATATTAGATTCCTTTCACAGCTTCTCTTCATTTAATGATTCATTCCTTTATTTATTTATTTATTTATTTATTTATTTATTTATTTATTTATTTGGTTTTTCGAGACAGGGTTTCTCTTATAGACCAGGCTGGCCTCTAACTCACAGAGATCCACCTGCCTCGGCCTCCCGAGTGCTGGGATTAAAGGCGTGCACCACCACTGCCCGGCTCCTTTATTTATTTTTAAGATACAGTCTCAAAGAGTAGTCCAGGCTAACCTCAAACTTGCAGCAATCTGTTGTGAGGTATTTGTACACTCTGTGAAAATGTATTGCTGTGATTGGTGTAATAAAAAGCAGAATGACCAATAGTTATTCAGGAGATATAGGTGGAATTTCAGAGAAAAAAAAAGGAAGAGAAGGAGGAATTTAGGTGTTCAGGAGATACCAACAAGCCACGGAGAGAGTTGAATATAGAGAATGAAAGAAAAATAAAACATAGATGAATAGAAATAGGCTCATTTAAGTTTTAAGAGCTATAGGAACAAGCCTAAGCTATAGGCTGAGTTTTCATAATTAATAATAGGTCTCCATGTTGTTATTTGTGAGTTGACAATCCAAAGGAAAGTCCAATTATAGCAATCCTTCTACCTTAGCCTCCTGACTGCTGGGATTATAGACATGAGCCATCATATCTGCCTCCTTTTGGGAATTCTTTCTTTGTGTTAGCCATTATGTGCTGGTGTTTCGTTGTTGTTGTTGTTTTGTTTTGTTTTGTTTTATTTTTGCCTTGAGTTGATGACTAGTCATGATTCTGTCAAAAAAAACATTAGAGCAGTAATAAAAACAGCACATTCACTAATAAATAGTGAATGCATGCTCTGTGGTGACATCAGAACACAGCACATTCTGCACACTCTGCAGTGACATCAGAATACAGCACATTCTGCACTCTCTGCAGTGACATCAGAACATGGCACATTCTGCACTCTCTGCAGTGACATCAGAACATGGCACATTCTGCATGCTTTGCAGTGACATCAAAACACAGCACATTCACTACTAGTGAATGCATGGTCTGATCCTTTTTGGTTTCTTAACTTCATCTATCCCTAGCCTATTAAAGACCCAACATTTCAGATAATGATGAAGTAAGGTGGTGAAGTGGAAAACCTCACAGCCTTTTCTTATCTAGAGTTTCTAATCAAAGTCCAGGCTCAGACTTGAGAACAAAATGGCAGTTTTGAATTGAGTCATCAAGAAAGGTCTGTCTGAAAAGTGACTTTTGATGCAAGAACAGAATGAAAAGTATCATTGGGCCAATGTGACCCAAGACATTTCGGCTGCTAAAAAAGACTTCCTTCTAAAATATTTACTTATCTTGATCTTTGCCTCTGAGCAGCTGCTGTTTGACTCATCTAACCAGGATGTTTGAAATTGTCTCACAGGTCCTGGCCCAGGTGGTGCTATTCATGTGCATGAACACAGCTGGGATCTTCATCAGTTACCTGTCGGACCGCGCCCAGCGCCAGGCCTTCCTGGAGACACGGAGGTGTGTGGAGGCCAGGCTACGCCTGGAGACAGAGAACCAAAGACAGGTACCAAATGCAAGACCATGTTTCAGATGTCACTGAGACAGTCTTTTTATCCTAGCACAGGAAACTCTTCCTTCCAAACACATCCTGCTTTGCCAGCGTTCTCTCTAACTGTGGGATCCCAGAGTCTAAAAGACTCATGTTAGACTTTGAGTTAATGTAGGTTGTTCTTATTCTCCACATTGTTTTCTATAAGATATAAACACCTCACTGACACCTGTAACTGACATAACTATTTGGGACTAAGGCAATCATTCTCAAAAATCACCAGCACCCTCTTATTTGCATTCCTTCTTTAAAACTATAAGTTATTATTTCAGATAATGTTTTCACAACATAGGAATTTAAACTATAAATTCATAGCACTTGGGAGGAAGAGGGAGGTGGTTCTCTGTAAATTCTAGATCAGTCTGGTCATATATGATTCTAGGACAGCCAAGGCTACACAGAAAAATTATATCTTAACAAACAAACAAAAATACTATAAACTCATAAAAGATCCTGATATTTACCAAGTTGTTCATACTTCACCCTGGTTTTGAAGAGGTATAGTACACAAAATAAATTCAGCAAACCTGAAGCCAAACATAGACTAAAGAACAATGTAGACAAAGAAGTTTAGATAGGGTTAGAGAGTTGGAGAAATAAGTTTCTGTTTGAAAAAAAAACATTGAAATAAATAAGAATTTTAGACATATTGCTTTGGAAGATTTCTAGAGCTTAAAAATAGTTTGTAGCAAATGATATGTTTTTCTAGAATGAGATATGCTTTCAAAGGATGAAGATTTGCTCCTAGTACAGCTAATCAGATGTGAAAACTCCATTTATTCCATTGTTTTTTAAAGCAATTGTTAAAGAAAATATTAAGAGTGTACTGAAAACCTGCATTAGAACCAACATACAGGCTCCTAAATTTACATATTCCTGGGAGTTGTATGCATAGTGGATGTATTAGCGATACCATAGCCGGCTCTTCTTGCAGTTATGTGTGTACTGTACCACATCCATTCTAAACCCTCACTAATGGGTTGTGGCATTATGCAGCAGCTGTGAGGGGAGACAGATGGCTCCACATTGCAATTGTCTTTTACTCTTTTGGCTTCTTTGGGGGGGGCGCCACCCAGCTCCCAAATAAATCACACACCAGTCTTATTCTTTCTTATATATGCCCGACTTCAGCTTGGTTTGTTTCTAGGCAGTTTTTCTTCATTTAAATTACCCCATCTATTTTTTGCCTCTGTATTTACTTCTTACTTCTTACTTCTGTATTTCTTACTCCGTGGTTGGCTGGTGGCTGGGTGGCTGGCCCCTTCTTTTCTTCTTGTTCTCTCACTCCTTCTCTCCTCCCAGATTTTTTTCTCCTCCTTTTTTCTCTCTGCCTGGCAGTCCTGTCCATCCTTTCTCCTTCCTTACTATTGGCCCTTCGACTTTTTTTAGACCATCAGGTATTTTAGACAGGTAAAATAACACAGCTTCACAGAGTTAAACAGATGCAACATAAAAGAATGCAACACATCTTTGCATCATTGAAACAAATGTTCCACAGCATAAACAAATGTAACAAATCTTGAAATAGTATTCTACAACACTGCATTTTTGAAGCATTTCTTTAGTGGAATCATGGGAAGTCAAAGAACCCAGGTCTGTGCTATAATGGATGTATCAGACAAGCTGGGTCCAACCTCCTGGGCCAAGACTCACAGAACAGAAGACACCACTGACCTTGCAGATTCTGTGTGAACGGTAGGGAATTCAGAAGAGGAAACCTCTCAGTTAATGCCTAAAAACATTGCAGAACCTCCTTAATAGCTGTTTTATAGGTTCTCTGAATAGCTCTGAGGATCGGTTAGAAAAATTCTTTCCCGAAAGGAAAGCACTTCATATAATAAAGATCTCCAGGAGTGTGTATTATGTTCCTGTTTGAAACAGAGCCATTGCCAGACTAGCACATCAATCTTTCTGTGTGACTTGTGCCAACTCAGAAAAAAAAAAAACCTTGCCATGTTAATAATTTATGCAGCTGTTGATCCTGATGGTCTATCACAACAAGAACCACACCGTGCGTGAGTCTTCAGCATGCTATTTGCAGTGTTTATAAAATACTGGAGGCACTGTTAATTGGTGCTTCTTATCCTTAAGGTTCTGTCTTTTCCTGTTCTTCAGTCCCAAGCGTTTTATAATCACTGTAATACAGCTATCTAACTTGCTGCATGGATTCTTCTACTGCCATCATCCCTAATCATAATTAATTTTTTTTATTTGTGTGTGTGTGTGTGTGTGAATGGACATGTATGTATGTGGGAAGATGCTCCTGTCTATGTGTGTACAAGGAGAACAGAAGAGGGATATCAGGTGTCTTCCTCTACTCCTCTTCAATTACCACTTTTGAGACATGTTCTTTCTCTGAACTTGGGACTCACAGTTTTCTTGGCTACTCTGGAAATCAAGTCCCAGAGACCAACCTGTCGACAACCCTCTGAGTTTTTCTAGCTTGTTATGTGAGGTCCAGAATCCAAACTCTAGTCTTAATGACTATGTAGCAAAAGGCTTTCTCATCTGCCAGGCCATCTCTCCAGATCCTTAGCTTATATTTTTACTTAATAGAAGGAGAAAGAAATGTGCCAGGATGACAATGTAAACACTCCAAATGCAGACAGTCCAAAGTCCAGTAGAGTTTTGTCATAGTCTATTGCTCCCTAGTGGAGCTGCCTACACTACTGGGTTCTCATCCTTATGGCAACCATCCATTCACCACTCAGTATTTTCCGCATTGCATTTGCATGGCATTAGATAAAGCATATATAAAAATACAAATTTACGGAGCAGTCCTATTGGTTTGTGGACAAAACCAACTATCTACTATCACTTAGTAGATTATTCGTTGTAAAAATTAAGCAATATATCCTGTAACCTTATAGACCCATAGTCACAGAAATAACCTCACATGTTGTTCCCTCCTTCCCCTAGTACCTAAGATAACAGGCTCTGTATCACTCAGTGCCAAAGTGACTTCCCACTGACATTTGGTCTCTGCTGCAGGTTTCCATTATCCCTGGGAACATCCTTTGTGGTAGAAGGGCAAAGGAGTCCAGCGAAAAACACACAGGCTTTTGAATGAGAATGTCCTGGATTTGAAAACTTTGCTTGGTTAGTATTTTGGCGAGCTGAGAATAATTTGAGTCTTCTTTTCTCTATCCACAGCAAGGATATAATAATATCCTGCCTGAAAAGCCTCCTTAACAATTTGAAATATTGTGCACAATGCCTTCTTCGCAAGTCAGTGAAGAGTTTCCATTAGTGTTATTTTGTATAATTATTTATGTGACTCAGCCAATTCAGCTCGGTCCCAAGAGGACTCATTTGGGAAAACATTATGAATTGCCCTGTCTCATTTGAAAGAAGGTAGAGTTCTTTAGCTGGAGGGTAGGCAGCATGGGGGCTCCCCTTAAGCATGCAGCAGCTAGACCTCATCACCATTACACTTCATCTTTATTTTTCAAAATATTATGTGTCACTGATGAATACATCCCCATTTACCTCTTAGAGCTAATTATGATACTGCAATGGCTCATAATTCTCTACGATGCAAAGGAGGTACCAGAGGAGCCTAAATAACAGATGGCAAATGCTATCTGGATAATTATCCCAAAGGATCCTTAACAGTATATTTTTTTTTTGCAACTAAAAGTGAAAGCTGAAGAAGCCAGGTTGAACACAAATAGTCACGTTTTACGGGCTTTTTCAAGCATGGGCTTTATCTTGTGGTAGGACACAAAGGGGGTATCTAGATAACTTATTCGTTCAATCGTAAGCTGACTTATTTGTTGTGGATGGTTTACAAGGGGAGAGTTCAGCTGAACATTAGGAGCATAATGGTGGGCAGTCATCAGCCCTGGGACTTAAAGTTTATTGGGTAAGGATTGGGTAAGGACATCTCCAAGGGTAGTTGTGGCAGTAGAGGTTGGGTCACAGATAACCTGCAAGCATATAGAGAACTCCCTAAAAAGAAACACCGTCCAAACCCATGGATGAGATTCAGCACAGTGAAGTAATGACAAGTACCCCACCCTGGGCAAAACACATAGGACTATCTTGGAATAGAACACAGTTTGTAGGTGTAGCCTATAAAAAACCTCACGATTCTACACTCAACTTGTCATCTGTATAGACACTCATCCATAGTGTAGACAGAGTCAAGTAAGACTTACTTTTCACTCCTGATAGGGTCTCAAGAATGAGTAGAATTTCAGTTATTTAAGATAATGAGGACAGTACTGATAGATAATCTACTGACTGTTTGGCACTAAGTTTTGTCAGATTCCATTCAGGAAGTTGTGTTCTTCTTCAGTGGAACGCTGCTGCTCTCCATACACTGAACATACAAGCCCAGAAGAATGGCATATTAATAGATATGCTAATGCAGAAGGGTCAAATTTCATGGGATCCTACACTCAGATAAAGAACTATAGGTAATATAGTTATTGCTATATTATATATATATGAACATATATATATATATTATAATAATGACTGCTGGGATGGGAAGAATTATCTCTCCCAGAGATGAACCCCTATTGGTTACTTAATACAAAGTGAACAGTCCTGAAACCACATATACAAAAACACAACTACAAAAATGAAACAGATTCGGCAGGTTGTAGTTATATATTTGTGCATACGTATTGTCTTAGAAAGGGTTTCTATTGCTGTGATGAAATACCATGACCAAAAGCAAGTTGGGGAGGAAAGGGTTTATTTGACTTACAATTCCACATTGTAGTCCATCACTGAAGGAAGCCAGTACAGGAACTCAAACAGGAACGTGGAGGCAGGAGCTGATTCAGAGACCCCAGAGAGGTGCTTCCCCTGGCTTGCTCAACCTGCTTTCTTTTTTTAATATTTTATTCATTTTACATAACAAATACAGTTCCCCTTCCCACCCCTCCTCCCACTTCCTACTACCTCCCCCTCAACCCACTACCTATCCACTCCTCAGAAAGGGTAAGCTCTCCCATGAGGAGTCAACAAAGCTGTGATAGAACCCCAACCAAAGCAGCTTAGCCAATGTTCTAATGCTGTGAAGAGACACCATGACCACACAACCTTTATAAAGGAAAATATTTCATTAGAACTGGCTTACAGTTTCAGAGGTTTAGTCCATTACCATCATGGTGGGAAGCAGGCACCACACAGGCAGTCTTGGTGCTGGAGAATTAGCTGAGAGTTCTATATCTGGATCAGCAGGCAGCTGGAAAAGAGAGAGGATGGGCCCAGTTTGAACATTTGAAATGCAAAGTACACCTTAGTAACACACTTTCTCCAAGAAGGTCGCATCTATTCAAACAAGGTCACATGTCCTAATCCTTTCAAATAGTGTCACTCCATATGAACCTATAAGGGGCCATTTTCATTCAGAACACCACAGAGAAAAAAAGATCTGTTTTAGCTTACAGTTCCAGAGGGATAGAGTCCATTATGGTGCGAAGGAATGGTGGTAGGATCATAGTCCATGCACACACAGGAAGCAGAGAGAGAGACAGAGCAAACAGTAAATGGAGCAGAGGTAAATTCTTAAACCCCCAGCCCAGTCCAGTAAGCCTTCGTCTACTAAAAGTACAGTAATCTTCCCAAACAGCAGCACTTACTAGAGACCAAGTGTTCACATGAATGAGCCTATGGGGGGACATTTCTCATTCCTCCTTCATCTACATTTCTCTTGTTCCAAGACCACCAAAGATTAGTGCAAAAGCAGCTTCTATCTCTCCTTCATCTGATATTCTGACACTTACCTAGCATTTTTATTAACACTTATTTAACTGGATACTATTGCACTTGAACTTTGGCTCTCTTCTTGCTCTTCTTCGGGTGTGTATTCTTTTTTTAAAAAGGGTTCTGTGTAAAAGAAAGGAAGCCTGTGTCAATCATAGACAACCCCCACGGAAGCTAGCAATTGGGCAAGAGTGCTCTTACCCGATTTAGGAAAAGCTGGGACAGACTGAATGCAGACCAACTAGGGGAATTTTCCATCTGAAAGTTACACCTCGGAACATCTCTCTTTGGGGAGTTAGATTCTAATTATTGCAGTTTTTGTAATCCCATTTCTCCTCCCAAATGATCCAAATGGCCCATATTTATTTTAAATATTAAAATGAATTAATTGTTTTTCTTTCAGCTTCGAGAATTGCATAAACCTCTTTATGGTAATCGTGGCATTTCGAGGTATCTCAGAAGCTCCAGGGGCGCTGGAATAAAGTTTCTGATGATGCCATATGTCACGGCAGCAGGAGATTAGTTTTGAGTGCAGCAAATGTTTTTACTGTATTACAGCAGTTCTGTTTACCTTCAACGTCTTTGTTAGAAAATAGTGACGCGAACTAGAGGCTTGGACAATAGATTGAGTGGCAAAGCTGGGCTTCCCACTGAGCTCTGCTGAGTAGGGTAGTTTGATCTATGTCTCTGCCCTATAGCATCTAGGATATCTTTAAAGATACAGATATAGATGACTAATAAGAAAGAATCAAGGCTGGTTTAAAAGTGGAAGAATCTCAAAATAGTTATTTCTTCTCCAGGGATAGGGAACTTATTAGAATATAAAATTCACTTGATCTTCCTGCTATCCAATCGTCTTTCTGCTCGTCTCCATCCCTTAGATTCAAAGTCATCCCCAAACCACTCATCAAGTTCAACCTCATTTGTTAGTATATCTCGTATTCTTTATTCTCATCTGGACAGAAACATTTACTGTTTCCCACATGTTCTGCACCCTGGCTACACTTTCTCCTTTTTGCCTTTCTTCTTACTTGGTATGACCATCTTTTCTCCCCTAGCCTTATGCATTCTTTTATTTTTATTTATTTATTATATAGACAACATTCTGCCTTCACGTATGCCTGCACACCAGAAGAGGGCACCAGAGTTCATTATAGATGGTTGTGAGCCACCATGTGGTTGCTGAGATTGAACTTAGGACCTCTGGAAAGGCAGCCAGTGCTCTTAACCTCTGGGACTTCTCTCCTGTTCACCTCATGCGTTCTTGAGTGCTCAGGTCAACTGTTATCCCTCCACAAAGACTCCCTCTGAACACAGCTCTGTAACCTTCATCAAAGTTCTATTTGTGCATCTCCGTATAAGCTTAATCTCTTTACACAGTCTTCTGGATCCCTCCTTATATTCTCTATGGAATGGATTTATTGAGATGGAACAGATATTTACTTTTTCTTCTTCACAATAACTGTAGTCTCTAAAGGGGGAAAACACAAACCAAAAAAAAAAAAAACAATAGAGTCAATAGACATGTAGTGGCCCCTACTAATTGTTTCATCTATTAATAGACAACTTAATAGATTAATGACATGCTTTCCTTTTGTAGTGTAATTACTCAGATCCTTATTCAAAAACAAGAGCATAGTCTATCCTTAACCATTAAGAATGTTAGTCAATAAAGGGCAGGCCTCCCATGTATATCAGAGAGCCATGGTATATCAAGTTGTAGTAAGACTAGGTGCCTCTTTTCTTACTGAGGCTGCTGTACAAGGCAACGCAGTAGGAGGAAAATGTCCCAAATTCAGGTAACAGATTCAGAGACAGCCCCTGCTCACACTGTTAGTAGTCCTACAAGAAGATCAAGCTATACAACTGTAACATACGTGCAAAGGAACTAGATCAGTTCAATGTAAGCTCTCTGGTTTGAGGATCAGGATCAGTGCCTTTTTCTGAAGAAAAGGGAGGAGGAGTGGATGGGGAGGGGAGAGAGGAATTTGGAGAAAGAAACTGGGAAAAGAGGAGGAAGGGAAAACTGTGATCGGGCTGGGGAGAATAAATTAATCAATTCACTAATAAAAAATTTAAAAAAGAGAATATTAATCAACTCTTGTTCTGTTGATCCCCTTTGGTATCTATATTCCTTTATATAAATGGCATCAACATGCTGCTAGAAACATATTCATGACCTTCCTAGCATTGTCTAGCAACAATCTGCTCCTCATATGTGAATTTTGCTCATAATTTCATCTTCATTGTTTATATATCTTCCGAGTCAAAAATAAAAGGTTATTTCAGTCACCATCCTTTCCCCAAAATGTTACATTCTGCAAATTCTTGTGATGGTAGAAATAGTTTAAAACTGTGCTACCAAACTCTACCAAGCACTTAGGAGTATTGACAGCGCATGAAATGGAGGAAGAAAGTGTAAGTGTGTGTGTGTGTGTGTGTGTGTGTGTGTGTGTAGAGCCACAAAGTCAATGTTGGGTGTCTTCCCCAATCACTCTCTCTGTCTTTCTTTCTTTTTTCTTTCTTCCTTCCTTCCTTTCTTTCTTTCTTTCTTTCTTTCTGTCTTCCTTCCTTCCTTTCTTTTTCTTTATTTCTTTCATTTTTATTAATTTATTTTGTAACTGTCTCTCATTGATCCTAAAGTTTACTAATTTGTTGAGGTTGGCTGGCCAATGAACTTCAGAAATCTGTGCCTCACAGCCAGCTTTTTTATGTTCCTGCCTGTGGTCCCAACTGAATCCTCACGCTTGCACAACAGACAATTTACCAACTAAGCCATCTTGCCAGCCTCTGCCAAAATTCCATCCCTCCTCTTAGATTCCCCCTTCAGAACCTCCATCATATTAACATGAGTATTATTGCTATCCAGTTAGATTAGTGTATCATAAATCACACACTGTGGGTCAAGCACTCAGGTCCCAAAGATTAAAAAAGAAATAGATGAGGTTTTCAATACAAATTTCAGAGTAAATTGGAGTCGGGTAAGATTGACACTTTCCAACTAAGTCTCAGAATTCTATGTAGCATGTCATACAGCTCCGCTCGTAAAGAGCAAGCTTTTCGATCCATAAAGAGCTTTGCATTTCTCCACCATGGCAGCTTCTTTAATATGTCAATACAAGAGGGAGAAAGAATTAAGGGCCCAGAATCAGAAAATCAAGAGCTAGAAAACTTAGAGCGCTCCCTTTCCTCTGCACCTCCTATTTTCTCTCCTTCTTTCCAAATAACTTTCTCTGCAATTCACTTCCCATTGTGGGAAAAGGCAGTGCCGCGCATTTACGTCTACTTCAATCTAGAGAAGAGTCTAAAATAAAGTGATGTTATTCAGTCAATCTGAAAGTATTGGAACTGAGATATAATTGGCCAAACTTAGGATGAGTATTACTGCAAGGTTTGCTGTGAGAAGCATATCACACACAGAATCGTGGCCACTGAGAGCCTTTCCTGATTGTGGGGTGGGAAGGCTTCCAGATGACTGTCAAGTGCCCAGTATTGTCTTCTACTATGTACAAGTTTCTCTCTCACTCAGAAAGCCTCCTCTATGGTTCCCAGTCAGAAATTATTTCTTTTTCCTTGGCCCACAAAAATTTTAGTTTGCATCGGTTTTTGACACTCTACCAGTGACAGGAGAACTATGTTACTTTTTTTCTGGAGAAGTGTAAACAAACATCTATTTACCACAGATAGCATATCAATAACAAAACAAAGAATTGATCCCAAATAAGTCTAACTTGGAGTAATGGGTTTGGGGGGTTACTCACAGGGATATGAGAGAGTCAAAGACAGTTTCATCACCTCTATGTGGGTGATATCTCATGAAAGCTGTATTCCTGGAGCTCCCTGCACAACCAACATGCAGTTTGCTCTACCAGGAATTTTTTTTTATCTGACAACCCTGGGGCAAGGATCTTGTAGAAGCTCAAGTTTTTTGAGCTTCTCGAGTCTTGCATGTTTCATTAGCTTTCTGAGTTCTAGGAGTACCCTTCTCCTTCCAGGAAGGGATGTTTCAATTTGGGAAAAATGGCTTGCCCACACCAGGTCACCACTATGATTTCTTTTAGCTGCCGAGAACGTGTTGAGCCATGAGTAAAGCCTTTGTGTTAATGGTTATTGATTTCCTTGTCATAGCTGTCTTTGCTCTAGAGAACATCTACACTCCATGTGGCTAGTCCTCCATCCCTCATTCCACCTTTGCAATATTTCCATGATTCATTTGTATTTGAAGTGAAACAGGGTAGTGAGGTGAGGGGTTTTCAAAAAAAGACAAGCATGGATTTGAGTCTAGTTTTAAATCCTTTTCTAGGTGGCTCTGACTTTAACACCTAATTTATGTCAAAGATTAGACTCCCTACATCTTAAGGTTGTGTGAGGAAATCAAGCTACATACGAAAGTACCAGGTTCATTAGTTGACTTAGTGGTGCATCAAGAGGTGTTAGTTGAGGAACAGGGTTGACTCTTGGACCATTTGTGGCACTTCCTGAGTTTAAGAGCAGCAGATCCTGAGAATCTAATAGTGTGGATTTTCTTTCTTGCTAATTGTGTTCCTTTTCAGATTTCCTCCTTGAGCAGAATTCACTTTACACACTCCTCCTGATTCAAAGAGAGGCCACCACCCTGTGCTCATTTGCATACAATTAACATTTTCAAAGGCATTCCAGAAAGAAGAAATCAATCACCATGACAGTTCACCACACCTTTGATCCAGCATTGAGATGTAGGGGAGCCACATGTGGATATTTTATCTCAGGAATCTAAACAGAGCTGGGACTTGATGCTTAATACAGCCCACTAGGAAATACTGAAGTGAAGTCCTGCTCTGTTATTTCAATGCAAGTATAGCCATGTTTTTAAGTAGTAAAATAGAGAAGAAAAATGAAATACATATAATTTAAATGACCCAGGCCTATAACAGTCTAGTTAACTGATTTCAGTGTAGGTGCATTGACTGGACTTCTACACCCTTTATTTTGCATAAGGAACACGCAAAAAGGGGAAACAATCTAAAAATACTTTCTTAGAAATCTCAGTACAAAATCATTCTATACTCTTGTTCCTTAATGTTTTGTCTCTGTCTCATTTGAAGGAAATTTATCAGAATAAGCTTCTTTGGGAGGGGTTTTGTTTTTAGTTCTCCACAAAATATTATTCATTTTTTCCTTAAATACAAAGCTATTTTTCTTTTCACACTCCTCTTTTGTTCGTAACACCATACTTAACTAAATCTGATCACAGTCGTAGTGAATATAACTGGTATAAACAGGTTTAGAAAAAATTCTTGCATCATGGTAAAGAGAAAATTCTTGTTATTATTGTTGATGTTTTCTACTATAGTTTTTTAAGTTAAATTAATTTATTTACTTTACATCCTTACCACAGTTTTCCCTCTCTTCTCCCCTCCCATTCCTTTCCTCCACTTACCCTCTGCCCACACCCAATCCTCTCCCCTCTTTTTCTGTTCAGAAAGAGACAGGTCTCCCATGAACATTAAGAACATACAGCACATCAAGTTACAGTAGAACTCAACACCACCCTTTGTATTAAGGCTAGGCAGCTCAGCCCAGTATGAAGAATAGGGTCCCCAAAAGCCAGTCAAAGCATAGTGATAGGCTCTGCACCCGCTGTTAAGAATCCCCAAAGAAGACCAAGCTACACAGCTGTCATTTCTCTTGTGTCTTTTCCCAAACAGATGCTGGATTTTGCAAAAGCCTACACTAGCCAATAGAGGGTGTTCCTACAGGTCTCTCCACTTCATCATTTTATCATCCTTCATTCCTGTTGTCCAACAGAGTTTGCAGTTCAGCTCTACAGAAACCACATCTATTGCACATTGTTAGGATGTAAATATTTTATCTTTATAACTCTTGATTCCCCAAGACCTCAAAGTACTTTAATTATCACATATATTATTTTGTATCACTTTGTAGTGTGTAAGAGACCTAATGCTGATTTCTGGCCCAATGTCATCAATGCATTATTGCAGTCATCATTGTCCACTAGGCCACTAGACTGCAAGCAAGCAGGCAGAATGAAGCTGATCTGCTGGCTGGCCCCATGTAAAACACAATGCCTACAACAAACCCCTTCCTCACGACACTGAATTTGAGAAGTCACAGTTTGTCAGATGCATGACTGAGTAGTAGATGATACTGCACAATAGACCGTAGGGTGGTAGGAAAAGACCAGGACAGCCCCAAGTGATCCATTGCATCCAGAAAAGAGTGTTTTCTAAGTTCTGTATCACAGAGTCCACAGATGTATGTAGCCACTTGGGATCACCAATTACTCTGTGTCTGAGGACAATCACCTAACATTTCTGTGCCTGGATTTCCATATCCAGGAAACAGTGACAATAAACACATCTACCTCACCAGTCCTGGAGATCCTATGAGATGATCACACATGGGCCTGACACATATAGCAAGTGAGCAAATGACCTATTTAGATCTCTCTTAGAAGTGTTGATCTCAGTACTTCCTGATCCTCTTGCATTTTGTTGTGACTTGGTTTGGATTGGATTGTGTTGGACTGGATTTGGGTTTCGGGGGGCAGAATCTTATTTTATAGCCTAAACTGACTTGGGTCTCTGTCATCCAGACTGACCTTGATCTCATGATGATTCTGTTGCTTCTTCAGCTTCCGGGGTGTTTGGATTACAGGTGTGAGCCACTACACCCAGTTTCCATATTTTCTTTAAACAGGAAATCAAAGTCATCAGCCTGTCAGACACTGAAATGATATTAAGCAAGTATAAAAAGACACAAGCTGAGGCATTCACCATTCAAAAATATAGAAAACACAAAGAAAATTAGATTATATCTTAGGCTGTGAAGGGTAGCTCATGCTTCTGCCTGAAAAAATGAAAGAGAAAACCAATGAGTACGTGAATGATGCATGCAATGTCTACGTAAGCTTGACTGATAATGATACAGTTCATGGTTTTCATGTGTAAATTAGAAAGATATTTTTATTTAAATTTATTTATTTTTTTAAATCTATCTTTTCTCATTTTACATATTAGTCCCAGTTTTCACCCCTCCCCTCCTCTTGCTCCCTCCAAACCCCCATCCTACCCCCCATCCACTCCTCAGAGAGGGTAAAGCTTTCTATGGGGAGTAAACAAAGTCTCACACATTTGAGGCAGCACCAAGATCTCCCAACTTATATCTAGGATGAGCAAGATATATCTCCAAAGAGAATGGGTTCCAAAATGTCAGTACAAGCAGTAGGGATAAATCCTGATCTCACTGCCAGTGGCCCACAGTCTACCCTAGTCATACGACTGTCATCCATATTCAGAGGGACTAGTTTGGACCTATGCTGGTCTCCTCACAGTCAGGCTGGAGTTAGCTCAGGTAAGCTGTTCACCAGTTAGAACGGCTAAGATAAAAAAAAAAAACACCAATGATAGCTTATGCTGGAGAGGATGCAGAGTGAGGAGAATACTCCTCCATTGCTGGTAGGAATGCAAACTTGTGTAATAACCACTTGGGAAATTTGTATGACAGTTTCTCAGAAAACTGGGAATTAAGCTACCTCAAGACCCACCAATACCACTCTTGGGCATATACCCAAAGGATGCTCAATCATACTACAAGGACATTTGTTCAATTCTGTTCATAGAGGCATTATTTGTAACAGCCAGAACCTGGAAACAACCTAGATGCCTCTGAACTGAAGCATAAATAAAGAAAATATGATACATCTACACAATGGAGTACTACTCCGAAATAAAAAGCAGTAACATCTTGAAATTTGCATGCAAGTGAATGGAACTAGAATAAACCATCCTGAGTGAGATAACCCAGACCCAGAAAGATGAGCATGATATGTACTCACTCATAAGTGGATGCTAGCTATAAAGCAAAGGATAAGAAGCCTATAGTTCACAACCCCAGAGAAGCTAAGTAACAAGTAGAACCCTAAGAAAAACACACATATATATATATATATCCCCCAGGAAAGGGAAATATACAATATCTCCTGAGAAAATTGGGACCATGGGGGTAGGAGGAGAAGGGAGGGCAGAAGAGAAAGAGGAGGGAAGAAAGGGAAGGGATGGTAGAAACATCTTTTTATAATTTTTTTAGTTCTAAGCAGAAAATGGACCCAAGTTCATAATTAAACATCGAGAGAAAAGTGATAGTTCACTAACCAGTTGGTTTTCACGTCCAGGTGCCCTAAATCCCAACCCTTGGGAGGGAGAAACAGGCAGATCTCTGTGAGTTTGAGTCCAGTCTGGTCTACAGGGTGTTCAAGACAGGCAAGGCTATGCAAAGAAATCCTGTCTCAAAACATAAACAAAAAAGAGGAGGAAAAAGAAGAAAAGGGAGAAGAAGGTCAGATTGGAAGGAGAGCGCTGCAGAGGCTAAGAGACTACCACAGGAGCACTTTCTCAGGACATTTTATGGAAGGGAAGCTGTGAAGAGGCGAGGCTGGGCTCTGCTGCCTCTGAGGTATTCCTGTGTAGTGCCGGCATTGCCAGGTTAGAGGCCATAAAGCAAGTGAGGAGTTTGGCAGCTTGCGTGACTAGACAGACTGGCTGTAAATAACTTCTTTCTGACCTTGTTCCTTTATCTGGAACGTGGATTTAGTAATCTCTACCTCACTGAGCTGTACTGACAATAAAATGGGACAACAAATAAAAAGATAATTTTAAATTTAAATGTGCGCTACAGATGTTATTTTAAAAATCATTAGTAATGCTGATTATTGATATTTTGTATTGTGTTTGACAATGATATATAATCTCCTAATGCTGCAACCAAAAGGCTGCATATTTGAATCTTAACTACTCTTTAAACTTCCAAATTAGGTACTCTAAATGCTACTGAAATAAGATGTCCTTCACATTAATTAATGTGAAAAGTTCAGCTCCACATAAAGTTAAACCTTATTAATTTTATCAGCTTTATATCAATGTAAATATACTAGAATTATAAAATTGAATTGGAAATTAAGAATTTACTGTATCAGGGATGGTGTTGAGAAAGCCTCCTAAAATCTGTACCATAGCATAGTTCCAGTCAGGTAGCTATGGAAACGACTGCATATTAATATTTGAAATAGGCAAGAGTTTTTCACATCTGACTACACACAGCCATAGGCTAGGTGGTTCTCTAATGCAATGCATCTTCAAACACTTAACGAAAATGAAATGTAGCTTGTCTTCTCAGATGTGTGCTCTCATGAAGCTGATGAAGGTCAGGCTGGAGGGCCCCCGTACTGGAAAAGACCCTTTGAGACCTCAGAAAGGCTGTTGGAAGTTAGTAGCTACTGTTTTTAGTTTTCATTCCTGCATATCCTCCAACTTACTGAAGTGTTAGGAACCACCCAGCCTGGAACGGGCTATTACTTACTTAGAATAGATGGCATCCTTTTTCCTAACACACCTGCAGTACGAAAGACTTCACTCTGTAATGCACCAGTTCTTGTCTCTTCTAAGAAAGATTGGGTGTTAAAAATTGATGCATTCTGAATGTTTCCCATGCTTTTATTGGGAAAAGAAAAACTGATAATTTAGAGGTCATTTTTACACAAGCATTTGCAGCTATCCAAAAATATACATGGTATTTCACCATGTTAAAGCAATAGTTGGTAGCTTTTTAAGACTCACTCCTCCTGTCCCCTAACACCAATTGTAGCATGCATTTTTAATTATTTCTTTTATTTTTGAGATTATAATATAATAACAGAATCCCCCCTTCCTTTTACTCTTTCCAAACTCTCCCATATACCACCCTACCCTGTCTTCTTTCAAATTCATATCCTTTTTTGTTAATTTTGTTGTTCTATGCACATAGATGACAGATAGATAGATAGATAGATAGATAGATAGATAGATGATAGATAGAAGATAGATAGATAGATAGATAGATAGATAGATAGATAGATAGATAGATAGATAGATAGATAGATGCATACATACACAATTCATGCATATGCATACATAAATACATATTCCTAAGTAATACATGCTCAATCTACATAATGTTATTTGTGTCTGTGTTCTTGTGGCTGACCAATTGGTGAGTTCTTCCTTGAGGAAGACTCTTTTTTCTACTCTCAGCTTTCTTGGTTGCCTTTAGTCCTTCTTGTAAGTTTGAGGCCTTGTGGTTCCCCCCATTTTCTATGGCATGTTTATTGATGTTGTACTTATTCATCTAATGTTTAAGGAGTCATGCAGGAGAGACTTTACTAGTTTAGTTCCATGTAGATTCCAGTCCCAATTGATAATTCTACAAAACACTCCCAAACCTAAGGCTCAAGGAACATGGCAGGAACAGGGCAGAAAATTTTAATAACCATGGGATCCAGGAGTTTACTGTATGATTGTGTCTTCTAGTAATGCAGCACATATTTAAGAGTTTCTGACATATTAAAGGAGTTTCTCATTATTGAAGGAAATATCCAATATCTAATGTCAAGCTTGGTGGAGCCTGTGTTTCTCAACCTTCTGTGTAAGAACTTCACAGGACAGTTCTATTCTGAGTGAATTTACACCATGCATAAACAACGTAATTGGAAAGTTGACATCAGGGTCACACAGACCCAATTTTGATTCCCAGGGTTGCGTCTGAGGAGCTGTGTAGTCTTGGATAAAAGAATATATACCATAATGTGCTCTAGCTTCCTTATTTGTTGAGTTAGAATGTCCCAGTCTACCTTATTGAGTCACTATGAAACATATTTGAAATAAATGCTCATAGTGGAATTGTCTGAGAGAGTCCTTGCTCTCAGGGGTGTCCTGGTATCCCCATAATTCCCAGAGTGGCAGAAATGTTTCTGGACCCACTTTCCAAGAGGCTTGCCTGTTACTCAGAAGGCAGGACTACAGTGGTCACCCGGCAGCACACTCTGAGCCTGGTGTGTATCACGGGTGATTACTATTTATTGAAGGAAATTGAATTGAATAGTCAAATAGAGTCAAATATGCATGCTCTTTTGGTGTCTAATGGAATGGTGGAAATATGAGCTATGTGACATTTGCAAACACATAATCAGAAGGAATTCCAGGGCATGCATAATTTGTAAAGAACTGGTGAATTTTTGAAAGGATTTTTGAGAGAACTGATGAAATTTTTAAATGCCTTTTTTTTTCTCTCACTTCTGCCACCATTGAACAAGAAGGCAGCACTATTCTTGTCCACTGACTTTGGAGGTGGATGAAACCCGGTCTTAGGAGATCAGTTGTTCTTCTGTAGACCTTGCTTTCTGGGTGGACTTTGAAGAACAGAGGTTGGCAAGCCCCTATTATCCCTGTAACCTATGTAATTAGTTCCAGAGCTGAATTGCCTTTCACATCTACCCCAATGAAATGTGGACACTAGCCACTTTGGGGTATCCACAGAGATTGTCACTGGACACTGTGGAGCTACTGACAAAAATCAGAAGTAACCGAAACACAGCCTCCATTTAACATCTCAGGCTTGCAGGAGTACATCTAGTTGGCCAAAACATCAAACCCCACCCAGAGATAAGTAGATGAGGAACATGAAGTCATGCTTCTTCCTCTGAAGGGACATCCCTTTGACATTTGTTTGCTTCTCTTTGATAAATTAATTCAGTTTGATAAAAACAAGATGGTAATACCCACTTGCTTATGTCTACACATAAAGTGCCAATCTCTCCATATAGAAAGATACAAATGTAGATAATGATATGTTTATAACTATGTGTCTACATATATGTGTGAATATGCATATATTTTTCTATCATTTATCTGTATTACATTTGCTAAAGCAAGAACCATAACCAAAATACAAATACATGTTGTAGGTATCTCTCAAGCAGAGTTGTTATGTAAATGTTTGGAAACAATCTACTCTATTTAGTTAAATTTCTGTTGTCTGTCATTTCCTTCTGATATTGAATGAAAAGACTTCCTTGCCTCTCCACTACCTGCAGAACTACAGGAAGAGAGACAATATTTGTTCGGATTCATTCAAAAAGACAGAAACGAAATAGAATCCTCTATTATTAACCATTGTTTTTTATTCATTTTTAATGCTTAAAGTGTGAAAGCAAAGAAATATGGAGAAGAAGGAACAAAGAAAAAGAAGTAATTAGCATTTGTAGACCTCCTCCAAGTCTATGTCATAACTTAGGTTTGTCCTCATTACCCAGAACCCACTATGGGAGGCTGGATATCATTCCCATTTTAGGGACAAACTATATATGCCACTCCACTATAAAATAAATTGAAACCAGCCTGTCTTAGTCCAGAACAAAATTGATTTCCTCTCCTAGGTAACATGAAGATCAGGGTGGCAAATAAATTGAGCCACATTCCTGTGGTTTCCTAAATGCCCACCAGAAATAAAATAAATCATTTTTCATTTCAAATGAGCAAAGCACTTTTACACGGACTAGGAAACAGGTCTATAAATATGAATTGGCCCCTGGGAAAATATCACCAGCTCCACGGGATGATTGAAATGTCACTTTTCAGGTTCATGAAGCTGTTCCTAAACAGATGTTGTGGGCCTTTTCAATGCTTTTTAATGTTGCTTTATTTCTAATTTCATTAGTTATTACATCACCAGTTGATTTTCCTGACAAGCCAAATGAATTGCAGCCTGTGTTAGATCGGTGTCATTGGGCCTCTGTTTGAGTCAATTTATTGCAAATTGATTCCAGCTCTGTTGATAACGGGAATACGAATGTATGGCAGAACACATGAGACAAGAGACGGCAAGAGACTTTGGACATATATTTACCTGCATTACTTAAACACAGTGAAACCTCTGTACGCCTGATATGCGGAGGAAGCTTATTTCCAGAACAATTGAACAGGCCAGTAAACAGACACGGAGATCAGCTGTTCTCATGTTCGTTCACAGGGACTCCAGGCAATGTTCCAGTGCACCTTAAATCTCTAAAGGTTTGCCTGTCTCTCTATAAACCCGGTCTTCTCTACTGATCTACCTACCTCGCAAAACATTCACTATTCTTATGCATGAGCATAATGCAAAGCAAATCATTCGGTTAGGAGCAGGAAGATCCATTAGGTGAAAAGATGGTGCTCAAAAGGATAAGGGATAGGAAATGAGGCCCAAGTGGGCACTTTTGCCTTGTTAACTTGGAATGCTTGCTATCGATCTCATGGAGCTGCTGAAAGTGCAAGTTTAAATCCAAGAATGGAGGTTAAAATAAAAACACAACCTCTGGAACAGGTTGGCCATACTGGTCATTTACCTGGAGGCAATTAAGGAAGGAGGTTCAGACAAAGGAGTGGGGGGGGGGCTTCTGCACCAAGCTCTGGTGTTTCCCAACATTTAAGGGGTAATCAGAGGAAAAAGAATGAGTGAAGGCACTAAAACTTTCAACAACAACAACAATAATAATTAAAAACAAGTCCCCTGGTGTAACATACCCAGAAGACCATGGCATCTAAAAAGCACCTGGTGGTGCCCTGGAGTCATGATGGGAAACTGTGGACAGCTCTTCTTGTCCCTGCTGTTGAAAAGCTAAGAAACATAAAGAGCCACACATGACCCATTTCTTCTTGATGTGTAGTAACGTAAAGAGACAAATAAGAGACACATAATGCTGTGTGGCAGCATTGCATGACACTCAAGACCAGGAAAAGAAAATAATTTGTGGTCTTAGGAATCCCAACTCCCTGAAAATGTAAAGCATATCAGTTTTTATATCTATTATCTTTATATCTCCTTCTAATGAACACAGGATATGTGGTTCACTGTTCTGACTTCTATCCTAATGTCATTCATATCTTATTAGAGCCGTTTTCAGTCCCTGTGCCAACTAGAGGATGACACAGGAAAGATAAAGTACACACCTCCTTGATCTCCAGTGCGGAGCACAGTGCCCACAAACTCCTCCCTCATTGTACATCCACCAAATTGCTGTCTATCAGATACATGAATGAGTGGGGTGCAAGTCTGCACAGAAGATTATAGAATCCTGGAACAGCACCAGGACAGGACCTGATGCTCCACTATACCAAAGCAAATGAGGACCACACACATGGAGAGAAACCAGGCTCACATCCGCCGTTTACTTGCTCTGTGTTGTCAGAACAACCATCTGACCTCTTGGTGGCTTGATTGGCACAGCTGAAAAACAATGACGTAAGCTTATCTTCCACATCACTTGCTGTGAGGACTGAGATGATTCACGTTCAGAGCATAAGAGAGAGAAGGTGCCCAATAAGCATCTTATTGATAATGATTTGTATGATGGCCATACTGCCTCGAGCATCCGCTTACTTAGTGAGACAATGCACTTACTCCTCCAGAGGCTCTGCTTAACCTTCAGGATGGAGTTCCTGTCTCCCAGCTTACTTCACAAGCACTGTGACCACTTTGTCTCTGACCAACTCTACATCAAGATGCTTAAATCACCAAGGGTACATCATTTCTCAAACACGGCTTCACTCATATTACTCCACACACCTAAACGCACTTACTCTCCCAAACTCAAACCCTGGATTCCATTACCCAGAAGCGTTTGCATGCTAGGAAAGATATCCTTAGTGGGGTCTGCCCTATCTTGGCCCTTCTACCCACTACTATATTTGCCATTCTTAGGGATCCGTGCTCACATTCCTGAGACTCTGTAAGGGCAGCGACCTTTTATTTAATAAGTCTCATCATTCTGAAGACAGCTTTGGAAAAATATTTAATGAGAGGAATAATTAATGTAGCACTCCCAATTATATGGCAACTATTAATACCATCAGGGGAGAATAAGACCAGTACCATATTTTTTGAGCCAAATTTAAAGCAAGCTTTGTTAAATATACTGGTCAATATAGTAGACACTGGCTGGAGCCAAACCCAGCATTTCCAGAATCTGGTGGTGAATTACATTAGTCAGGGGCTTATAAAGGCAAAACCCACAAGGCTATTTACTTCCCACCTCATACTCCCCACCTTCATCCATTCAGAAGCAAGCAAGCATCCTGGCTTGCTTCCTGCCTATGTATCTCCAGCCTATATGTAGTCAAGCACATTCAAACAAGCTTGGGCAACCAAGTTTGGTTACAGAATTTAAAACACATGGATTGTTATTTTATTTAAACAACAGACCCTAGCATTTTAGGAAGTTAACTGTCCTTGGGCAAGTAGGGATTACAAATTAGAGACTTTTTTACTTTATAATTTCTCTTATTATTAAGCATAATAATTTAAACATAAAGCATAATGCTAGTCCTCACACAATATGCCTGCGTCAGCAAGCAAACTTTTCTTTCTTGCTCTTCTGTTGCATTCCAGGGTCCTTGCTAAGCCTACAGATAGTTAAGAGCTACTGAACTTCGACCTTAAAGAGCATAACAATTAAATGTTGTTGCATCCACACAAATTATCCAAAACATCCTTCTTCTTTTCACCTCTTATACCCAATGTGCCCACCCAATACATGTCATGAGTTTCTGCCCCTGTTCCTCCATGATCACAGTAACTTAACCCCTACTCCCATTCTTTATTTCTTTGAAGAAATTCTGCGAAGAGAAGAGAGAGTAGTGTGAAAAAAAAAACGAAGAAACAGTTTGCATTTTCAATTTTCCAATGGCTCTCCATTGGTAATTCCAACTGGAGAAGCCAAACCAAAACCATTAAGAAGAAGACATCTGAGCTGCCCTGGAAGGCTGCATGGATTTTGAAGGATTAAATGAAAAGAACCTAAGTCACCAAGCAGGGGAATGGTTTAGGAATTCAGAGGTGTCGTTTCCTTGTCTCTGCTGTAGGGACCTTTTAATCATATTTAAGGACAAAAACTCAAGAAGAGATATTCAGATTCAAAATGAAAAGGGATGTCTGAGCCTGGTGGTGCAGGCCTGCAACCTCAACCACTATGGAAATTAGTACTGGGATCACAAGTTCAAAGGCAGCTTGAGCTACAGAGTGAACTCAGGGCTATGCTTTCTACAGGCTTAGTGACTCTCCAAGACAGAGCATCTCAACCTTTGGGGTCAAATGACCCTTCACAAGGGTCGCCTAAGGCCATTGGAAAACACAGGTATTACAATTCATTCAGACATTACAATTCATAATCATAGCAAAAGTACAGTTATTACATAGAAAATGAAAATAAATTTATGGTTGGGGGTCACATCATCCTGAGAATGGGAGTAAGCTAGTGAGCTTAAGGAAAGGTTTGTGATTGATGATGACTGAGAGACAGGAAGAAGCTTGTGGAATCTGAGTGTGGTCGAGGATTTCCTGTCTCAGAAAAGGGTAACTTAAGGGCCTAAGTTGCTAAACAGTCAATGACCACCAAAGCTACCAAAGGGAAGTGGCTTTAGAGATCTCTGTCCCATGAACTGAAAGAATGAAAGTCATGGACAATGAAGGTTGAGTTTTAGGGAGAGGTTATAAATTTAAGTGGTGATATTATTGCAGAAAGAAGGCAAGCAGAGCTCCCAGAGGTGCCGTCCAAGTGGGCTGACCCCTAGGAAGACCAATGAAGTATCTGATCACACCAGGGAGCTGTGTTCAATTGGCTGCTTTTTTAAAGGGAGAAGAAAGGGAACAAGAAATCAGAACATGGCTCCAGGCTACTATACACTTCTAACATTCAGGCCTCCAGTCAGGACAGAGGTGCCAATACAACCATGACATTCCTGTCTTCTGGCCAAGACAGAACCATCTGATTTTGGGTGTCCCCACTCTACCTGGTTGTGTGGTCTTGACCAGCAGCTGCGTACCATTAATGCAGCAGAGGAGAGGAGCAGGCCATACCAGGTGTGGGAAATAAGAGACGGGCTCCTTGTCTGGAGAAAATGTAAAATAACAATAGACTGAATGATGTCTTGTTTTTCTTGACGCTGTGCACTGGTAGTTTTGAACAGTGAAGGAATGCTCCTCTTCGTGTCCCAGAGCTCTGCTCAGTAGAGGACTCATTCACCTAGTACCCATACCCACCTGCTCCCCATCTGCTTGATGTCAGCACTTCTCATATGCAGTGACACAAGCCCTACCATCCAAGGCTTAGGGTATCCATTGAAACTGTATTAAAGCGCTGCTGCCAAATAGTGACAACTCTAACAATAAAATGAAGGCAACGTGTCGGGGTGGGAAAGCAGCAAAGCAAAGGAGGTGTAATGCCTGGGCAAACTGCTGTGCTCCCCGGAAAGGAAATTAGCCACCATGAGGAAGAAAGAGCATACTCCCTGAGCCCCCAAAATATTAGACTCTGTTGAGCAGCTCCTCAGGGAAAATCTTCCTTTTAAGTACTTTGCAAGGATTGAAGACTTCAAAGTCTTCTTAGCAATCAGTCCAAGGTCTTTTCATACCTTGCTCAGTCTTAGAAAACGCTCTTGAGAATTATGCTACTAAGATCCAGGGTGATGGTTTTTTATAAGTCTGGTATGCAGATGTTCGGTTAAATATTTGTCAAGATGTTTCTGTGAAGGTGATTTTTAAATGGGATTCGATTTTAAATGGGTGGCATTTAAGTAAAGCAGGCTGCTCTCCATAAAAGTATGCGGTCCTCATCTAACCCGGCCAGGATAGAACAGAAAGGTTAATTTCAACAACAGGAAGGCTTTCATTCATAGCAGATGGACTTAGAGTCCCAACTGGAGCCTTGGCTCATTCCTGAATCTGCACTCTGAAAGTCTTAGTATATGAACTGCAGATTTTCAACCTGCCAACCTCTACAATCATGTAAGCCAACCACTTAGAATGAATTATCAGAGTAAACTCTATTTATCATTGAGGCTTATGTTCGCGTGCGTGCACACACACACACACACACACAAAATCTGCATTGTCTCCAATGAACCCTAATACACTTTGTATGGTTACTGTTATTGCACTGTTATCATATGAATTAACTACACTTGAGCTCAAAATGATAAGAGCATGAGAAGGGAACATGCTCTGTTGTTACCAGAAATTCAGGTGAGGAAGGGCTTCCAGCTTTTCTCGGCCAGCTGGCTTCCTTTGTTTTTCTTAAAGTAACTTTCTCCTGTCTTTGTTCTCCAGTCACAAGGAATATTGAGGAGAGTCAGTACTTTGTCTAAGGCAGCACAGCTAAGTTGCAGGTCTAGGCTGGGTTTGTAAAGATCGTCTTGGTCTGTACTGCAGGTAGTGTCTCCTTTCTCACAGTTGGCATTCAACAATGGCTACCCACCTGGTGCAACGGGAGAGAGCTTCATCTGCAGGTTTCCAATTTGCTATACCTCAAAACTAATGAACGGGACTGTAAAAATTCTTCACCCTGAAAAGATGGAAGAAATATTCTTGAAACCAAATTTGTCTGTCCCCAACCCTGAAGTTACACTCCATATCCTGGGATATAGGATGAAGTCTAATGCAGCCCATTGCCTATTATTTGGCTGCTGAGAGGAATGAAAATCCATCTTAAAGCCACTGGTATTGCATAGGCAACTACTCTGACAGGATCTACACATAAAGAGCTTTGTCCTTTAGTCTACGCAACAATCCTGGGAGACATTGATAATTATTCCCATTCTACAGCTGAAGAAATGGAGGCTCTAAGAGGCTGTGTAAATTTCCAGTTACAGAAAAACTGAAGATTCAGCTCAAGCTTGCCTGACCCCCTGGCCCTTCAGATTCTATGTCTAAGTAGAATGGATATGCCTGGGGTCTTAGACCACCGTCAAATAGATAGGAGTGTTTTTCAGAGTTTTGGCCCCTTGTCAAATCACTCTGAGATGTACATAGGAGCCAAGCTAGCAGCAGCCTTGGCTACTGTGCTCACACTAAAAATATCCACC
Organism: Neodon shergylaensis; assembly: GCA_025134845.1. NCBI lineage: Eukaryota > Metazoa > Chordata > Mammalia > Rodentia > Cricetidae > Neodon > Neodon shergylaensis. The sequence continues at coordinate 22,919,988 of JABTXL010005752.1, read as the reverse complement.
CTGGGTGAAAAACCCTGTAACCTTATAAGATAAAAAAAAATTAAATGCCAGTGTCAAGTCTTAATTTTGTTTTGTAAATTACTAAAAGAGCTACTGACGGTTTTCCACTGGGCAGCACAATTGCCTCTCTGCATCCTACATCTGCTTGTTTCCCTGTATTTCCCAGGTTCTGTCTGTTCTCTAAACACACAACAGCTGTGACACCTTTGTAGAACTGAGGTCCTAAAGTGGTGCTTGAAATCAAGCCTGCTTGCAAATATTAGGATTGCAGTTACAACATGCCAGACACTGGTTCTTTTACCAGTGCTCTTTGAGTACTCTACAGGCTCTATGAAATAGGTGTTATGCCCAGATAGACCTGGGAAGGCATAAAGCATTCCAAGCCCAATTTAGGTTCAGGCCAGGCACATGAGTCCTGCAGTAGGCCACCTCATGCAAACGATCATAATAGCCTGCTTCACTTCCCTCCTATCAGAGCTCAGTCCTTACTAAAAGCCAGTTCCCAGGACTTTCCTTATTCACAAACATGCATTGACCCCACTCTTATTATGTATATATCCCAGCTGACATACACCCACACTAGCTTCTCCGTTTTCCTACAAGTACCACTTCTTTTTTCCTACTTATTTGTTTTAGTCAGTATTGAGTTACACCCAAGAAGTACACTAAGAGATAATCCTGGTGGCTGGGGTTGAGAACAAACCTTCCATGTTTTCCTGGTCAGCCTGGAGTTGCAGAAATAACCCAAATTAGAGACTTCCTACCAGCTAGGGACCATTTGCCCTGCAGTGATCTGCTTAGTTGTCACATGGGAGGAACTAAAGGTAATGGATCAGTCAGGCTAGATTGTCACTTGGTGACAACCAACTGGGAGAAGTTCTACTACACTAACGTGCAACAAGAATGGCTGTATAGGTTTCAAAGTAGCATAAAGAGTAAGGTTTCCATAGCCTAGGAAGACTCTGGGAGCTGCAGGGATCCTTCAGCAGATGCATCCTAGATGAGACTTGAGGTTTTTCAAAGGATCACATGATTCACCTGAGTATATGTATGGATTAACAGCTGAGACTGAATACTTGGATCTCTCTAAATTCCTTGTGGCCTACGCTCTGGCTTGCCCTGGGTCTGGAAAACAATCAATTTTACATAGAAGTAAATAAATGATTAAATGGGAAGGTTGTGATCTAAGTTTCAGCTGGTAAAAGAAAATCTGCTTATGTTTTTGTTGGGCACTTCCTAAATGGATCATCTTCTGTTCCTATTTGGGGGGGGGTTGTTTTGTTTTTGTTTAAATAGTAAGCTCTGTAGCCTAGACTAGTTTTGAACTCACCACCTCAGCCTCCCAACTGCTGGTATTATAGGCATGAGCCACCACATCTAAATCCAAATGTATGACTTTGGATGGCCTGGTTTAAACCTTTTGGTCCTCAGTATCTTCGTGTGCACATGAGATGAAACTAGCAACTCTTATGGAAGGGAGGTTTCTGTGGGCAGTGGATGTGAAGCAAGTGACATGCTACATGGTGTGTGATCAGTATCACCTGAAACCCCAGACAAAAAGCTCACCTTGGTGCCTGTATGTTGGCTGCGGTTTATACTGCTCTGCCGGCAGTAGAGCAAAGGGAGTTAACACAGAGCCAGGGTTTGTGAGAGCATGGGAGAGTGAGGGCTTTCCAAAAGCACTCGAGAACTCTGCAGCTGCGTGTACACTCAGAAACGCTGCCTGTGTCATGATGCCACCCTGCTACTGCTCTCTTCCTGCTATGACCGTTTGCATGGAATAAATATCTTGATTCCCTCAGTTTCCCCTTTGACGCCCCCTCAGAGGTACTGCAGCAGCTGATGGCCAATGGAACCATTTTAGTGTCATGAATAGACAAGGTTATGTGAACTGAGAAGGGATTCCAGAGGCAGCTGCTTCATAAATTTTAAATCCAACCAGGGCTTCTTTTCATGCAAATGGAAAAACGCAGGGAAGAAACTAGGTGCAGAATGTGAGCACAGCCTCCATCCAGGGCCATAGTGTGGCTCCGGGAAAGATTCTTGTACTTAGAATCTCCACAGCCAGAAAAGTATAGATTGGGTCTCAGCAGGGGCTGAGAATTGTAATAAAGGGTGAACTTCCCTGTTTTCTTTCAGTTTGTGTTTTCAGGGATCTGAGGGATGTTTCTCAAGCAGTGAATGGATCCAAGGGAAACAAAAGTGCTGAAAATGGGCCTTTATGAGCAGACTCCAGGCAAACTCCCTTCGTTCTGCAGAAAATGCTGTGCAGAGGGGAAGACCTGGGACAGTTGCCAGTAGCACAAATGGCTGGAGCCTGGCAAGTCTGGGTGCTGGAGAATTTCTCTATGAAAATGTTACTATCAAGATCTCCTGTGTAAGCATTGATGACACAGTGTCAGCTGAGGATTCGATGTGTTTTACAACCGAAAGACGAGTTAATAATCCCTGAACGTTCTACACCGAGAGCGCAATCATTCAGGAGCCCCTTCCTTCTAGAATCCTTACAAAGGTATCATTTGTGAGTTCATTCGGGAGCTAGTTAATTACTTAGCACCTGCTCCTTCCAAGCTTTGAGGAGGTTGCTGAGGATCCCAAGTGAACAACACAGACGCTATCACCATCTCCAAAGCATGAGGAGTTGTGGCAGGGAGACAGCCTAGCCCATATCGTGAGCACTGGAAAGGGGAAGGAGTGCGGCAGAAGTGTCTGTGCTGCAGAGCCGAAAGACCTAAATCTTCTGAAGGAAGGGGTTATTCTGGAGAGAAGCAGGTAAGAAGGAAATGAAATGGTCTGTGCAGTAGTTCAGTGAATGGTAGGTGGAGAAACATGGACCCCTGAGAAGGCTGTCTGGAAGACTTGTATGAACAGAACTGTGGAGGAGGAAAAAGGAGGCCAGAGACTATTATATTTCTAGGTTTGCCAAGGATGTGCCTTTTGTCTAACTAAATAGGCTTCCCAGAGGTAGGCACTGGATGCTGCTGTGAAGTCGGGGTGAAAATCACTGCTGCGATGAATGGCTTGCTCTCCCGGTGTTGCTTTCATTGGTTGAATAAAGAAACTGCCTTGGTCTTTTGATAGGGTAACCCTTAGGTGGGCGGAGTAGACAGAACGGAATGCTGGGAAGAAGGGAAGTGTGGTAGATACCATGAATCTCCGGCCAGAGATGGATGTAGGTTAGAATCTTGCCAATAAGCCACAGTCACGTGGTGATACGCATATTTAATAGAAATGGGTTAATCAAGATGTGAGAGTTAGCCAATAAGAGGCTAGAGCTAATGGCCAGGCAGAGTTTTAAATGAATACAATTTCTGTGTGATTATTTTGGGGGTTAAGCTAGCTGGGTGGTGGGACGCGACCCACTCCTCTTACAACAGGCTTGTTTAGTTTGATGGTCTATTGAGAGGAAGGATTTCCATGACCATCTATGTACAGGTAGGAGTATCACACCAGGAGCAGCCTGCTGTTGGCCACAACAGAGGCAGGACAGTTGCCTTTTTTAGAGAACAAAAGCTGAGTGTTGATAAGCCAGTGTCAGAGGACATATCAGCAGGAAGAAATTCCATATAGAGGCAGGGGAAGCCAAGTTAAATCCTATCTTGGATCTTTGAAGAAAAAGCTTCAACTGTTTCTTGTTACTCTGAGACTAAGATCTGACCGGCCCTAGTACTTTACCTTATATATTTCACGTTACTGGACTCTATCCATGGTCCTTCTTTGGACATCTCAAATATGCTGTACCTCCTTTTCCAGTTGGTCCTTGTGCATGCTTTTATCTCCCCTTAGGACGATTTTCCACAACCAACCAGCACACACACGAATACACTCTCCGGCACATATCTGAACTTCAATTAATTAACTACTCATCTAAGTTAATCACACTCTCTTATCCCCCATTACGGATTCCTGGTGTATTAAGTATGTCTCTTTAATTGCACTAGTAGTAGATGCAGTTGTATAATTATTTCTATGATCATTCCATTAATGTCTACTTCTCCCACCAGACTGAGTAAGATCATATTAGGTTCTGTTGTACGCTCCACTGGATTCTGATTAGCTATCACTGTATGGGGAACTAAAACTTGTTAGAGGAATTATGACTTATGGTTTTACATTTTAGATTTGACACAAAGATAAACTGTGAATAAGGAAGAACACGTAAATTTTAAGTTACTGCCCACTCACTTTGCCTTTATTTAAGGAACTATTAAGAACATTTCTGGAGACAACAGATCCACACTGTAATTGCTAATTCAAATATAGATAAGATGAGAGCATCAATGAAATGTTCTATCTACTTGGATACAGAACAGCGTGTTAATACACTTTGATTTGTTATAGTTTAGTTTCATATTTTAATCATCATTAAATACAAATGCTTTCTTCAACATGAAAGCAGTAAGTACTCCAGCTTCACAGTTACTATATACAGAGAAGTGGGTCAGAAAGAAAAGAGTAAATTAAAGCCCTTCATTTAAAAAAAATCATGTAACAGATAAAAACTAGAGGCCTAATAATTGCTAGGAACCTTTCTAAGTACTGTAATTATTGATTCTGAACAGATGAAGCAAAATATAGACCCTCATCAAACTCAATCCCAACTGATACAAGCAGATGTTTCCTTTTACAGATAAATGGGTATTATTTGGAAAGGGCCTCTGCCCTCTTCCCCCAAGACCAACAGTTTTCCCAAACAAGGATTTTTGATATGACAATTAATGGCTTCTAGGAGGAATAATATCCTCTGTGGCCTTAGGCATTTTGAATAAATAACAAATATTTTTTGAAGATAAAAAGTAAAAGCTATAGAAAATTAAGTAATAATGAGTGCTAAAGGAAAAAATAAATCAAATATGAAAAATATATGAAAGGGGGCAGGAGTGTCTGGGTATCGCAGCATGGACCTAGGGAGATGCCTCCATGAGAAAATGAAATCAGCAGATAGAAATCACAGCAATTAGAGCTGAACATTATCTTTCATTTATTCACTTTTAGCTACAGTTATTTATACGCTGAATCTTTAAACACTTGAAGTGACTGTTTCACCACCTTTGTGTCCATAAAGTATTGCTCATGAATAAACAGATCTGTTCCCATGTTTCTGAGACTGTGTGGATGGGATACTGATGCTCCCATGGGATGCTGATGCTCCCACGGGATGCTGATGCTCCGATGGGATGCTGATGCACCCTGAGGCCTTTCACTTGCTTGCTGCATCCTACCATCCAAATGCAGAATTCAGACCTCCCACCATGCATTGGCTTTCAGGAAGAGGATACCCCACATCTATCCCTGGAAGCAGCCACAGCTTAGCTCAAGAAAAACAAAGAAGCTTCCAAGTTATCCCAGGATCTGCTTCTGGCAACGATCCCAAAACTTATAAGCTGAGGAATGAAAATCTTAGCCTGGTCTCTAGTGAGATTCAAGTTCTCTAGACCATTAGAATATAATCGTTTGAGGTTAGGGGTTCTTTGCAGGCCTTTTTGATTTATCCAAAGGTTTCATATTCAGACCCAGGTTTTACTTGCCCATTTATCATGTGCACATTTACAGAAGTCTGTTTAATGCATGTTCCTCTGCTTGGAATACACACACAAACACGCGAGCGCACACACACACACACACACACACACACTGAGTAGTTCCTTGTGGTGTGGCAAATGCTGTGTGAGAGAGAAGGAACAACACAAAAGGGTGTTGTTCACATCAGAGTGGATGAAAAATCTTTTTCACGCTGGTGGTAGTGGCACACACCTTTAATCCCAGCACTCGGGAGGCAGAGGCAGATGGATCTCTGTGATTTTGAAGCCAGCCTGGTCTATAAGAGCTAGTTCCAGGATAGGCTCCAAAAGTACAGAGAAATCCTGTCTCAAAAAACCAAAAAAAAAAAAAAAAACTTTGGAAATCAGTGTGGCGGTTTCTCAGGAAATTTGGGATCAACCTACCACTGGACCCAGCAATACCACTCTTGGGAATATACCCAAGAGATGCCCTATCATACGACAAAAGCATTTTTTCAACTATGTTCATAGCAGCATTATTTGTAATAGCCAGAACCTGGAAACAACCTAGATGTCCTTCAATGGAAGAATGGATGAAGAAAGTGTGGAATATATACACATTAGAGTACTACTCTGCCATAAAAAACAATGGCTTCTCGAATTTTGCATATAAATGGATGGAAATAGAAAACACTATCCTGAGTGAGGTAACCCAGCAGACCCAAAAAGAGGATCATGGGATGTACTCACTCATAATTGGTTTCTAGCCATAAATATAGGTCACTGAGTCTATAATTTGTGATCCTAAAGAAGCTAAATAAGAAGGTGAACCCAAAGAAAAACATATAGTTATTATCCCTGCTATGGGAAATAGACAAGATTGCTGGGCAAAAAAATTTGGACCTTGGGGGTGGGATGAGATGGGGGTAAGGGGAGATGGGGAGAAAAAAGGGAGAAGGGGAGGATGGGGGGAACTTGGGGAAATGGGATGATTGGGGATAAAATAAGGTTGGATAGAGGAGCAGGGAATCACATAACTTAATTAAGGGAACCACCTTAGGGTTGGTAAGAGACATGAACCTAGAGTGGCGCCCAGGTGCCCAGGGCAATGTCCCCAGTTAGTTCCTTGGGCAGCTGAGGATAGGGAACCTGAAATGACCCTATCCTATAACCATACTGATGAATATCTTGCATATCACCATAGAACCTTCATCTAGCGATGGATGGAGATAGAGACAGGGACCCACACTGGAGCATCAGACTAAGCTCCCAAAGTCCCAATGAGGAGCAGAAAAGAGGGAGAACATGAGCATGGAAGTCAGGACCACGAGAGGTGCACCCATCCACCGAGACAGTGGGGCTGATCTATTGGGAGCTAACCAAGGCCAGCTGGACTGTGAGTGAAAAATCATGGGATAAAACCGGACTCTCTGAACATGGAGGACAATGAGGGCTGATGAGAAGCCAAGGACAATGGCATGGGGTTTTGTTCCTACTTCATGTTCTGGCCTTGTGGGAGCCTAGCCAGTTTGGATGTTCACCTTCCTAGACCTGGATGGAGGGGAGAAGACCCTGGACTTTCCACAGGACAGGGAACCCTGACTGCTCTTCAGACTGGAGAGGGAGGGGGAAAAGAGTGGGGGGAGGGGGAGAGGGGCGGGAGCAGGGGGAGGGAAATGGGTGGCTGGGAGGAAGCAGGGATTTTTTTTTTCAATAAATAAAAATAAATAAATAAATAAATAAACAAATCCTTTTACAAAGGAAATGGAGATTTGTCCTAAAGTGTGATGAACAGTGAGACTCAACTTGCTAACCAGAATACATTCAATGAGTGTTCTGTGACCCACTCAACGTAGACGTCACAGAACGGGCAAAATTGTCTCACCATATAGGGTCTGACAATGTGTAACAGGCCAGGAAAAAGCACAGCACATGCATTTTTTGTTTAAGAAGACCGTGTGCTTCTAATTTACAAATTAATTAAAATTTCTTCTTTGAAGAATTAGGCTTTGAGAGGATAATTTTTTTTCCAAAAGTTAATATCTCTGGTAAGGTAAAAGGAAGTTTCTAGAAGAGTCTAGCAATTCAGATTCTGTCTCTGTCTTCATTGTGACTATGGGAAATTGTTTTACCCCTCTTGTTTATGAACCCATGGTTAAATATTCTCACTACATAGAGATGGTGAATTGTACTTGAGATTATGAGTGATAATCATAATCAGTGAGTGCCTGTTAACTCTGTGGTGTCTAGCCTGTGGTGGTTGTTCTTAGAGCTACATAAATGAAGGCTAGTAAGGGGACTTGCCCATGCCATTTAGGGATCTTGTCCAGTTCTATGTATAAAGCATCCCTGAAGGATCCAGCTTTTCTCTGTGTCTGGAACTATGATGCCACAGAGGATGCTTTCAATAATTATTTGTTGAGTGAATGATTAAATTGACACCACCATTAGCAAAAATATTTGAAATCTCACCCAATCTATCAGGAACCTTGCTAGGACATAGCCCCTACATTCCTTAGTGCACTGGATCCTCACTCAGACACTCAGCCCTTATCACAGCGAGCTGGATGCTTTATTTGTCAACTTGACACTAGCTAGAGTCATCAGAGGAAGGAGCCTCAGTTGAGGATGTTCCTCAAAGAGATCCAGTTGTAAGGTATTTTCCCAATTAGTTACCAGTGGGGGAGGGACCAGACTGTGGTGAGTGGTGCCATCCCTGGGCTGCAGGACCTGGGTTCTGTAAGAAAGGGGGTTGAGCAAACCAGTAAGCAGCTCCCCTCCATGGCTACTACATCAACTCCTGCTTCTGGGATCCTGTCCTGTTTTGAGTTCATGTCCTGACTTCCTTCAGTCATGAACAGCAATGCTGAAGTGTAAGCCTAATAAACCCTTTCCTCCCCAACTTTTTCTTTGGTCATGGTGTTTTATCTCAGCAAATAAAAACCCTAACTACGACACACAGGAATACCTTAATTAAGAGGGTTTTCATATGTGTGTGAATGACTTTCTGTATTTATGTGCCTCAAAAAGGTGCCTGGTGTGCAAAGACGTTAAGGACAGGACAATAAAGCCCTTTGTATGGGAGGATCAGGATTAAGTAGAACAGGGAAAAGGGGCAGGGAAGAATGGTGGGTTCTTGCAAATTCTACTTCACTAATTCTCAGAGCAACCCCCACAAGATAAATGATAATATTACCTCTGAACAAATTAGGGATCCTAGGCACAGAAATCATGTAGCTTATGTAATGTTATATCCCTACTCCATGCTGGGGACAGGATGCAATACCTCCTTGAGACTCGGAATGCAAACACTTCCCCATCCCATAAGAATCCCTGCAGGGAGAAGAGAAGGAAAAGGATTGCATCCTGGTTGCTCAGTTTATGCAAAACCTTACATCACTTCCAGACTCAATTTGTACATTCTGTGAGGGATTTTTGCAGACTTACATTTAGACTCTTGTGAGTAACACATAAGATAATAATGACAACGCCTAAGAGCCATAAAGCAGCACTCAAGCACTGTGGTGACTAGAACCCATCTGTCTTCATCCATGTGTCAGAATCCAGACCCTTGTCTGGGTTCCAGGACACAAGGATGTTTGAGGATTTCATCTGTGTTCTTAACCTGGGCTCTCTTTTCTCTACAATCATAATGACTATTATCATGACTTGTATCACACCAGATACCAGGTCTCCATCTTCAAACTGCACATGTCTCACTTTTGTTTTCGATAAAAAATTTGTACCTCTGGGGTAGCCTACACTGTAACTGTATGATTTCAAGTTTGTCAATAGTTAACCACAGAACTCTTGACTACTGGTAGATTCTGGAGTAGGGAAATTCATTGTTTTGTTTCTTTACCCATGGGTGAGCCCACTTGGCTTCAATGGGTAGCTCCAAATGCATGGCCCTGAATAAACTCAGTGAGTCACAAAATAAAAGATGTAAATGTAAGAGAAGGACACATAGGGAAGAGTGGGGGTAGATGGGGGTGAAGGAAGGTCTAAGAGGAATTGGGTGAGAGGAACCACAGCATTATATAGATGTGCAAAATTGTAAAGCAGCACACATTTAATTTAAAAACTAAAACTGTTTTAAAAAGAGAGTTGGTGCCTCATATTCCTGGTTCCTTCCTGTATCCCCTCGTTCCATAGCTGTAGCAGGTCCCCCCTTCCCCATCAGCAGGCTCAGAACCCAGCCATCTCAGGAAGACCCTCTTTCCCTTGGCCAGTCCTGGGAATTTTTTCTCAAACACAACTTCCCATCAGTACAGGAACTTTTTCCACTGACCCCTTTGCCTCTTTCCTTGGTCCCCCACACAAGTCATCCTCCAAACCAGTAAGAGAAGTATTTTTAACTTGAAGAAGTATTTTTACCTGAGCTCCTAGTTATCACTGGAATTAAATGTGAGCATCTTTTGGTATAAGATCTGTCTATATGTCTCTCCACATTGGCTGTTACAATCCCTCAATTTATTTACCAGTCTTTACTCACATCTTCCCTCAATGATGCTGGAGAACATTACATTAACTATTTATTCTTTCTAGATTTTTCCTCGTCCTAACATGGAAATGGCTCATTACAAACACTCAGGTCTCACATCATTCCAAGAAAAGGTCATTCATCACACCTGATTTTGATCACATCACATCTCATTCTTTTATTATCTTTGATGTTCTTCCATGTCACTCATCGCATCTTATCAATGTGTATCAGGGTCTTTGGGTATGTAATAGGTGGTCTCTTCTTTCCTTATTAGGCTATAGACACATAAATGGGCACTACACCCATCAATAGCATCATCACTTAAGTAGGCACAACACCCATCAAGTGTCAACGGACAGTTGTATATTCTCATAATGACAAAAAAACTAGCAACTCCTCCAGAAATATGAGACCTGGGGCTTCTACACCTCTACCCCCAACCCATGTGGGACTCACTGGTCAGCCTAATGAGCCTGCCCTTCTTGCTTCTTCTAGGAGCGGCTTGTGCTGTCTGTGCTTCCCAGGTTCGTCGTGCTGGAAATGATCAATGACATGACCAACGTGGAGGATGAGCACCTGCAGCACCAGTTCCACCGCATCTACATCCATCGCTATGAGAATGTCAGGTGAGGACACGACAGTCCACTCCGTCTCCACAGGGTCAGTGATCCATGTATGCCTGCCCTTTGCATCACCCTGCTTTGAGTGCTAAGTGTGGAAGAGTCCTTCATCTACCTGATTAATCTATTAAGTAGTGGTAATTCATCGGAGATATCTGCATTCCCATGTTGGCTGGGAAAGAATGTCAGAAAATTTGATTATATCTGCTGATTGATGTATTTCAATTCTTTAAAATTAGTTGGCTGTATTTTAAGTTCTAGATTTCTTTAGAAGCGGATAAAAGTAATCATCCCAACATTCTGCCTGGGGCCAGTTATAATCATTCATGTCTCCTCCTGATGTCACTTTGAAATCAGCACAAAGATGGATACAGCTCCTTTTCCTTATCAAACAGGTTTTTGTAAGCAGCCATACATACATACATTCACACATTCACCCACCCATGCCTCTGTTCATTCTTCCAACTACTCGTCCATTCATCCACTTCCCCACCCGTCTAACCCATCCATCTATCCATATAACCATCCACCCATCTCTCAGTCCATCTGTCTGTTAGTACCCTCTTTGTGCTCAGCATTCCAGTATGTGTGGCAGATGCTGAAATCCAGAGAGTTGCCTCTATACTACTGAAGACCTTAACTTAGATCTTCATTTTGACTTTTCCTTGTATGTGTCCGTGTATAATTCATTTGCTTCAACTTCAGTGCCTATCTGTGAATAGATGATTTAACAACTATCTCGCAGTTTTCTATAAATTATGTGGATGAAGACAGGTCTACAACACACAGGCTTAGAAATCTAGTTGAGTGTCAGGCTTATTGTAGGTTATTTCAGACATACTTCCTAGTGACAATCAGTCCCGTATAATTTTAAATGCCCTGGGAGGCTGCACTGCCATTCACAGAGTCGCTGGAGAAGGGTAGAAAAGCCATCTGGGGAAATGAGTTGGAAGGAAGAAAGGCCACAAAGCCAAATAGCTCAAAGTCACACCAGGACACTAGGCCACATAGGGTGCCACTGCAATGGTCTCTGATTAGACCACTTCTTACGGGAAAACCACTGTCCTGATACAGGGTGCTCCAGTTCCTCAGAAGTGGGTGTTGCTGCCTCTGTTTTATTCCATTTTCTGTTTCTCCAGCTTTTTTTTTCTGCATCTCAATTTAAAACCCGAGGCAAACGTATAGGAAACGGCTAAGCCTCGTCATTTTCTTGACTAGCCAGGAAAGCTAGCATCTGACATTTTCAGCTTACACAATAGAATTGCATTTCCCTCCTACCAAATCTCATAAGACAAGATTTCCCAGCACTGGCTAAAAGCCCGTATATTGATGAGCTCCTGAAATGAAACACATGGACACTTGGTCCCTTCCTTTTCAGCCTCGGGGGGCAAGTAATAGCAGCTCCTAGCACACCTGTGTGTGTGTTCTCTGCCTGGCACTGACAGCATTCAGTGCACTGTCCTGCAGAGAACAAGACTCTGATCAGACCTTCAGCAGTGACAGCAGAAACCCTGATTTGGATGCTGGCATTTGCCAAGCAAGCCTTTGCAAGAAGCAACCCCAGGGAGAGGTATGCCCACACTGAACTTTGGCTCTGGAAAACAAAAAGGAGCTCATCAATTCTGTTTCTTGATCACAGCATCATACTTAATGTGACGGGGAGTTTTACTATTAAGTGTGATAATTGACAGATGAGAAGTAAGGACGTAGAGGATGGGGTGGGTTGTAGAGAAGCTTTTCCGGAAGAGGTGATCCTTCTGGTCCTAGCTGACGGGGGTCAACCAAATTTACACAGCAGAAACATGAACTTTGGACAAGGAATCTGCTCTAGCTAAGGCTGAAATTTGGAATGTACAGACAATAACTGGTTTTCTGCTGTATTTCCCTAGTGACAAAGTAGCTTGACAATCAAGGCAGGCCCAGACAGAGCAGAAATTGGATGGCTTTTGTTGGAAGACAATAAGCAAATAAGTAAATGTTTTATGGATATATACGATATATATCTCTATATATGATCCATACATAGAATAAAATAGATAACATAAGAAAGTGTCTATCACCATAGAGAAAAATACAAACCACCTTTAAAAGGAAAAAGGGGAAAATGCGCATGTTCAGCGTTCCACGTTGTCTCCTGAGTTCACTCAATGTGCTTGACCTCCATGCTATGCTAATCACTTTTGCTCCGCTCTGTGGTCCGCAAGAGCTCATTCCTGTTCGTTTGCTCAACACATCTTATGATGGGGTCTTTTTCCCAGGAGTTCACACTCCTCTAAATGAGCATTTGGCTTCCTGCCCTGCATTCTCTATGCCCCAGGGTAACACAAGCAGTTTCTAGGAGAGAAATCAAAAAGCATCAAATCCCCTAAGACTTGCTCCTCTCCAAGAGGCAGCAGCAAGATACCTGCAGCCATAGACTCTTGGCACTAGGAGGATAAAGTTTACCGGTGGCAGGAGGCTGCCTGCCTGTTTGGAGGCCACTGGGTGCTAAAATAAGACTAGAAAGAAGGAAAGAGGAGGAGGATCTTTCTCAGCCGGTGGCTGAGAACAAAGCCAGACCGGCTGCTACACCCCCTCCCCAACCCCCAAAGTCACCCGCACTGGCATTAGGAATATTTTTGAAATTATTTCTAATCTTGCCGCCCTCTACATAGCAACCTGCCTCGTTTATTCTCCCTTCTCTACTGTTGTTTTAATTTTCAATGTTCATTTGATAAGTATTGCCTAAAATTTATCTCCTGTACATTTCTAAGTTTCATTATGTGTTGTTGGATTATTGTCTCCTACTAGTGAAGAGTGCAGTTACACCTGTAGGAAGATTCTAAGTTTATGTCTAGACTCAAGAGACCTTTGGATCTTGAGTCCAGCAGCTGGGGGACAGAATGTCAAATGGAATGAAAGCAAGGCCCCAGGGCCTGCTCTGTCAATCACTAACCCTTTACTGCACCACGTGACTGAAACAGGAGCTCCTCCATCATTACAGTGGATAGCCCTCATTCAAGGCCCTTACTGAAGCAGATTTGTTTCTGTGGGTCCACAGAGGTTCTGAGAGTCTCCATTTCAAACAATCCACACTCTGGGAAAGGAGGGCTTAATTTTGAGTGGTTCTGCTGATTGGACTCAGAAAGCATGTAATGAAGCTAGCATGTTGTGGGTATGTGGACCCCAGAGGTGAATTTTGTCTTGTTTTTTAACTAATACATGGAACCCACCAAGTCAGGTGTCAATGCGTTTTTAAGTGTCATGGAAGGAGGAAGCACACAATTGGTAAGACACTAGAGGTGAGTGTGACAGGTTACTTCAGTTGACGAAGTACCTATAAATGTTCATTAGTAGTCTGTGATGGACGTCATGAAGAGCACGTAGGATTTTAATAGGACTAAGTACTGCAAGGAGCAGGGCAGTATGTGCAGACACATGCATAAAACATATCTTGATGCTTCCCAGAGGGTGAATCCCAAACAATAATCAAATCAAATCAAACAATCCCGAGCATGCATCCATCCTTCCATTCTGAGGTCCTGAAATGACATGAAAAGATGAATGGGTCACTGACTTCTGACAACAGTACCAGCTCTGTTACATGCCTCCAGCATGAAGTCAGCAGTGCTGGCCCCACCAGGTAGCTGAGCACATTGACCAAGACAGTGGTCATGCAGGGCCTGGCTTGTAGAAAGCTTTGGTGGACCCCACCCCTTCCCTGTCCAAAGCCAAATGCACAGAGTAAAACTCCACATCACTGAAATCCTTATAAATATGAATATTGTAGCTGAGCATTCTTGCCGGGACCTCACAGTGTTACTACCTTAGCTCATCATTTTAGGGGAAACCTACTTCTAGATGTCTGATTGGATGGTAAAGCACATGCCAGAAGGCCCGGGGCACTGAGGGGGTTCTGTATGCTTTCCTCATGCCAGGTCTGTTTTATTCTGTGTCTGTGACATCTGTGTTAACTGCACATTGTGAAAATACAGAGAGAGATCATAAAATGTTATTGTAAATGGGTCTCCTACTGACCTCTTGGCGGGTGGTTTACAACACAGGGCCAAGACCATGGTTTTGGCTGTCCCTTTGTCCTTCCTGATTGCTAAGTTGACCCTCTGTCATTATTAAACACTGAGGCGTTCCTCTTTCACATCCATGGCAGAGAGCTAAAATCTCAGACCACAGACACGGTTGACTTATTAGAATAGAGTTTATGTGTCTCCCAGAATGGACGAAAATATTAATCCACCTTTCCCCCACTCTTTCCTTCCCCGTTGTTTAGTATTCTTTTTGCAGATGTCAAAGGATTTACCAACCTCTCTACGACCTTGTCCGCTCAGGAGCTGGTCAGGATGCTCAACGAGCTCTTTGCCAGATTTGACCGACTGGCCCATGTGAGTTGCATTTAATTCCATCCTCGTCCTCGCAGAAGTGAGGACCTGCATGTGGAATGAGGGAGGAAAGGATTCAGCCTTCATCGCCAATGCCGTTACCGTTCTGCACTCTGTCCCCCGGCATGGACCCCTGACCCTCTTGCACCCGAGAGGCTAGTGTTACTTGTTTATAAGTCTCGGGCGGGAGGTTTCTTAGATTGATTTTCCCCTTGAAAGACAGCTGGTGGAGTGATAATCAAACCAGTCTTTTCTGTCGGGTTTCCACTCTCCCTTCACGAAGCCAGGTGCCATCCAGCTGCAGGCTCTGAGCTGGTATGCAGAGCTGGCTCCCTGCAGTTTCCTGGCCAGCTCAGGCCATCTGCACTGAATTAGCCTCCTCTCCAGAACCAGTGCTCTGCTCGGCCCATCCCACCACAGTTTTGTTTGATCTAACTTAAGAGCTGTGTTTTAGCAAAGAAGACACCACCTTTAGTTTTCAGCTGCCTTAATCACAGCTAAGCAAGAAAACAGAGGTGATGAAGTAGGCATATAGGAACAAAACACAGACTGTATTCGTGGATCCACTCAAGTGACAGGAATAACACTGTCACAGCACAATTAATACTGGGCTTTGGGTTCAAATAGGAGTAACCCAAGTTCCTGCTTTGTGAAGTTCTGACTTCCTGAGCCATAGCGAGGATTGTCATGCCCCTATATGCGGACATGAACATGAGAATGGTAAATGTTCATCTCCATTCTTAAAGATAAGTCTAGTTGGGGATCCAAGGGTGGATAGTCAGTACACAGAGAGTTTCTTACTCTTGTTAACCCTGGAATGCTCTGGAATCACAGAGGGAGAATGTAACCATGAAAAGTAAATCTGAAGCTAATTCTTAAAAAGTGAAATTAACAAATACAATTTGATGCAATACTGTTTAGCAATGAAGAGGAAGGTACACACGTAAGTAATGAAGTTCAGATATAGTAAGGCAAGAGAAAGATGGCAGACTAAAGAAGTGGAGATTCTCCAACTCTAATTTTAAGACAAAACGACAGAGACAAAAGGCAGATACATAGATACAAGGGGTTCTAGAATGAGAGGAGATAGGTTGCTAGCAAAGGAGCCTGCAGGAGGTTAAGTCAGGGAGAGACATGGCAGCTTTGTGTCTTGATTATGATGATTGCATGACTGCACACATTTACCAGAAGGGAAAGTCTTGGACATAATTGAGAGGCCAATTAGCGAAGTGAAGAAATCACGACAGAGTATTTCATCCAGAGAGGAGAACAAGAGTAAAGATGTGTCTCCGTATACCCAGAAAAATCAGAAGCAATTGTGGGAAGAGAAAGCACATGATAGGAAGTGGAAGAAGTGAGAAAAGATATAGACAGGGATCTGCCTAACTAATTAAACTCCAAGTTGATGCTACTAGACAACTAGCAAATAGGAAACTTTTAGAAACTGAAGTCTCCTCCTGGGAAGAGGGCTGAATTTACCTGGTACCCAGAATTTAGGGGGAAATTTGCATATGACCTGTCCTTTAATCATTGAATCAGTGATGGTTGGTGTGAGTCACACATTCTTATTCTCTTTTCTAATATGGTTCCAAGTATTTTTCTTTCCACAAAGACCCAAAAGCAACAAAGATAAATTCCCAACAAGAATTAAAAGATGTGATCAAAGTCAACTTTTTTGTGTCTTAGAAACTGCCCCCCCCCACCAAACACATGCACAATGACCTAAAGAAAGTGTACAAAGTTTAATTCAATCCAAGTTATTCAACCATTTATTATTTGCTAGGTCTGAGCATAATACAAGGCCCTGGAAAGAAAAATCCAATGTCTTCTCCCAGAAATCCCTTAGTTCAACAAGGGAGAAGGTATGAATATATAACATTTTTGCAGTATGCTATAGTGATAAACACAGGCATTCTGGTGAGCAGAGAAGAGGACTATCAAAATTGGGAATGGCATAGCCACCTGGTAGCATCCAGAGACAAGGACTTTATCTCCAGGTTAGGCAAGTTCTTTTAGGATAAAACACACTGAAAAGGCAAGAAGCATGAAAGCACCCTGCTTGCTCCGGGAGTTCTGAGAAATTCAAGACTGCTTGAGCATAAAGGGCACGGGCGAGACTGATCCCAGGTGAGCTTCAAGAATAAAGGAGAAGCAAGTATTTGAGGAAAGAGTGCAGCATTTTAAGAAGTGTGAACTTGGCTTTATAGTCTGGGAATCTCACCTTAGTTGCTTTATGTGCAGTGGAGAAGAGGAAGCAAGGAGGGAATACATAGCTAGCCAGTTACCCAGGGATGCAGATAGCCATAGGCTATTATCTAAGCAGTGCATCTGATTAAAAGAGTCTACAGAAATGCGGCTGAGGAGGTGACTCAGTTGATAAAGTGCTCACCATACAAGTGTGGGGATCTGAGTTTCGTCCCCAGCACCCACATTTAGAAGCCAGGAATGGCAGTGTGCACATATAATCCCAGCTCTGATGAAACCAAGATTGGTAGCTCTTGGGAGCTTGCTAGCCAGCTGCCCTCGTAGAGTGAGTGGATTGTAGGCTCAGCGAGGGACCCTGTCTCAAAATACCCATGAGGAAACTAAGGAAGAGTCGAGATTGACCTCTGGTTGCCACATGCATGTCTGCACATGTGCACACATTCAAACATCAACATGGACACACACCAAAAATGAGTATCATGGGGTGTACCTATTCTT
Source organism: Neodon shergylaensis (assembly GCA_025134845.1). Lineage (NCBI taxonomy): Eukaryota > Metazoa > Chordata > Mammalia > Rodentia > Cricetidae > Neodon > Neodon shergylaensis. The sequence goes on along the minus strand of JABTXL010005752.1, from coordinate 22,902,302 downwards.
TTGGTAAGAATATTAAACATTCATAAGCCACCACTGTTGAATGCTTTCCCTGGTGCAGGGAGGTTTTCCTTGGATTAGGTCATAATGTTCTTATAACTACTGACCTGCAAGGCAGACCTTGTTGTTCCTGTCTTGCACATGGAGACCAAGGGTCAAAGAAGTAAACTATCCAGAGCTATTCATATGTGATGATCTATAACTCAAATTCAGACCAACAGAAGCTTTTTATGACTAACCTCAGGCATATTAGGGAAAAGAGGATGAAACTCTAAGTTACCTCTACTCATGTGGGATGCCTTGAAAGGTGAGATGCAGGTATAGGACTTGCTTGGGTGTTCCTTAATAAATTATCTCTCTTGAGTCTCCGTTTCCTATCAAAATTCTAAAATGAAGAATAAATTAAATAATGCATAAGGTATCTCAGCTGAGGTCCATTAAAAATAAACGTTCACATTCATGGCCTGTAACTTCCAGTCAGCCATCTTTCCCCTTCCCACACCCCAGCCTTGGCACCTTGCCTGAAGAGTTTCATTAAGTCTGCCACTGAAAATGGTTCTGCATGCTTTGAAATAAGGAAACCTCCCTTTGACTGTGTCTGTCCTCCACTGTCGGCAAGTCCCTGCCTTGCTGGATTCCAGATTCTGCTGTTATATAAAACCGAATTGATCCTGCATTTATTTTATGTCTTCTGGAGTTCTATAAGACTCTAGTTGCCTTCTGTTGGTATTTCCTGTGGATCTGAATCACAGAGACGAGAGAGAACCTATCTCACATGGCATTTTACACGGCCCCATTATGTCACTGTGTTATTGAAATGCAGGGATTCCTTTCAAGTTGCCCACAGAAATTCCATCTAGTGTGCATTCTGCAGGGTCCTTGGGTTCAAGCTGCTGGACGTAGAGTGTTTGGACTGTTGCCATTGCACTTAACAAAATTCTGTAATTCTAGTATCTGATCTTTTAAAATAGCAAACCTTTTACCTAACTTTTCTCCATTCAAAGTAGGAACAGAGAAAAAAAAACATATGAGTATACCCACACTCACTTCTATGAAGAAAGAATGTTATATTGTAATACTAATGGCATCATTAGGGTCTTAAAGCTTTTTATTAAACTTCTATCAAATGGGAAGCAGCATCAATTTTGTTAACAATAAGGAAAAACACTGTGGAGAACTGACCAATTAATTTCTAGTGAGATGGCATATCTATTGTCTGACATAATATTACATGGGAGAAAATTCAAGTTTCACACCTCCAAACATGGTGTGATGAATCCAAGATGGAGCTCATGAAACATAGAGCATATGTGTACCTGTGTACCTTCCCTATAAGAACAGCTTGAAGACTGAGCTGCCAAGGTATTGGATATGTGACAGAAAATGGGTGCCCAAAGGGACTTTAGCCTTTTCTATAGTTTAAGTTTTACTAGGACAATATATTTACATATCATCCTCTGAATTCAATATGATAAAATTAGACAAAATATTGTAAGTTTTTCATGATTTTATTGTCTATTTTTAAAGTACATTATTTTTAATAATCTTTTTATTGTGCATTGTTTTTCATAACTAAATAACTGTTTTTAATAAAGTTGAAACATCAAATATATAATATCACTGTATATACTTCTAAAATTTTAAATCCTTCCAAAAATGTATAACTATCTTTGATATGTTTTCCCAAAGTTTCATCAACTATCTACATTGGTTATTTAATCAACTCTTTGGATTTGTAAGACTCTTAAGATATTAAGCCAATCAAGATGGGAAGAAGAGGATTATAATAAGACTGACTTTAAATGGAAGATGGTCCTTATCCTTCTTAACTTTTAAAATATCTTTTTCCAAAGCAGCTTGTCTTCTCTAGCACAAGTTTTCAAAGCAGTTTCTGAGAGAATATACTTGGAACATTCTATTATCTCATCTGACAACTCATCAAACATGATAAGAAAAATGTGTCTGAGAACTGACAGAACTTACTTGGCAGATAAGAAACCAGTCATTTCATGTGTGTGTGTATATGTATATGTATACATACACACATATATGTGTGTACACATTTGCATATTTCCCTGCATACACATATGTATGAAATATATACCACATGCTGTATATTTTATTTTGTATATAAAATATATTCTATATAAAATATGCACATATACACAAATAGGCAATAGATAATAGGTGATAGATAGATAGACAGATGATAGATAGATAGATAGATAGATAGATAGATAGATAGATGATAGATGGATAGATAGATAGATAGATAGATAGATAGATAGATAGATAGATAGAT